>CM076579.1:1007614669-1007962950 GCA_034641835.2 Pinus albicaulis
AAATTTCAAGAAAAGTTTTTGAAAATTAAAAGCTACCGTCCCCAAAGATTGTAACCATTGTACTCCTAGTACAACATCAGCACCTCCCATAGGAATGGAAAGCATTGGACTATTCAATACATATTCCCCCATGGTTAGCTCGATATTATGGCATTTTCCAGAGCAATTTATAGTTCCTCCATTTGCAACCATCACTTGACATTCTGGTGCTGGGTATAGGAAACAATTTAATTCCTTGGCTACCTTACAATGAATAAAATTATGGGTGCTACCTGAATCAATCAACACTATTACCTTTTCTTCTTGATTTGTCCTTGTATCTTGAGAGTTTGAGGAGTGGTAATTCCTGCCAGTGCATTACACGATATGGTCGGATTCATTTCTTCCTCTTCTAGGGTTGGTTCCTGGTGTATATCCTCTTCTTGTTCATTTTCTTCTTCTTCTTCACAATCTATGTAAAATAATTTCTTCTCAGCACACTTATGACCTTTAGTGTATTTTCTATCACAACTGTATCAAAGCCCTTTTTTCTCTTTTTTCTTCCAATTGTTGTGGTGTCAACCTTGTAGGTTGTGGAAATCTAGGCGTAGCAACACTTCCTTCTTTATAGAATTGAGTGGTAGGCTTCCTTGTCGCCATAATTTTACATTCAACTTTTCTTCCCAACCTGAATGCCTTCTCCAATGAATCAGGTTCCAGAACGTGAACTTCATGTTGAATGTTATCCTTTAAAGTGCCTATGAAGAGATCAATCCTGTGTTCCTCTAGAATATCAGTTACCCTTATATTCAATTTTTGGAAGTCCTCAATGTGCTCCCCCACTAAACCCTTTGTTTGAGATTTATCAATTGGCTAAAGAAGGTGTTGCTCTTTGTATCCTCATAATGTGCTATCATTTCCTCCGTAAAAATTGACCAAGTGACAATTTTTTTACGGGAGCAAAGCCATCGATACCATACAAATGTATTTTGTTCTAAATGTAAAGTTGCAATGCGTACCTTTGTGTGTTTTGCACATTATGGAGATCAAAATATTGCTCCATCTGTAGTATCCATGTTACAGGATCCTTCCCATCAAACTTCCTCATATCCATTTTTGGAATATGGTGGTTCTTCCCACCAACATTAGAGTTTATGAAATCACGATTAACATTTATTTTGTGTTGGGAAAAATACTGAGAGGGGGGGGGGTGAATCAGTATTTACTGCATAATCAAAACTTTCACTTTTTCCTTCTTCTAAAAGGCATACGCTACTTTCCTGAACCAGACATGCGTATATACGCGGATCCCCTTTATTAAACTAGCGTATACACAGAGATTTAGATAAGTCATTAAATCTTCACTTAAACCATTCCATCATTTATTTATCAGATATTCAATAAGCAGTAAACATGCGTAAGAAACGTAATAACCATCACACAAAGCATCACACATGAACACCAAATGATTTTTAGGTGGAAACCTGGCCTGAGAAAAACCACCGTCATAGCTGTCGCTCAATATTTTTATTATAGAGAAAACATGTTACAACATATGTGTCGGCGCAGTTGACCGCCGCACGCAGCCCACCCGCCAGTTGTCGCCTCTCTCCGGGAAGGGAGCTACGACCCCCTGATCTCGTTTACCAGCCTCACCTGGAAGGGAGCTACGACCCCCTGCTCTCGTTTACCAGCCTCACCTGGAAGGGAGCTACAACCCCCTGACTGAAGGCTACAACCCTCAGCACCACCATGGACCACGTTTCATCAATTTTCACACCGGATCCAAAGCTTCCTTTAGAACACAACTTGCAGGCCACGTTTCATCATATTTTCAGACTGGACCCACTCCATACCTTTGAGCTCAATCATACATCATCAACAGATACATATCAACACGATCTATAGCGTAAAACACAAAACAGATCATCGTATATATCATACCTCTTGCTTCAGCAAGCCCTAGTTTACACGCGCTTTCCCTTCACCGATGTCGCGTGTATACGTCTCATCACAAGCTCGTATAACTCTGCTAGAGATTTGATTTGAGATTACACAGCTTTCACATTGAAGGACACAGATATACGCGCTTTCCTCTTTGGCGAAGTAGCATATAGATCTTCAACCATCATAGAGCAGCATACTTCTTCAGATCAGACATTCAGTTCAGACTTACCCTTTTACTTCAGACAGATGTTCGCCTAGATGTTCGCCTCTTCACAGATCTAAGCCTTCCATAAGCAGATCTAGTAGATACAAGTACATTTCAGATCTAGATCCCCTTCTTCATCATTGGTGCATCATACATTCAGATTTATCATTCAAGTGTAACCCTTTCCATTCAGATATACTTCAGAGAGAAGTATTCATTCAAGCTCAGACATCTTGCACCCACACTCATCATTTGCACAATGAATTTCATCTCTTTATATAGGTTTTCCCTTTTTCAATACCATGAGCCCCTTTTTCAATACCATGGGAAAAAACAATACCATGAGCCCAAAACTACCTGGACGGGGTCAATTAGGCGGATCATTACCCAATACCATGGGTCAATACCATGGTGGTTACCCTTGGTTTTGCACTTTTTGAGCGCTTTAGCCCATACGCGACTTGGCACGTTCTTTTCCGCGTGCATACGCGACTTCCCCTAGGCCAATACGCGTATACCAAGAGACATACTCTTTTTCATCATACTTTGAGTACATTCTGAAATCCTTTCTTCATAGCCTTCTGTACACACTGTA
This sequence comes from Pinus albicaulis, assembly GCA_034641835.2. Lineage (NCBI taxonomy): Eukaryota > Viridiplantae > Streptophyta > Pinopsida > Pinales > Pinaceae > Pinus > Pinus albicaulis. The sequence goes on from CM076579.1 coordinate 1,007,617,396, forward strand.
GAAACATCATATTTTCTTCATCAGGAACATATTCTCTCAAGCACAACTTCATCAAGTTGTCATCATCTTCATCGAGTGGGTTGCCTTTCAAGCATCATATTGTCAACAAACATTATATCACATCATATTTACATCATTTACTAAGTCCATCAAGTCAAGCATAACTTCATCAGGTGGATTGCCATCAAGGACAACACATGTCAACAGTCGCATGTCTTCATCTTCATTCAGTGGGTTGCCATCAAGGACAACACTCTGCATCATATTTCCAACAATCTCCCCCTTTGGACTTGATGGCAACCACGATGGTGTTTGGTTACCACAGCAGATAGATACCATGTCGCTCTCCCAAATATGTCACATCATTACCTTCTCTTTATTCAAACACCATGTCACTCTCCCCCTTTGACATCAAGGGCAAAGGGCGGATCAAAAACCAACACTCTCCTCCTTTTCTCCTCATGTGGAAGAAACATTCTGCAGATCTGATATGTGCTGAAGTGGCCAAGCTCCCCCTGAGTCCATGCTGAATCTCCAAACATATTTGTCAATGAATTACATGACTCTATGAACTTCCTATCACCAAAGACTCATACTTACATCAAATATCCAACCAAGTGGATTTACATATAAGACTCAAGTACCCAACCAAGTGGGTTTACAAAATTTGACTCAGCTACCCAACCAAGTGGGTTTACAAAAATGACAAGTCCTTACATGACTGAATATTACAATTTTTACATCATGGGTCTCAACAAGACCTTTTCACCAAAATATAAATATGATCATTTATGACCAACACCATAAAGTCCTCAAGAAAGAGGACATATTTCAGAACCATAATAATGCCAACACTGCATTATAGTCAGCAAAGCTAATGCTCCCCCTGAATCTGTGCAACCATGCATCCTTTTCATATGACTAAGGCTCCCCCTTGGTTTGTGCAACCTGAACATTTTCACCAACAAATCATCAAGGCATCTTCATCAAAACATTAGAAACAGATTTATGAGAACTGGAACACCACCAGAGATACCAAACAGCACTGCAGCTGTGCTGAAGAGAGCTGAACCAACCAAGAATTGTCAGCAACCAACCACACGCGGTTTTATGTGCAGGAACTCGCGTACATACGCGACTGTGTTTCAGGAAACCCGCGTATCCTAAGACACCTTCTAAATTTCAACCAGATCTGATTCTTTGTAAGGCAAAGACAATGTTCAGCTTCTTTCTGAGATATTTGACTGCTTCCCTGGACTACAGATATAACAGAATAGTGTAGTTGTGTCTTCAAGCGTCATCCATTGGTTGTAGCATAAGCCCATTAGTAACTAAGCCTTCTGATCCTTTGCAGCATCAATACATTCTTTCCAAAAGAGATTATCATATCAGAACAGCATCTTCAGATATGTGTCAAGCAATCATCCATGTGGTCCAAAATCACCATGATCTTCAAGAGGTAACATGAAGTAACATATGTAGGAAAAAGATCTCAACCATAGCAACCAAACTCTATATGATCTGAAACAAATGATATCCAACTCATCCACACAAAGATACTTATCAGCAACTAGGGCTCAAAATCTTATCATAATAATCCATGTACCAAATCATCATCATTTGAGCATGAGTATCACCAAGACCAAAGAATAAGCAGCCATATTTCCAACAATGCAACCATTAGAATTCAACCTGCTACTCCCCCTAAACCAGTGCTTCTTCCTTAACTTCTGCAATCTGAGATACCTTCAACAGCAAGTCATCAATAACAATCTCTGCATGATCTGTCCTCATCTCTCAACTATAAGACTTTCATCTCAACAATGAATGCTCTTCATCATAAAGCAACCAGGCTTCATCCATAATATTCAACACAAGAACCCATGCATCATTTCATTATCATGAGTATAACTAGAATGATGCTAACAGTGCAATCATCAGCAGTCAGAATGATGCTCCCCCTGGACCTCTGCTTCAGATCTTCAGCTATCAGATAAATTTTCTTATCATCAATGCATACGCGACTGCGTCTTCTGGAACTCGCGTGTATACGCGACTTGAGTTAATGGAACCTGCGTATGGAAAGTGAAGTATAGAAAATTTCCATCTTCCTTCATTTCTTCCTGAGCTTGTACCTCCTGTACCTGTCCTTTCCACATCAGATGCGCTGTCAGAAGTAAACATAACCAGAATAATCAAATCAACCATGAGAGTCATCATGCATTGCTCCCCTTGTGACGATACATTACTAGATCTCATAATGTATCCCACATCATTCCTGCAGTCAATCAGAGAAGTAAGCTTCAGAAGCGGATGACTGCAGTAGGGTCAGAATTCCCTACGTTTCTGATCGGTCCTTCATCTTGAATTGAGTGTTTTCTTCAAGAAAATCATTGTTTTCTAGAGCATCAACAAAAACATCCTTTTCTTCTCTAGATTGTTTCTTATTCCATCCCTCCATCTTCTTCCAGATTTGTTTTCTATTTGTGTACTGAAATTTCTCATATCTGTTCGACCTGCATTCCTTTCTTATATGTCCATACTTGTTACAAGAATAACATCTCATGTGTCCAGAAAAATAAGCATAAGAATCATAATGAGTATTTCTATTCTTCCTCCTTTTACAATCAGCTGCTTTGTGTCCATACTTGTTACATGAAAAACAATATCCCTTGAAGAAACCAGAGTACCTTTCTGTGTAGGAACCGTTTGTTTGAGGCTGAAATGATCTGCTCCTGCAATTTGCTGCAACATGTCCATAATTATGACATTTAAAACATTCAACATTCTTGAATGAATTCCTTTGAGAATTCATGATTGTTGGTTGAGCTTTTGTCTCTTTCAACACTTCAGGTTTTGCATTGACATCCTCCGAATTTTTGGCACTTCCTTGTGAGCTAGATTCTCCTTTAACAGTTTCATGGAAACCAAGACCATGTTTGATAGCAGGAGACCTTTGATTACTCAGAATATTGTCCAAAATGTTAGTACTATCATGAAACCTCAAAAGTTTAACCTTTCCTTCTAATTTACCTTTGAGAATGTTTACCTCAACCTCCAAGGCTTGACATTGCTTTGTCATGCTTTCTTCTTTTCTTCTTCCATCTTCAACTTGATCCTTCAGATTTAGAATCTCTTCTTTCAACCAATCTTCATTTCCTTCACAAGTTTGTTGCAGCTCTTCATTCTTCTTGTTTGATTTTTCCATATCTTCTTTGAGAGAGATAATTTCTGCTTCAAGGCCTTCCTTTTCAAAGGATTGTAGAGGTTCCTTATTCTCCTTACTTGATGCTTCTAGCTCTGCTTGCAGAAATATGATAGCAGCTTCAAGTCCTTCATTCTTCTTTCTTGATTTTTCCAGATCTGCTTCTAGATCTTTAATTCGATTGGATGCATAAGTATGAAACCTTTGATACTTGTCCACCTGTTCATTTAGCATTTCTATTTGATCTTTCATTTGCGAGATCATCTCTTTATAGATAGTTTCTTGCTTATTGTATGAACTTTGTAGTTCTTCTTCTTTAATCTTGAGAGCTTCTTCTAGATCCACAACTTTACTTTCACTATCTTTACTATTGTTTGCACAAAGAAGAGTATTACAAGTGGCCTTCTCTTTTTTCTTCTTTGCCATGAGTGCTTGTAGATCTTCGTCAGAATCTGTTTCATCTTCTTCAATTTTTTCTATACATGATTTCTGAGGTATCTCCTTTCCTCGAGTAACCTTCTTCTTTTGCTTCTTAGCCATGAGCACTTTTAGATCTTGGTCAGAATCTTCTTCATCTTCACTGGATACTTCATCATCATCTTCTTTTGTATAATAACTCTTTCTCTTCTCAAATTGTTTCCCTTTACCATGCTTTTCTCTATAAGGACATTTGGCAGCATAATGACCAACTTTTCCACACTCAAAACATTTGAAGGGAAGCTTACCTTTGAATCTTCCAGTACCTAGTTGGAGCTTTCTCACGAAATTTGCTTCTTCTTCATCGGATACATAGCTGGATTCTTTGACAACTTCCTTTTCCTTTTCTTTTGTAGATGCCTTAAAAGCAGCTTCTCTTATTTGAGAAGGACCTCCTTGTCTCATTTCAAAAGCAGTCAGAGTACCATGTAATTGAACAATAGTAAGCGATTGCAGATCTTGCCTTTCTTCAATAGCTGAAACTTTTGAGTCAAATTTTGAAGTCAAGGATCTTAAGACCTTTTCCACCAGAGTAGTATCAGTTATGGTTTCACCCAAATTTCTCATTCGATTTACAATATCTCCAGACGTAAGAAGAAATGGGCGATGCTCTCATCACTATGCATCTTCAAATTTTCATATTCAATTCTAAGAGTTTTGAGTTTTGCACTTTTTACCTTTGTGTCTCCTTCATAGCTTAGAATGATTTTGTCCCATATGTCCTTTGCCGAATGTAGCTGCATCACTTTAGCAAATTATGATTCAGACATGCTTCCCAATAAGACATTCACTGCTTTGGCATTGATTTCATACTTCTTTCTTTCAGCTGCATCAGTAGGAATACTTGCCGGGTATTGATAACCTTCTTCCACGATTGCCCATACATCTGCACCAAGACTTTGTAGATAAGCTTTTGTACGTACCTTCCAGAAGATCAGATTGCTTCCATTGAATAGAGGTGGCTTTATAGACATTACTCCTTCTTGACTTCCCATTGCGACGGATCTCCTTTAAGCGATCAAGCTTCTGCACAAGGACCTGCTCTGATACCAATTGTTGGGAAAAATACTGAGAGGGGGGGGGTGAATCAGTATTTACTGCATAATCAAAACTTTCACTTTTTCCTTCTTCTAAAAGGCATACGCTACTTTCCTGAACCAGACGTGCGTATATACGCGGATCCCCTTTATTAAACTAGCGTATACACAGAGATTTAGATAAGTCATTAAATCTTCACTTAAACCATTCCATCATTTATTTATCAGATATTCAATAAGCAGTAAACATGTGCAGTAAGAACAGAATAACCATCACACAAAGCATCACACATGAACACCAGGATTTTTAGGTGGAAACCCAAATCGGGAGAAAACCACCGCTGCAGTTGCTCAACCTTCAATATTTTTATTATAGAGAAAACATGTTACAACATATGTGCTGGTGCAGACTTGACCAGCACGCAGGCACCCACCTGCGCTCGTTTACCAGCCTCTCCTGGAAGGGAGCTCCAACCCCCTGACTCGTTTACCAGCCTCTCCTGAAGGGAGCTACGACCCCCCGATCTCGTTTACCAAATTTCTCCGGAAGGAGCTACAACCCCGACCCTCGACTCAACCCTCACACCTCATTGGACCACGTTTCATCAATTTCTTCTTTCACACCGGATCCAACCACTTCAATAGAACACAACTCTGCATCAAGTAATTCATCATATTTCCGATCTAACCTTTCCATATTTTTAAGCACGAACATACATCATCAACAGATACATATCAACACAGATCAGATAGCAGAAACACAGCAGAACAGATCAGATATATCATACCCCTTGCTTCAGCAAGCCCTAGTTTGCATACGCGCTTTCCCTTCACTGATGTCGCGTGTATACGTGCTTCCGTCCATACAAGCCAGCGTATAACTCAGTGTATATTTTATTGCGCATACGCGCTTTCTCTTCGCTGAAGCTGCGTATATACGCGCTTCCTCCGCGTTGAAGTAGCGTATAGATCTTCAATTATTATAGAGCAGGATACTTCTTCAGATCAGATATTCAGTTCAGATTTACCCTTTCACTTCCAACAGATGTTCGCCTAGATGTTCGCCTTATCATAGATCTAAGCCTTCCATAAGCAGATCTAGTAGATACATTTCAGATCTAGATCCCTTTCTTCATCATTGGTGCATCATCCAATCAGATTTATCTTCAAGTGTAACCCTTTCATTCAGATCTACTTCAGAGAGAAGTATTCATTCAAGCTCAGACATCTTGCACCCACACTCATCATTTGCACAATGAATTTCTTCTCCTTATATATGATTACCCTTTGTCAATACCATGAGCCCCTTTTTCAATACCATGGATCAAAACAATACCATAAGCCCAAAACTATCTGGACAGGGTCAATTAGGCGGATCATTACCCAATTCAATGGGTTAATACCATGGTGGTTACCCTTGGTTTTGCACTTTTTGAGCGCTTTTGCCCATACGCGACTTGGCACGTTCCTTTCCGCGTGTATACGCGATTTCCCTTAGGCCAATACGCGTATACCAAGAGACATACTCTTTTTCATCATACTTTGAGTACATTCTGAAATCCTTTCTTCATAGTCTTCTGTACACACTGTAGAAACATCATATTTTCATCATCAGGAACATATTCTCTCAAGCACAACTTCATCAAGTAAGTTGTCATCATCTTCATCAGGTGGGTTGCCTTTCAAGGAAAACACTTAGCATTATATGTTCTTCTACTCTCTTTTCACCATTAGGAAAAATTTCTTGTATCAACTTGGTCAAACCTTTGATGCCTGCTTTTAGATCATTCTTCATGTTTTTCATGTTGTTTTGCATGTTGTCTTTCATGTCATCCATCTTAGCTTCCACGCCAGCTTCCATGCCATCCATCTTAGCTTCCACGCCTTTCTTCAAACCATCCATCTTCTCTTCCATGCCTTTCTTCAAAACTTCCATTTCATTTTTTGTTGCTCTTTTCGAGAGTGAAATTTGTTGCACTTGCTCTTGTAATTTTGATAGATCATGTTGCAATTCTTCATCTTCATGAGTCATAGTAGACCCTTCTGAAGGCTTAATGGGTGTTGAATTATTTTTACGGGGCATCTTTTAGAACCCAATACTGATATCTATTCTACAATATTCCCTTGGAATCAATTCAAATTGATTCCTCAAACAAGAATTATGCAATTCAGAAAAAAAATACACACATTTTTCTTGCTTTTGAGGAGCTCGATATTGAAATTGGATTATCTCTGTGATTGCAGCACTTCAATATCTGAATTTTGGTATGGACGTATCCCTCTGAATTATCTTTCGAATGCCACAGGTCTGACCTGATTTGGATTCTCCAAGACAAATTTGTGTCCAATCTCCCACAATGACCTAATTATGGACTAGTTCAGTAGAGCGAACTTGTATGACTTGCCACGTGTCACTGTTTTGTCCTTTGTCTCTAAAATTGATAGCCAAGAAACTACAGTCCGTGTGATTGCAACCAATGTTTACGAAACTCCAATCCGATGCCCAGAGAGAGAGTTATTGAAATTTTCCCACGATCACCTCTTTGAGATGAAATTCAGGAGCCTGAAAAACACTACCTTCCATAGATCATATCTCCAAAAATATTGCAAACCAAGCTCTAAAATTTTTTGACAAATTTCCTCAGGATTTTAACTTTACACCATATGAATTTCAGATTCTGAACCTTCGTAGAAAAAACGTTATAGTGCAAATGCCACGATGACTTGTTTAGGAGCCTGAAAAAAGACCTAACTTCCACAGATCATATCTTCGAAAATATTGTGAACCAAGCTCTAAAATTTTTAGACAATATTTCTCAGGATTTCGTCTTTGCACCCTAAAAATTTCAGCTTCTGAAACTTCGTAGAATTTTTTTTAATAGCGAAAGTGCCACGATGACCTATTTGGAGCAGCAAAACCCTAGAATCCAAAGCTTTGATACCAAATGTTGTGTAACCAGCTCCAAAAATAGAAGAAAAGAGATATCAACGCCTTATGAATAAGCCATTTCGAGGGGGCAACCTCCAATACATTACATAAATGAACTATTCTTGGATGATCCAATTTACAAAACCTCCTTTCTATATATAGGAGTCCATGGGGCCATAATGTAATCCTAGTGGGCCACAATGTAATCCTAGCCGACCTAACAATAATAATTTAAGGGCACAATAATAACAAAATGGGGGTTACAAGGGTACAATAATAACAATAAGGGGGTTACACTAACAACAATAAGGGACTATACTAGTAATATAGGGACCTAACAAATTTTGTGTGGCTAGCTGGATGAGGAATTGACGCGAAAGACTTTTTACAGGATTCATGTGTCAGACTACGGATCAATAAGTCATCTATATCTTATGTGTTAAATTATTTATATTTGTCTATTATATCATCTGTGTTTCATTTCTGAATGATTAATGAAAAGGAATAAATCAGAAAGTGCTTAAGTGTAATATGATTTTAATCATTATTATTCTAAATGTTTTCTTCTAAATTGGTTTAAACAGTGAATTCTTAATTGCTCCTATTTTTATAGTTTAAGCATTTTGATTATTTAGTGAAGAATACTTAATTGCTATTTATTAATAATCACTCAATTTTCCCTCTTATAAATGTGTTGAAAGATTCTTAATTTCCTTTCATCCATTTTGATTTCATCCCATTCACTTTAAGATCTATAATTGTTCCCTGTTTGATTGTCTTGCCCTGTAAAACCATCTTTTGCTAAGAGACTTAATCCAGTTAAGTTATCATTTTTGACTCCATTAGCCCAATGGACTAAAATACTCAATCTTTCCCTCAGCTATTGAATTCCAACACCCAAACTCAATCAAAACCCCTGGACTTTATAACTAGCCTGATATCTTCTAAAACAAAGTTAAATTATACAGAGAGAGCCGTCTCTGGGTACAGATTGGCTAGATTCTGTACCTAAAATTTGGTTTGTGGTTACCTCGGACCCCTTTCCTCTTCACAACAACTTCAAGGAAAATCTAAGTAATAACAACACATATTCAAAAAACCATATATTTATTGCATTTGAATCACATATGCAGTACCAAGTGAGATTGGCACTCCACCATTTACTTCTCCCACTGTATTCATCCCTTTTTCCCATAAGAGGATAACCAATCCAAAACAAATGGTGACATATTTGAATACATAATTTTCCAAGTTGCACCTTTATTTCATGTGTATCACCAACATTTAGGGGAATTTCCTTAGCATGATACTTATACATCCAACATGAGGAGTCATTCCCACCTTTGCATACTTGATCACTTCCCCTCCATCATCACTTGTTGGGAGAAAGCATCTTATGCTTGGGATAATGATGGCCCCTCTGGAAAATTTACCTTTTCGTTATTATTCATTCTTAGCCTAAGCCTAGAAAGTCTAGGTAAGGTCGATTATCCTCTCATTATTTGGGTATTATATCCTACCATCCTCTCTAGTGAACCATATGCACATTCCTCAACCCTTCTTAGACAAGTAAGGTCACCTTCCTAAAAATCACAGATCCTAGTTCTGATAATCGGTTTTCCACTACAAGCTTTCCAAGATTTATGGACTCCCCCTCCTATCCAAACTCTCCAACAAAAAAAATCATAAATGAATTGGAATTGGAGGGACAATGTCTTATATAGGAAAAATACACCAATTTTAATTTGGCCATTCCAAGCTCATAATAAATTCATTTGAAAAAATGTTAGCACCATTGAACATTTATGTCCAAGGTCTATAATGGGTCTATCTTAGTTTTTTCTAATTTAATACTTCATCCAGAAGCAATTTTTTCCACAAGTCTCCTCATGTTTAAATCAAATTTATTCATATTTTTCACTTGTACACTTATACCACCTTATATTTTCACTTGTTGACTCATGTGATGATTTTAATTGTGAGTAACCATTGTTTACTCATGTTTCCATGGTATTGGTTGGGCTCATTACCTATGACACTTCACATATCAGTAAAATCAATTCATTCCTTGAATTTCCCTATCATTTAGTGGATATCATATTAGAAAACCCCAAACTTTGGTAGGTCAATCAACCCATCCTATATTTCATTTTCCACCTATCAATTGTTATATGCTTCCTCACATGGGCACTTGAGCACCATTACCCCTTTGCATTTTGGTGCCCATGCCGTTTAATCCCCCTTCACATTGGAGTCTGGTTTTTCTTCATACCAGAGCCAACATCATTTGTATTTCACATTTTCATGATGAAAAATCATGTCCCCCCATACTTTTCCCTCTTCTAACCTCTTGATTTACCCCGAAAGGGCCTTATAACAGTTGTACCTGGTTCGATTTGTGGCAACATCATTGAGTCAACCTTGTTTAGAGCATCAGAGATGAGTCACCATTATGTCCCATGGAGTCTATTCAAAACCACTTTGTTTCCTCTTATAGTATGTCATCATCTATGTGTGTCATGTCCATCCTGCATTCCTATGATTTAACCTCCAGATGTCTTGATCCATATTTGAAAATATTATGTCTGAGTATATGACCACCCCATTCAGAACCTTTTCAGTCACTGTTAGGTCAACCTTATATGTCATGCTTTGATAATAGAAGTTTTAATCCCACCCATTATACCTCTTTCTTTATCACACTTGGTTTCAATCTCTAAAAGTTACATTATACATTCTCCTAATTCCTTTATTGAGGAATCATCATTTCCTTAGCTTTGGCTAGCACTCCTTTGTCGACTTCAATAAATTTATTTTAGGAGAGTGTCCTAGAGGAAAACATACCTTGGATCCAATTTCTTCATTTTTGGATGCTTCAGATCAAGCAAAGGGACACATAATTTCCCTTTAACTTGGTTTCTTCTTGTATGCTTTACTCCAACTTATTATTGCATAATTGAGAATCATACACTTGATGGTCCAATGGTTTAGAATTTTGTACTCATATCCCATGGGCATGTGTGATATGCTCCCAAACCCTGGGATGAGGTTTCCCTTCAGGTATTCCCTTGCATGTTGAACCATTAAAAAATCATGATCCAACCTCCAATGCATTTCAACAGATTTTACTAGCTCAGTTTACGCCATTAGAAAATCCCACTACATGAGCCCCACTTTAGTTGGCTCATTAAAATATTTAGATCCCTTTCCTATTCAACATGGATTATTTGGTTGTGATTTCTCCCTCTCATCAACATGGGAGAATTTGGTCCTATGTACTCAACTCCACAACATTCATTTTGTTAGACCTATCCCTTTTCGTATATGGGACTTTGTATTTCATTGTATCATTCCCTAGCCCATTGATGCTAACATATTATGTATTATACATTATTTTTCTCAGAGCCACTTTGTTAGCCACATCATTATTCTTTGTACTCACTTATCTCATCAAGTGTGGGTATGCCTCCCATACCTCATTGAGATTATGTAGACCCACTTGGAGAATTTTGGCTGACAAGTGCTATCTCCTCCTCCTCTTGTAGTCCATCCCTTGGAAATAGTGGCTTTCTCGCTTTCTCTCTATGACCACCTTCTATGTCTAATTAAAGGAAAATGTTATCTATTTCAGTCATACGATGTGCTCCTAGCACTCATACACTGGGGGGTATCTATTATCATCTAAAAAGTAATCGCCTAGCCATAATTCACTAGGTTGATCAAAATGCACCATGTAGTATGGGTTTTACACATTAAACCCACTTTCGCCTTAGGAAATAACCCAATGAACCACTTTTCCTAAGTTATTTCCATTTAATTAATTTACCCACAAGATAATAGCTCATAAATTCATTAATTTTATGTTATTCTCATATTTTTACCCATTAAAGTGAAAATAATTAAAAAAGTTTTCACTCATATTTTCGTTTCCATGGAAATAATTAAACAAATCATTTAATTATTTATTATTACTTAATTATTTGAACATTATTTTAAGAATAATTTATTAAATCATTATCTAATAATTGTTTATAACCCATTTGACCATTTCACCTAAACATAATTTAATAAACTGATTTTGTTTATTAATTATTTCACATATTCTTCTTAATTAACTCAATTAATAATGATTCATTGATTTAATTATCTAAACAAGATTATTGAGCAATTATTTGACATTTTCCTCTCATAAAAAATAATAAAATACCAAAAATGGTTAGATCTTGATTTGGTCCAATAAATATTTTATCACTTGACCAAATCAAGTTTTATCTGTCTTTTTATTATATGTAAAGAGGTTTTTCTTCACTCTCTTTACCATGACCATTTCATCGTGAATATTTTGATCCTTTGCATTTTGAACTCTCCACTATATTTCTATCCTACCATTATTCTCTTAGCACAATACAAAAATAAGGAAAGCCATTGCAGCTTGCAGGAAAGGGATATCAAGAACCCTCCCACTGAGGAGGACGTAGCAACCAATGTTCACACATTTTCCTCCAACGGGTGATATCTATTTGATATCTAAAACATCATTCATTATCCATATTGACATTATAATTTTTTTTCATATTTTTTGTATGTAGCATTCTTTTTCTTTCTATGTGGTTCATGGACCCCAGAGATCGGTAACTGCTACATCCACTAAGTATTTGTACTAGGAAGATTCACCTAAGGGGATCAATTCTTTTTGGTTCAAACACGAAGCTTGAACTCGAAGGCGTTAATAGAATTGAACATGTAACCTCTCAATAGTAAAAGTACTTTAATGATGGGTGACTCAACCAATTGAGATAACCCTCTGAAATACATGTAGCACTCCTTTATTTTATGTTCTTAATAATGTTACAAATTTGTTTATTAGAAATAACATTGTTTATTAGTATATTTGAAACTGTTGGGGTTCCCATGTTTTGGCCATATTGGCAAGACCAAAAGATGAGACAACATCAGAACCACTTTTGGGCCCTAGGATCTAGCCCTCCTGGACCCGGAGAGGGATCTCTCCAAATAGAGCTAAGAATGATATATCTTTGAAGCTCAAATAAGGTATTAGGCTAGTTATGAAGCACAAAAGGGGGTTTAAAATGATTTGGTTGCTGGGTTGCTGGGTTGGTTATGAGATCATAGACTGAGAAAGTAATGGGAGGAAAGGAACAAAGCAGCAGGAGGCTTCAGCAAAGAGGATAGGCCAAGACAGTGCCATCCATTGGGCTATGGAGTCATGAAAGGAAATTACTTGCATCCACTAGCCAAGGCTTTCAAAGGGAAAGTCATCTACACTAAAGGATCTTTTAGGCAGATGATGGAATGGAACATTAAGGAGGGAAAGTGGAAGAAGGAAAGACAACCAAATTTCTGTCTATAGATCAGGTCAGAGGTCATTTAACTCCAGACCTGCTTGGACATACTCTAAGGCAGCTCTCAAAGAGACAAAGGGGTTGCTTATAGATCGGACCAGAGGTCATTTAACTCTAGGTCTGCTTTAGCAACTCCAAGGGAAAACAAAGATAAGATAAACAAAGGGATCTTAGAAAGGTAAGATGGTCGTGCAAGGATCCTAGTGGACAGGGCTAACACTCATCCCCAGTGTTCCCAAACCTTCCAGCTTGAACCCAGCAAGAACATCTAAGAACTGATTCAACCAATTCATACATCAACAAATAGCACAACATCCACTGCGCTATTAACCAATCAAAACCATTCTCGAGTAAGGTAAAACATAAAGGTAGGGAGAGTAGGAAACATAGGGCACCTAACAAGGGTGAATCCTATGTTATACTTCTATTGCCTACCAGAAGAACATGGAACAATATGAAAATGTAAATAACAGAGTTAGGAAAAACATCACCAATAGTAATAGACCAGGATCCTGTGAAATGTGCTTTGATTAATTGATGCAAAACCAGTCATGTACAATAAGTTCAATGGCTGATACAGTCCAGACTTTCTCCTCCCAGCCTATTACACAATACTACTCTGCTACTCCCTCCCAAGACTGTCCTAACATTCGAACTGAATCCCACTAACAACAGATGCCCAGCAAGGCAATAACAACCTTTACAATATTTCTCGGGGAATTCTTAAAGGAGAAGCGGAAGAAAACAGAGGTAGATAGACAATTAATTGATTTCATTAAGGCAGAACGGCGGAAGTGTTTGCGCCCATACTACTTAATGGTAGAATGCAGTGCTGTATGTACTCTGTGGAATGGCTTGAAGATCTCTGTCAGGTCGATTTTGACCTCTGATGTTCATTTGGAGTCCTTCAACTGCCAGGAGCTTTGTGCTGCCATATGAAATGAATGAACTGGGTGGAAGGTCTGCAGGTCGCTCCATACTTCCTAACTACTGCCTAACTGTCTTAAATGGGTTTCAGACAGTGCAATTAATCTTTTCAGGGCTCGAGGAGGCATGGAGATCGCTGTAGGAAGGTGTACTTCTGGAGTAAATGCGCTCTGCTGTTAGGTGGCGCAGTTATGACTTGCTGGTGCGCTCTTTAGTCTTCAAACGGTGCTTTTCCTTTGAATGCGGGGTTAACGTTTATTATATCAACAATAGTCATTAACCCCCCTTAAATCCTGTTTCTGTTGGTTCGCTGGCCGGCTAAAATGGCCTCTCTGTGCTATCTGCATAATACAATGGATCTGTTACAAACCCGGGCAGCAGTGGAGAAATGCTATGGAGGCGGAGGAATGGTGGCTTTTACTATAATGGTAACAGAATGCAATGAAATGATGAAATCTTATGGACAATGGAGTTTGGTGATGATATGCAGCGCAGACTGTTAGATCTTGGTCTGGGAACAATGATCAATGGTGGAGGTTGAGCGGCGTAACAATATGTGAAACGGGCAAACAACATACAAAACACATGAAACCCGACGGGGATGAATGAAAGAGTGGGACCCAGCGGAGGCGGAGGGCGATTAGATCTGAGCCGTTAGATCTGGGAGGAAACAGACGGTGGAGATGCAATCGGAAGATGGGAGGAAGGACTTGCGATTGCAATCGGAGCGGCGGGTGCGATTGTGCGCTGACCGTTAGATCTGAAGGCCAGATCAACGGCTCACAATCCATCGGAGGGAGAAACAGGAGGCGTGAAGGGAACGAAGCGATTAGCGCTGGGCCGTTGGATCTAGCGGGACGGACGGCTCTGATGTAATCGGGTAATCGCAATCAGAGGGGGACAGGGGTGACACACATTGAAAGTTCCGATTGCGATTGGGTGGAGAAAGTGCTGACTGTTGGATCGAAGGGGGTATGGACGGTCAGGATTAAATCGGGAGGGAAACAGAAGGACTTGCGATCAACGATCGGGTGGAGGGTGCGATTGGCGCAGGACCGTTGATCTGCGGGAAGAATGGATGGTGCACAACACATCGCGGGACTTAAAGTGTTAAAACAATCGCATTGGGGTTTTTTGTTGTTACAAAGGGTTTTGCCTCCCACCGATAGTTCCGATTGCGATTAGCGCCTGGGACTTAAGCGCTTGGTCCCAGCGCCGGGGCACATGTGGGGAAGTGGTTCACGGGGCTAGCGGGAAAGGGGCTAGACCTTAGAATAAGGTCGGAAAGTGGGTTTTAGCCCATTTAAATGGAATTTGAAGGCCAAGGAAGGGAACGATAGAGGAGTAAGGGAGGATAATGGCCACCAAAGGGGTAAGGGTAGGATTTAAAGGGGAACTTGGGGGGATTTGAGAGGTAAGAAGGGAAATAGAAGGGGAAGACAAGGGGGATGAAATAGAGGTTAATCGAGGGTCTTTGGGCATTTCTTCACATAGCAGAGAGGCTTTATGATGGAAATCAGCAGAGGGGAAATATCAAAGGATAAAAGACACATGGAGGCTTCAAGGAGACTGTGTTTTCAGAGGAAATGCATTCCTTTAAGACTTAACAACAATCTTAGCCCCCTGTTTTTCTTGTCAAAAATTTATAGGGGGGCTAACAGTGGCTCCACATGGGGATGGCTTTTTCTTGAAGGAGTCAAGAATTCAAAAATTGATCTCTTGGTGTAGGCCAGGTGCCTGCTGCTTGAACCATCCATCTCTTTCTCTGATCTGCTGCCACAAACTATGAAGACAACAAATCAGCAGTACAATTCTCCCAAACAACTACCTACCCACACTATAGTCCTAACATTTTTTCTTCTGGGTGCATTTGGACTTGCAGACCCTTTACATCATCAATTTTTACAAACAGGAAAAATAAACCTATTCTATTTCTACCCTTATTACTCCATGAGACCAGATTAGACTGTTGGTCTCATATGCTTCTCTACCTACACTACTACCTGCTAGGATTAGACTGTCTAGCAAGTTTCTTCTCTACATTCCAAGACAGAAATTTAAACAACTAATCTACTTACTCATAGGCTGAGCTTTATTGAGCTTTTCCTACCTACCCTACCCTAACTGGAAACATCTGATGTTCTAAGTTATAAAATAATGCCAATGCAGCCAGTCAAGTAATAGCAAAAAAGGATATGAGCACTGACTGCCTGTCAGAGATAACCACATGGTGCTCTGCATGTGGTTCTTCAAAACTGAGGCCACCAGCAGTGGTGACCAATTCTGATGTATTCGGCTCTTGCAAAGGATTGATGCTTGAGGAGCTGAGCCAATCAGGGCCTCCATGTATTCTGCCATAGGATCAACAAACTCATGATGTAAACTTTTTTCTTCAGAGCCTACCATGACTGATAGGCTGTCTGCATCCCGGGCAACTTCAATCACTGCATCTGCAGTGAGGCCTTTTTAATTACACTCTTCCTCTTCCTGATTGGGAGTATTTGGCATATGGGTATCAATCAGGAATACCTCTTCTTCATCTGGGTCAAGGCCGAGACGCCTGCGGGGAAGGAGATCTCGCTCGTCTTCAATGCAGCCTGGGCTAGAGGGCTCATTATATTCAACAATGCTGTCCTCTAGTACCACAGGTCGGTTTTGCTGCAACAGGCTAAACTCTGTGAAAAAATCAGCATATTCTTGAGCGGGGGCTTCTTTGATTACCTTAATCCCTTCGGGAGAAGGCTCTGGGCATTCATTCCGCTCAAGATTTTCTTCACCTCTTTCTTCCTCGTCCTCTGCGCTGGAGAGCTGCTGGCTTCTGTCCACTTGGCAAGTATAACTGATGTTTGGATATAAAAGAGAGAGAAGATTCAGTGAATCCTCATCTACTATCATGCTTTCAACGCCTTCTCCATCAGTATCGTAGATGGCCTGCATTAGCTCATCGCTTTCCTGAAGTTGATGGTCGTGATCTTCCTCCCATGATCTTCTGAAGATGTCCCTGCAAGCTCAGTTTCCCTTTGGAAAAAATTACCATCAAACAGATCAACATCAAAGAAATCATAATTACAAGCATTGTCATCCACCATGTCTTCAGGACTCTCAGCGAGTCTTTCTTCAACATAATCTGCAAGTTCATTTTCTGGTTCAGGCTTTGTTTCCTCATACATGCTTTGCATGTAACCTCTGTCTTGTAGTGATCTGATTTGTCTCTTTTGAGGACGAGGGGCAGGTCTTTCCCAATCATCCTCTCTAGTTTCAGCCTCATATTCTTGTTCTTTTGCTTTCAGCAAGGAACTGGCAGTCTCTATCAGTTTTTCCAGCTTGTCCTCTAAAGAGATCTGTGCTGTTTTCTCTGTTCATTCCCTCCTTGCTGCTTGTAATCTTTCTTCCCTGCACTGTATGTTGTATTCGACAGTGATCGCTATATCCTGCATTTCCTCCAGGCTCAAAGGCTCCTTTTGCCTTATATGTAATTCCACCTCGGGGTCAAAAGAACTTGGATAGTGCAATAAAGCCCATCCCAAAGGTGGTTTTATATCAGAAGGCATTGCATCATATACCTTATTGAACCTGGCTGAAAATTTTTGCACTGTCTCCCCTGGCTGCCTTCTCAAATCCTGATATTCTTTTAGGATGAGGAGAGCGTTCTTTGGGGTCGCCCACCTATCTAGGAAAACTTGAGAAAACTGATGAAAGTTGAATATGCTTGCCACTGGAAGGCCTTTGAGCCAATTCTTGACATTTCCTTGCAATGACAGGGCAAACATTCTAGTGCACACATCATCTTCTTCTATCTCATACAATTCAAGTAAATCCTCAAGGCTTTGAACATGCTCTTCAGCAGTGGACCCTTTATTTTCCCCATCAAAATGAGGCAGCTGATTTATTAATTCTGCAGGCAGGGGTTGGAAGAAAAGAGGTAAAACCAGAGGCTTATATCTTTCTATGACCTTTGTAGGTTTGGGTGGTGTAACAATGGGCTCATGGCTGCTTGAAGCTTCTTGAAGAGGGGGAGATACAACATGAGCTTCTTGTTCCACCAGTTTCTTCATAGGAGTATAGGTCTACTCACAGTCTGGAGACTGAGGCTTGAGATCCTTCCCATACTCATCATGGGTTTCATCTTTGTACACTTGATTAGGCTTAAAGTAGGACAGAACATAGTGATAGACAAAAACAATAAACTCTTTAAACCAAACCCAACCAGTATGTTCTATCCTTCTATGAGGTCTGGCCATCTTTCAGGTTCTTCCTCCAGTGGAGTCTTGGAGGATTATAGTGTGGAGTCGCCAGGTGGATGAATTTACCTATTTGAAGCAGGCTACTGTCCACCACCAGCAATGAGAAGCCAATCTAAAGGCAAAGTGGTCTCTTCCCCAGTGGAGTTGCCATTATGTTGGGGTTCCCATGTTTTGGCCAGATTGGCAAGACCAAAATATGAGACAACATCAGAACCACTTTTGGGCCCTAGGATCTAGCCCTCCTGGACCTAGAGAGGGATCTCTCCAAATAGAGCTAAGAATGATATATCTATGAAGCTCAAAATGAGATGTTAGGCTAGTTATGAAGCACAAGGGGTTTTAAATGATTTGGTTGGTTGCTTGCTGGGTTGGTTAGGAGATCATAGGCTGAGAAAGTAATGGGAGAAAGGGAACAAAACAACAGGAGGCTTTAGAAAAGAGGATAGGCCAAGATAGTGCCATCCATTGGGCTATGGAGTCATGAAAGGAAATTACTTGCATCCACTAGCCAAGGCTTTCAAAGGGCAAGTCATCTACACTAAAGGATCTTTTAGGCAGATGATGGAATGGAACATTAAGGAGGGAAAGTGGAAGAAGGAAAGACAACCAAATTTCTATCTATAGATCAGGTCAGAGGTCATTTAACTCCAGACCTGCTTGGACATACTCTAGGGCAGCTCTCAAAGGGACAAAGGGGCTACTTATAGATTGGACCAGAGGTCATTTAACTCTAGGTCTGCTTTATCAACTCCAAGGGAAAAATAGAGATAAGATAAAAAAAGGGATCTTAGAAAGGTCAGCAGGTCGCGCAAGGTTCCTAGTGGACAGGGCTAACACTCATCCCCAGTGTTCCCAAACCTTCCAGCTTGAAACCCCTCAAGAACATCTAGGAACAACTTCAACTAATTCATACATCATCCAGCAGGAAATAACATCCACTGCGCTGGTTAAATCAACTGAAAACCGTTCTCAGATAGCACATAAAGCAGAAAACATAAAGGTAGGGAGAGCAGGAAACATAGGGCACCTAACAAGGGTGCATCCTATGTTATACTTCTGTTGCCTACCAGAAGAACATGGAACAATATGAAAATGTAAATAACAGAGTTAGGAAAAACATCACCAATAGTAATAGACCAGGATCCTGTGAAATGTGCTTTGATTAATTGATGCAAAACCAGTCATGTACAATAAGTTCAATGGCTGATACAGTCCAGACTTTCTCCTCCCAGCCTATTACACAATACTACTCTGCTACTCCCTCCCAAGACTGTCCTAACATTCGAACTGAATCCCACTAACAGCAGATGCCCAGCAAGGCAACAACAACCTTTACAATAGTTCTCGGGGAATTCTTATAGGAGAAGCAGAAGAAAACAGAGGTAGATAGACAATTAATTGATTTCATTAAGGCAGAACGGCGGAAGTGTTTGCGCCCATACTACTTAATGGTAGAATGCAGCGCTGTATGTACTCTGTGGAATGGCTCGAAGATCTCTGTCGGGTCGATTTTGACCTCTGATGTTCATTTGGAGTCCTTCAACTGTCAGGAGCTCTGTGCTGCCATATGAAATGAATGAACTGGGTGGAAGGTCTGCAGGTCGCTCCATACTTCCTAACTGCTGCTTGACTGTCTTAAATGGGTTTCAGACAGTGTAATTAATCTTTTCAGGGCTCGAGGAGGCATGGAGATCGTTGTAGGAAGGTGTACTTCTGGAGTAAACGTGCTCTGCTGTTAGGTGGCGCAGTTATGACTTGCTGGTGCGCTCTTTAGTCTTCAAACAGTGCTTTTCCTTTAAATGCGGGGTTAATGTTTATTATATCAACAATAGTCATTAACCCCCCTTAAATCCTGTTTCTGCTACTTCGCTGGCCGGCTGAAATGGCCTCTCTGTGCTATCTGCATAATACAATGGATCTGTTACAAACCCGGGCAGCGGTGGAGAAATGCTATGGAGGCGGAGGAATGGTGGCTTTTACTATAATGGTAACAGAATGCAATGAAATGATGAAATCTTATGGACAATGGAGTTTGGTGATGATATGCAGCGCAGACCATTAGATCTTGGTCTGGGAACAAACATCAATGGTGGAGGTTGAGCGGCGTAACAATATGTGAAACAGGAAATCAACATACAAAACACATGAAACCCGATGGGGATGAATGAAAGAGTGGGACCCAGCGGAGGCGGAGGGCGATTAGATCTGAGCCGTTAGATCTGGGAGGAAACGGACGGTGGAGATGCAATCGGAAGACGGGAGGAAGGACTTGCGATTGCAATCGGAGCGGCGGGTGCGATTGTGCGCTGACCGTTAGATCTGAAGGCCAGATCAACGGCTCACAATCCATCGGAGGGAGAACAGAGGTTTAAGGGAACCAAGAATTAGCGCCGGGCCGCTGGATCCGGCGGGGACTACGCTCATGTAATCGGCACGCACCTGAGGGGACAGGGTGACACACATCGAAGTTCCAATCATGATTGGGCGAGAAAGCGCCGACCATGGATCGAAATGGGAAAATGAATGGTCGGATTAAATCGGAGGAGAAAATGAAGTCCAACATACATACATCAGCGATTCATAGCAGTACATATCAGCCAGACCGTTGATCTCATGGAAGAATGGACTGCACAACACATCGCGGGATCAAAGTGTTAAACATCGCATCAGGTTTTTTGTTGTTGGCAAAGGTTTAAGCCTCTCCATTCTTTCTGATACATTAGCTCGTGGGAATTAAGTGTTTGGTCCCACAAGTAGTGGCACATGGGGAAGTGGTTCACGGGGCTAGCGGGAAAGGGGCTTAGACCTATAATAAGGTCGGGAAGTGGGTTTTTAGCCCATTTAAATGGAATTTAAAGGCCAAGGAGGGGAACGATAGAGGAGTAAGGGAGGATAATGGCCACCAAAGAGGTAAGGTGGGATTTAAAGGGAACTTGGGGATTTGAGAGGTAAGAAGGAAATAGAAGGGGAGACAAGGGGGATGAAATAGAGGTTAATCGGGGGTCTTTGGGCATTTATTCACATAGCAGAGAGGCTTTATGATGGAAATCAGCAGAGGGGAAATATCAAAGGATAAAAGACACATGGAGGCTTCAAGGAGACTGTGTTTTCAGAGGAAATGCATTCCTTGAAGACTCAACAACAATCTTAGCCCCCTGTTTTGCTTGTCAAAAATTTATAGGGGGGGCTAACAGAAACCATCAATAAAAAAATGTTTTATGCTTATCCTTGTGAAAATTACCCACTAACAAGATCATAATAAATAGTATTCAAAATATAGAAAAGAAAATATTATATTGGGAAATCAAGTAAATCATTATAAGACAACATCAAATTTTGTGGAGAATTTTTATTAGAAGTTCAAGAAAATTCAAAGACAGAAAGTTATTTTAGTCCAAAGCATCCAAACTACATGGACTAAGATTACAATTATATATCATGTACAAATATATAACGTCATTTGGAAAATAAAACAAGAGAAGACTCAATATCAACTAGATTTCATCAAACAAATAGAGAAAAGAAAAGGTCATGAAGATCACTAAATAAGGAAATTTGGTAAATATAAAATATATGAAATCCAACAAGGTATAGGCTACTTGGGTAGGATTTCTCATGAATCTAAAGAACGTATAGAAGATAAATAATTATCTTGTAGTAAGATCTCAGACTTCATTGATGACACAACTACACAATGTAAACTACTTTCACTTGGTTCTCGAGATAATTTCAACCCATCAAATCAAGTGATGAAGAAATTTGAAGAGGTACTCTAGAAACATGAACAATAATTTTGAAACATATAAACCATGAAGAAAGGATACCTTCAAAAGTTTCTTCTGGATGGAGAGAAAAAGGAAAATCAACTAAAGTGTTCTTTCCTAATTGTAAAAAAAATTATAATTTGGTTTAATAAATAGTTCTCTATCTTAAAATCCTTCCAAAAAAAAAAAACATGTTTTTCAACATGGTGAATCATATAATGGATTTTTTTGAAATGTGGGGAAAATATGATAAGTAGTCAAAGAATCAACCCTTAGTTCACTAGAGGGTTGAGTTTTAGGTGGTTGTTGTGACCAACTCCTTGTAATTTTATAAATAATATAATTTAGGGAGTTGTAGGAGAATTTGATTGTTATGTATGACTTATTAAATAATATTTTATTAGAACTATTTTGTATACTTTGATTAATGAAGAAGCCATTCATTAGCTAGAACATATTTTCTAAAGGAAGATAATTGACACAAGGAATGATGTGGATTACTATAAATAAGCTATTTCTTATTTTTTACAAGATATATAGAAGTGATAGTTGAGTTTATTCACTTAATTTTATTTGGTAATATATTAAGCAATTTTATACATAGGTGAGATTTTTCTATTGTAAAAATGGATTTTTTTTAGTCGAATATTTCCTCTAGAACTATTTCTTGGAATTAAATGATGAGAAAATATCATGCCTTCATTGTAATGAAAGATAAAATTTTGAACAATAATTGATTTATCTATTAGTAAATAATAGTTTCATCTTTTGGTTGTTAATGTGCCAAAAAATTTAAAAATAAAATATAACAAGAAACATATAGTAAAGCTCATTGAAAAGCATCAAAAGAAAATATCTCAAGTGGAAGCTAGTAGGTTTAATTCCCCCTCCACAAGGGTTCTATTCTCGAGAGACATGTCAGTCTATGTGGAAAAAAAATTGTACAAGTTGAACATTCATGTTGAGAAAAAATGTTATAGTCCCAACATGGCATGGATCATTGAATATCTTGAAATTGAGGTGAATAGTGGTAGCCAATGTGATTTTATTCTCAGTCTTTCCCAAATTAGTCATCAGAAGCTATCAATTCACCAATTACTATTAAAAACAAAATCTCATCGAAAGGCTATTATGCCTTAAATCCAAAGGGTTACTCCACTCCAAATAGAGGAGAGTGTATTTAGGCATGTACACTAGGTTTAACCCTTAGTGTTGATTCTTAGGCATTCAACCTTATCAATAGAATTAGCACTAAAAGGAGTGCTTAAATTTGTGTATCTAATTCATTTTTGAAAACTAGGTCATCTTCAAACAACCCACATGTAGACACTAAGATTCCAAAATCTAAAACATCCCTTGAAGATTTAAAACTTCAAATTTTAGAAAAGTTTGAACAAGACATTGATATTGAAGTATCATACATAGTATCAAATGAGGAAGTTAATGCTTTTAATTCTTTTATATGTATGAATCGATCATGCAATAGGCAGATTGGTATTTTTCATATTTCTCCTTTGCTTCCGTAAAGAAGAAGTACCACATAGGAAATTACAAAAAGTAGGGAAAAAACCTTAGTTCACATTGTAGAGGATTTATTTGAGGTATCTTTATAAGATATTTCACAACCTCTAAACTTAATTCTTTGAACCCTAAAGCTTACAATATTCCAATTGTAATTAAGGAATCTAAAATCCAATCTAAATTTAAATCTAACATTGAAAACTTAAACACATGTTTTGTTTTCTCAAATATTGTGAACCATCAGAACTAGAATCAACTTAGTTGGCAGGGGATTCCTTCACTTTTCCTAGAAAAATGCACACTTTATGCAGGCATATTGAATAGTTATTTCCATAATATGATCTTGATCATTTTGGTCCTCCAAATGATAATATTAAAAAGAATATTTTAGTAATCAATCTAAGGAAGTCACAACATGAATATGTAATGTGTATACTTTTCCATTATACTTTTGAAATAAATATTCTACTTGGTACTCTAACCTACTAGAAAGATCAATCACTAAATGGGGTTATTTTCAAAAGGCCATTTTGGATGAAATTTAGGAATATAATATCGCTAGAGCATTAGTGGATAAACTATTTTACTTAACGATGGTTTATAAGGAAAGAGGTAAGGACTTCAACCAAGGATTCACTACATTCATCAACAAGTTTAATATTAAAAGAGAACCTACCCAAGAACTGCAAATAGATGTTTATGAAAATGCTCTACTTGTTGGGAAAAATATTGAGAGGGGGGGGTGAATCAGTATTTGGGACTTACTCAAATCTTTTACTTTTTCTTACTTCAAAACCCATACGTTACTTTGCTGAACCATACTCACATATACACGCGGATATCCTTCATAAAACTCGCGTATACACAGAGATCTTATTATGCCATTAATTATTTACTTAGTTCTATGCAACATTCTTTCTTCTGATGATTAGATAATAGTAAGCATGTGCAGTAATAACAAAATAAACCATCACACATAAGCATCACACATGAACACCAGGATTTTAGGTGGAAACCCAAGTCGGGAGAAAACCACCGTTGTCGTTGTCTCAGCCTTCAATATTTTATTATAGAGAAAACATCTTACAACTATGTGCTGGCGCAGACTCATACCAGCATGCAGGCACCCACTTGCACTCGTTTACCAGCCTCTCCTGGAAGGGAGCTACAACCCCCTGCTCTCGTTTACCAGCCTCTCCTGGAAGGGAGCTACGACCCCCTGCTCTCGTTTACCAGCCTCACTTGGAAGGGAGCTACAACCCCCTCACTGAAGGCTACAACCCTCAGCACCTTTATGGACCACGTTTCATCAATTTTCACACTGGATCCAATAGCTTCAATAGAGCACAACTTGTAGGCCACTTTTCATCATATTTTCAGACCAGACCCACTCCACACATTTAAGCTCAATCATACATCAAACTGATACTTATCACTTCAAACAACCCAGATCTGTAGAGTTCATCATTAGCAGATAGCAGTAACACAGCAAAACAAATCAGACATTTCATACTTCATACTTCAGCAAACCTTAGTTTTCATACGCGCTTTCCTTTCACTAATACCGCATATATACGCGCTTCCATTCATATCAACCCGCATATACATCTGCACATTACAGAACAACCCATACGCGCTTTATCTTCATCAAACCTGCGTATATACGCGCTTCCGCTGCGACAAACTAGTGTATAGATCTTCAGACATTATAGAGCAACATACTTCTTCAGATCAAATATTCAGTTCAGATTTAACCCTTCACTTTGCCTCATCTCAGATCTAAACATACCATAAATAGATCTAGAAGATAAAAATACATTTCAGATCTAGATTCCCTTCTTCATCATTTTCTTCATAGGTGCATCACAAATTCAGATCTATCATCAAATTGTTACCCTTTCCATTCAGAAATACTTCAGAGTGAAGTATTCATTCAAACCCAGACTCATGCACACCCATTACACAATGATTTTCTCCTCCTTATATAGATTTAGCCTTTTTCAATACCATGAGCCAAAAACACATCACTTCCGATGGTATTCCTGGACGGGATCAAATAGACAACTCAGCGCTCAATACAATGGGTCAATACCATGGTAGTAACCCCTGGTTTTACACATTTAGATCGCAATTGACCATACGCGACTTGGCACGTACTTTTCTGCGTGCATACGCGCCTTCTATTAAGAAAACCTGCGTATGCCTTATGACATACACTTTTCATCATTACTCTTGCACATACTGATATTCCTTTCTTCTGCAACTTCTGTACTACTTGTAGAACATCAGATTTACATCATTAACAAGTTCATCAAGTCAAGAACAACTTCATCAAGTAGGTTCATCATCTTCATCAAGTGGGTTGCCATCAAGGATAACATATTGTATCATATTGCCAACAATCTCCCCCTTTGGACTTGATGACAACCACGATGGTGTTTGATCACCACAACAGATAGATACATTAAGCATAACCATTATTCTCCCTTATTCAAACACCATGTCACTCTCCCCCTTTGACATAAAGGGCAAAGGGCGGATCAAAACCAACATAAGGTTTTTCTCCTCATGTAGATAGAAGAGCGCTGTAGATCCAATGTGCATTGAAGTTACCATGCTCCCCCTGAGTTCATGCTGAATTTTCAAACATATTTTTCAATGAAGTACATGACTCTATGACCTTCCTATCACCAAGGACTCATACTTACATCAAAGATCCAACCAAGTGGATTTACATATGAGACTCAAATACCCAACCAAGTGGGTTTAAAAATTTTTACTCAAGTACCCAACCAAGTGGGTTTACACATTTGATCAAGTTCTTACATGACTGAATATTACAATTTTTTACATCATAGGTCTCAACATGACCTTTTCATCAAATTAAAAATATGAATTTTCATGACCAATACCAGAAGGACCTCAAGAGAGATCACATTTTAAAACCATCATAATGCCAACAATGCATGATACTCAACAAGGCTAATGCTCCCCCTAAAAATGTGCATCCTGAACACTTTCAACAACAAATTATCAGCAACAATTTCTGCATGATCTGTCCTTATCTCTGAATCATAAGACATCCATCTCATCCATGTGTGCAAGCAATGAAAACTCTTCAGCAAAAAGCAAACAGGGCTCATCCACAATCATAAGAAACCATGTAACATGTCATCATCATTTAGAACTGAGAAATAAACAGATATAGTGCCAATAATACAATCATTAACAGTCAGACTGATGCTCGCCCTGAACCTGTGCTCCTGATCTTCAGCTGTCATACAATTTTTCTTATCATAAGTGCATACGTGACTGTCTCCACTGTAACTCGCGTGTATACGTGGATTTAGTTCACTGAACCTGCGTATGGAAAGTGAAATATAGAAAATTTCACATTCCTTCATCTCCCCCTGAGTTTGTACCACTTGTACCTGTCTTCTGCATATCAGATGCTCTGTCAGAAGTAATCATAACCAAAATAACCAAAACAATCATGAGAATCACCATACATCGCTCCCCCTGTGACAATACATTACTAATCCATATAATGTATCTCACATCATTCCTGCAGTCATTAAGAGAAGTAAGCTTTAGAAGCGGATGACTGCAGTAGGGTCAATATTCCCTACGTTTCTGACCGGTCCTCCTTTTTTATCCAGCTTTGCTTGAACTTTCTAATTGTGTGCTAGAAGTTATCCAATTTCCCAGATCTGTTCATCCTGCATTCCTTTTCTACATGTCCATATTTGTTACAAGCATAACATCTGATGTGGCTATAGAAATAAGCATAAGAATCAAAGTGTGTTTCTCTGTTCTTCCTTCTATTGCAATCAGCTGCTTTATGACCATACTTGTTGCATGAAAAACAATATCCCTTGAAGCAACCAGAGTACCTTTCTGAATAGAATCTGTTTGATTGTGACTGAAATGATCTGCTTCTACAATTTGCTGCAATATGCCCATAATTATGACATTTAAAGCATTCAAAATTAGTGAATGATTTCCTTTGAGTATTCATGTTTGTTGGTTGACCTTTTGCTTCTTTCACCACTTCTGGTTTTGCTTTTTCATCCTTTGAATTTTTAGCACTTCCTTGTAAACTAGATTCTCCTTTGACCGTTTCATGAAAACCAAGACCAAGTTTAATAGCAGGAGACCTTTGATTACTAAGAATATTGTCCAGAATCTTAGTACTATCTTGAAACCTCAAGAGTTTATCATTTTCTTCTAATTTACCTTTGAGAATGTTTACCTCAACCTCCAATTTTTGGCATTGCTTCTTCATGTTTTCTTCGACCCTTTTTCCTTCTTCTACTTGATCATTTAATTTTAAAATTTCTTCCTTCAACCAATTTTCTTGTTCTTCACATGTTTGTAGCAGTTCTTCATTATTCTTATTTGATTTTTCCAGATCTTCTTTGAGAGATATGATTTCTGCTTCAAGTCCTTCCTTTTCAAATGGTAGGGGTTCTTCATTCTTATTATTTGATTTTTCCAGATCTTCTTTGAGAGAGATGATTTCTGCTTCAAGTCTTTCACTTTGATTGGTTGCATAAACATACAACTTTTGATACTTGTCTATCTGTCCATTCAATATTTCTTTCTGTTCATTCATTCTAGAGATCATATCTTTGTAGATAGATTCTCTCTTATGAAATTGATTCCAATCATTGCTTTCATCATTGATCTTGAGTTTTGCTTCTAGACTTATACTGTTACGTTCACTATCTTCACCATTGCTTGCACAAGAAAGTGAATCACAAGAACAACAATCAGTACCTGTTTTATCTTCTTCATTTTCTGCAGCACATGTCTTCTGAGATGTCTTCTTTTGAGTAGCCTTCTTCTTTTGCTTCTTCGCCATAAGCACTTGTAGATCTTGGTCAGAATCTTCTTCTTCCTCATCAGATACTTCATTTGTATAATAACTCTTTCTCTTTTCAAATTGTTTCCCTTTACCATGATTATCTTCATCAGGACATTTAGCAGCATAATGACCAACTTTTCCACAAGCAAAGCACTTGAAGGGAAGCTTACCTTTGAATCTTCCAGTTCCTAGTTGGAGTTCTCTCACAAAATTTGCTTCTTCTTCTTCTGATATATAATTTGATTCCTTGACATCTGCCTTTTCTTTTCCTTTTGCACACACCTTAAAAGTAGCTTCTTTGATTTGAGAGGGACCTCCTTGTCTCATTTCATAAGCAGTCAGAATACCATGTAGTTGAACAATAGTAAGAGTTTGCAGATCTTGCCTTTCTTCAATAGCTGACACTTTTGACTCAAATTTTGAAGTTAAAGATCTTAAGACTTTTTACACCAGAGTAGTATCGGTTATGGTTTCACCCAAACTTCTCATACGATTTACAATATCATCTAGATGTAAAAAGAAACTGGCAATACTCTCATCACTATGCATCCTTAAATTTTCATATTCAATTCTGAGAGTTTGGAGTTTTGCACTTTTTACCTTTGTATCTCCTTCATAGCTCAGAATGATTTTGTCCCATATTTATTTTGCTGAATTTAGCTGCTTCACTTTAGCAAATTCTGGTTCAGACATGCTTCCTAACAAAACATTGACTGCTTTGGCATTGAATTCATATTTCTTCCTTTCTGCTGCATCAGTAGGAATACTTGCCGGATACTGATAACCTTCTTCCACGATTGCCCATACTTCTGCACCAAGACTTCACGGATATGCTTTTGTTCATATCTTCTAGAATAACAGATTACTTCCATTGAATAGAGGTGGTTTTAAAGACAATACTCCTTCATGACTTCCCATTGCGACGGATCTCCTTCAAGCGATCAAGCTTCTGCAGAAGGACCTGGCTCTGATACCAATTGTTGGGAAAAATACTAAGAGGGGGGGGGTGAATCAGTATTTGGGACTTACTCAAATCTTTTACTTTTTCTTACTTCAAAACCCATACGCTACTTTGCTAAACCATACTCACGTATACACGCGGATATCCTTCATAAAACTCGTGTATACACAGAGATCTTATTATGCCATTAATTCTTTACTTGGTTCTATGCAACATTCTTTCTTCTGATGATTAGATAATAGTAAGCATGTGCAAAGAATAACAAAACCATCACACATAAGCATCACACATGAACACCGTGATTTTAGGTGGAAACCCAAGTCGTGGAGAAAACCACCGCTTGCCGTTGTCTCGGCTCAATATTTTATTATAGAGAAAACATCTTACAACTATAGCCGGGCGCAGACTCATACTGAAGATGTGCACTCAATTGCCGTCATTTACTAAACCTCTCCTTCGGAAGGGAGCTATGACCTCTCGCCTCATTTACCAAACTTTCTCCGGAAGGGAGCTATGACCCCTCGCTCTGTTACTCAAAATTTCACCTAGAAGGGAGCTACAACCCCCTCACTGAAGGCTACAACCCTCAGCACCTCTATGGACCACGTTTCATCAATTTTCACACTGGATCCAACAGCTTCAATAGAGCACAACTTGTAGGCCACTTTTCATCATATTTTCAGACTGGACCCACTCCACACATTTAAGCTCAATCATACATCAAAATGATACTTATCACTTCAAACAACCCATATCTGTAGAATTCATCATTAACAGATAGCAGTAACATAGCAGAACAGATTAGAAATTTCATACTTCATACTTCAGCAAACCTTAGTTTTCATACGCGCTTTCCTTTCACTGATACCACGTATATACGCGCTTCCATTTATATCAACCCGCGTATACATCTGCACATTACAGAACAACCCATATGCGCTTTATCTTCATCAAACCCGCGTATATACGCGCTTTCGCTGTGACAAACTAGCGTATAGATCTTCAGAAATTATAGAGCAGCATACTTCTTCAGATTAGATATTCAGTTCAGATTTAACCCTTCACTTCGCCTCATCTCAGATCTAATCATACCATAAACAGATCTAGAAGATACAAATACATTTCAGATCTAGATTCCCTTCTTCATCATTTTCTTCATAGGTGCATCACAGATTCAGATCTATCATCAAATTGTTACCCTTTCCATTCAGACATACTTCAGAGTGAATTATTCATTCAAACCCAGACTCATGCACACGCATTGCACAATGATTTTCTCCTCCTTATATAGATTTAGCCTTTTTCAATACCATGAGCCAAAACCACATCACTTCCGATAGTATTCCTGGACGGGATCAAATAGACAACTCAGCGCTCAATACAATGGGTCAATACCATGGTAGTAACCCTTGGTTTTACAAATTTAAAGCGCAATTGACCATACGCGACTTGGCACGTACTTTTCCGCGTGCATACGCGCCTTCTATTAAGCAAAACCGCGTATGCCTTATGACATACACTTTATGCCTTATGACATACACTTTTCATCGTTACTCTTGCACATACTGATATTCCTTTCTTCTGCAACTTCTGTACTACTTGTAGAACATCAGATTTACATCATTAACAAGTTCATCAAGTCAAGAACAACTTCATCAAGTAGGTTGCCATCATCTTCTTCAAGTGTTGCCATCATCTTCATCAAGTGGGTTGCCATCAAGGGCAACACATTGCATCATATTGCCAAAAATATCCGCCTTTGGACTTGATGGCAACCACGATGGTGTTTGATCACAACAGATAGATACATTAAGCATAATGATATTCTCCCGCTATTCAAACACCATGTCACTCTCCCCCTTTGACATCAAGGGAAAAGGGCGAATCAAAACCAACATAAGGTTTTTCTCCTCATGTAGATAGAAGAGCGTTGTAGATCTGATGTGCATTGAAGTTACCATGCTCCCCCTGAGTTCATGTTGAATCTTCAAACATATTTTTCAATGAAGTACATGACTCTATGACCTTCCTATCACCAAGGACTCATACTTACATCAAAGATCCAACCAAGTGGATTTACATATGAGACTCAAATACCCAACCAAGTGGGTTTAAACATTTTGACTCAAGTACCCAACCAAGTGGGTTTACACATTTGATCAAGTTCTTACATGACTGAATATTACAATTTTTTACATCATAGGTCTCAACATGACCTTTTCATCAAATTACAAATATGACTTTTCATGACCAATACCAGAAGGACCTCAAGAGAGATCACATTTCAAAACCATCATAATGCCAACAATGCATGATACTCAGTAAGGCTAATGCTCCCCCTGAAAATGTGCATCCTGAACACTTTCAACAGCAAATTATCAGCAACAATTTCTGCATGATCTGTCCTTATCTCTGAATCATAAGACATCCATCTCATCCATGTGTGCAAGCAACGAAAAATCTTCAGCAAAAAGCAAACAGGGCTCATCCACAATCATAAGAAACCATGTAACATGTCATCATCATTTGGAACTGAGAAATAAATAGATATAGTGCCAATAATACAATCATTAACAGTCAGACTGATGCTCCCCCTAAACCTGTGCTCCTAATCTTCAGCTGTCATACAATTTTTCTTATCATAAGTGCATACGCGATTGTCTCCATTGTAACTCGCGTGTATACGTGGATTTAGTTCACTGAACCTGCGTATGGAAAGTGAAATATAGAAAATTTCACATTCCTTCATCTCCCCCTGAGTTTGTACCACTTGTACCTGTCTTCTGCATATCAAATGCTCTATCAGAAGTAATCATAACCAGAATAACCAAAACAATCATGAGAATCACCATACATCGCTCCCCCTGTGACAATACATTACTAATCCCTATAATGTATCTCACATCATTCCTGCAGTCATTAAGAGAAGTAAGCTTTAGAAGCGGATGACTGTAGTAGGGTCAATATTCCCTACGTTTTTGACCAGTCCTCCTTTTTTATCCAGCTTTGCTTAAACTTTCTAATTGTATGCTAGAAGTTATCCAATTTCCCAGATCTGTTCATCCTGCATTCCTTTTCTACATGTCCATACTTGTTACAATCATAACATCTGATGTGGCCAGAGAAATAAGCATAAGAATCATAGTGTGTTTCTCTGTTCTTCCTTCTATTGCAATCAACTGCTTTATGACCATACTTGTTGCATGAAAAACAATATCCCTTGAAGCAACCAGAGTACCTTTCTGAATAGAATCTGTTTGATTGTGACTGAAATGATCTGCTTCTGCAATTTGCTACAACATGCCCATAATTATGACATTTAAAGCATTCAACATTAGTGAATTATTTCCTTTGAGTATTCATGTTTGTTGGTTGACCTTTTTTTTCTTTCACCACTTCTGGTTTTGCTTTGTCATCCTTTGAATTTTTAGCACTTCCTTATAAACTAGATTCTCCTTTGACCGTTTCATGAAAACCAAGACCAAGTTTAATAGCAGGAGACCTTTGATTACTAAGAATATTGTCCAGAATCTTAGTACTATCTTGAAACCTCAAGAGTTTATCCTTTTCTTCTAATTTACCTTTAAGAATGTTTACCTCAACCTCCAATTTTTGGCATTGCTTCTTCATGCTTTCTTCGACCCTTTTTCCTTCTTCTACTTGATCATTCAATTTTAAAATATCTTCCTTCAACCAATTTTCTTGTTCTTCACATGTTTGTAGCAGCAGCTCTTCATTCTTCTTATTTGATTTTTCCAGATCTTCTCTGAGAGAGATGATTTCTGCTTCAAGTCCTTCCTTTTCAAATGATAGGGGTTCTTCATTCTTCTTATTTGATTTTTCCAGATCTTCTTTGAGAGAGATGATTTCTGCTTCAAGTCTTTCACTTCGATTGGTTGCAAAAAAATACAACTTTTGATACTTGTCTATCTGTCCATTCAGTATTTCTTTCTGTTCATTCATTCCAGAGATCATATCTTTGTAGACAGATTCTCTCTTATGAAATTGATTCCAATCATTGCTTTCATCATTGATCTTGAGTTTTTCTTCTAGACTTATACTGTTACGTTCACTATCTTCACCACTTCTTGCACAAGAAAGTGAATCACAAGAACAACAATCAATACCTATTTTATCTTCGTCATTTTCTGCCGCACATGTCTTCTGAGATGTCTTCTTTTGAGTAGCCTTCTTCTTTTGCTTCTTTGCCATAAGCACTTGTAGATCTTGGTCAGAATCTTCTTCTTCCTCATCAGATACTTCATTTGTATAATAACTCTTTCTCTTTTCAAATTGTTTCCCTTTACCATGATTATCTTCATAAGGACATTTAGCAGCATAATGACCAACTTTTCCACAAGCAAAGCACTTGAAGGGAAGCTTACCTTTGAATCTTCCAGTTCCTAGTTGGAGTTTTCTCACAAAATTTGCTTCTTCTTCTTCTGATATATAATTTTATTCCTTGACATCTGCCTTTTCTTTTCCTTTTGCACACACCTTAAAAGCAGCTTCTTTGATTTGAGAGGGACCTCCTTGTCTCATTTCATAAGTAGTCAGAATACCATGTAGTTGAACAATAATAAGAGTTTGCAGATCTTGCCTTTCTTCAATAGCTGATACTTTTGACTCAAATTTTGAAGTCAGAGATCTTAAGACTTTTTCCACCAGAGTAGTATCGGTTATGGTTTCACCCAAACTTCTCATACGATTTACAATATCATGTAGACGTAAAAAGAAATTGGCAATACTCTCATCACTATGCATCCTTAAATTTTCATATTCAATTCTGAGAGTTTGGAGTTTTGCACTTTTTACCTTTGTATCTCCTTCATAGCTCAGAATGATTTTGTCCCATATTTCTTTTGTTGAATTTAGCTGCATCACTTTAGAAAATTCTGGTTCATACATGCTTCCTAACAAAACATTGACTGCTTTTGCATTGACTTCATATTTCTTGCTTTCTGCTGCATCAGTAGGAATACTTGCCGGATACTGATAACCTTCTTCCACGATTGCCCATACTTCTACACCAAGACTTTGCAGATATGATTTTGTTCGTATCTTCCAAAATAACAGATTACTTCCATTGAATATAGGTGGCTTTAAAGACAATAATCCTTCATGACTTCCCATTGCGACGGATCTCCTTCAAGCGATCAAGCTTCTGCAGAAGGACCTGGCTCTGATACCAATTGTTGGGAAAAATACTAAGAGAGGGGGGGTGAATCAGTATTTGGGACTTACTCAAATCTTTTACTTTTTCTTACTTCAAAACCCATACACTACTTTGTTGAACCATACTTGCGTATACACGCGGATATCCTTCATAAAACTCGCGTATACACAGAGATCTTATTATGCCATTAATTCTTTACTTAGTTCTATGCAACATTCTTTCTTTCGATGATTAGATAACAGTAAGCATGTGCAGTAATAACAAAATAAACCATCACACATAAGCATCACACATGAACACCGGGATTTTAGGTGGAAACCCAAGTTGGGAGAAAACCACCGCTGCCGTTGTCTCAACCTTCAATATTTTATTATAGAGAAAACATCTTACAACTATGTGCTGGCGCAGACTCATACCAGCATGTAGGCACCCACCTGCGCTCGTTTACCAGCCTCTCCTGGAAGGGAGCTATGACCCCCTGCTCTCGTTTACCAGCTTCTCCTGGAAGGGAGCTACGGCCCCTTGCTCTCGTTTACCAGCCTCACCTAGAAGGGAGCTACAACCCCCTGACTGAAGGCTACAACCCTCAACACCTCTATGGACCACGTTTCATCAATTTTCACACTGGATCCAACAGCTTCAATAGAGCACAACTTGTAGGCCACTTTTCATCATATTTTCAGACTGGACCCACTCCACACATTTAAGCTCAATCATACATCAAAATGATACTTATCACTTCAAACAACCCATATCTATAGAATTCATCATTAACAGATAGCAGTAACACAGCAGAACAGATCAGACATTTCATACTTCATACTTCAGCAAACCTTAGTTTTCATACGCGCTTTCTTTCACTGATACCGTGTATATACGCGCTTCCATTCATATCAACCTGCGTATACATGTGCACATTACAGAACAACCCATACACGCTTTATCTTCATCAAACCCGCATATATACGTGCTTCCGCTGCGACAAACTAGCGTATAGATCTTCAGACATTATAGTGCAGCATACTTCTTCAGATCAGATATTCAGTTCAGATTTAACCCTTCACTTCGCCTCATCTCAGATCTAAACATACCATAAACAGATCTAGAAGATACAAATACATTTCAGATCTAGATTCCCTTCTTCATCATTTTCTTCATAGGTGCATCACAGATTCAGATCTATCATCAAACTGTTACCCTTTCCATTCAGACATACTTCAGAGTGAAGTATTCATTCAAACCTAGACTCATGCACACCCATTACACAATGATTTTCTCCTCCTTATATAGATTTAGCCTTTTTCAATACCATGAGCCAAAACCACATCACTTTCGATGGTATTCCTGGACGGGAT
The DNA here is from genome assembly GCA_034641835.2 of Pinus albicaulis. NCBI lineage: Eukaryota > Viridiplantae > Streptophyta > Pinopsida > Pinales > Pinaceae > Pinus > Pinus albicaulis. Next base: position 1,007,653,222 of record CM076579.1, read on the forward strand.
CAAATAGACAACTCAGCGCTCAATACAATGGGTCAATACCATGGTAGTAACCCTTGGTTTTACACATTTAGAGCGCAATTGACCATATGCGACTTGGCACGTACTTTCCGTGTGCATACGCGCCTTCTATTAAGCAAACCCGCGTATGCCTTATGACATATACTTTATGCCTTATGAAATACACTTTTCATCATTACTCTTGCACATATTGATATTCCTTTCTTCTGCAACTTCTGTACTACTTGTAGAACATCATATTTACATCATTAACAAGTTCATCAAGTCAAGAACAACTTCATCAAGTAGGTTGCCATCATCTTCTTCAAGTGTTGCCATCATCTTCATCAAGTGGGTTTCCATCAAGGACAACACATTGCATCATATTGCCAACACTACTAGCCCCAACTTCCATGATCATCAAATGAGAAAGAAAGAAAACTTTGGCCTTAAAATTTTAATTAGAAATAAAAAATGTAAAGTTTTAAATGATGGGCTAAAAAGAAATCCATGTTGCATTTACTAAAAAAGATTTTTTTATCCAAAGAAGAGTGCAATCTTGCACAAACTATAACCTAAAATAACCATATAGGGTAAAGAAAATGATTAATCATTTCAAATATGTAATAAAAGAAAAAAATTGGAGAGTTTACCTTACAGAACACATAGACACTTATTTAGAATACCTATCCCTCCAAATCTTGTTGAACCCTCACCTATTTTTATATTGGTATTTTCCACCATAGGTCTTGTAAAGATGTTATAAGATGTTAAGAAGTTGGAATTACCTTCAATAAAGGAAATTTTCCTCATCGAATCCCTACTCATGCTTCTTCCTAGAGGAATATAGGTCAGTTGCACCTTCCTCATAGAAAAACCATGGCCAATCATGGGTTTCCCATGCAAAACCTGTGGCCACTCCTTGGACCTTCAAGAACTAGATAATTATGACTATATCAAAAATAAATGGTTTGGCATAAGATAATAATTGAGCATGAAACTTTTTCATGACTTCTATCCACCCAATTCACATGCCATGAAGCTTGTTACTCATTCCTCCAAGAATCAATGACAGGAGGGAAAATATATAAGATGGGAAATGAAGAGATAGAAGTATCCATATGCTGGTGAACTAGAGAAATAAGCCTTGGCCTATAGTTTGTAGCAAATTATTAAGTGTTGGAAATCAACACTAGCTTGATTAGGGACTAAGTGAGGACACATTACCATGATATAGTGATAGATAATTCCTTTTTAACAAGGTGAGATTGTGGCCAAGGACAAGGTTCCAAGTCTTGGAGCTAGGAGTACAATACAAAATCTCAAGGTAAAATAATAATATGTGTTGTAAATATCTTTAATTTAATGTAGATCTATAGTATTTCCCCCTCCAAAATCTATATGTTCATTATTCTATATTGTGTCTTTAATGTGATTTTGTTGATCTATGTAAGATTGAGATTCTAGATTATAACTCAATTATGAAATTTTCATTTGTTATGCTATAAGGTATGATGAAGGTTTTGTTTGTCTTATTGTTGTACAAGTAACAAAGTGGGGTACCATTGGTTGAATTAGATTTAGAAAATAACAACAAATATGTTGGATAACCATCATAATTTATGTAAGCGTATCCTTTATTTCTCTCATTTCCTTATGAAACTATATTATTAACTCTACTTGAAAGACGTATATTATCTATCATGTTTTTTGTCATTGATCTATATTCAACCAATGAGGGGATTTTCTTATTTGTAGGTGAATTTCCCTTCAACACACTACCAAATTTCTTCCTAATAGTATTGTGGGTCAATATTTCTTCCACCTTTATCAGTGATTGGATGCATTTCCTCCACCAACATATCTTATGCAGAATTATTTCATATAGAATGCAAGATTTAAGGCATTAACACACCTTGAAATACATTGATATTCATCTTCCTTATTTCCAACTTGAATTAAAATTTTGTAAACTTCATTGATTTTTGTAAAATTTACTCCTTTTATAATAAACTTTGTATTTCCCTTAAGAGGGTTTGCTTCTAGTCCAAAGTAGGAATTTATTATGCAACATCAGGACCATCTTCGTCCAACTCCTTATATTTCCTTTTCTCTTATGAATTTTCTATTGTGACATGAAATCCCAACAAATTGTAGTGTGTAACTTCATCTTGGCACTCATGAATTTTTATCTCTAACGGTAAATCCATGTTTCGAAACTCAAAATACATTTCCAAATCCTTGAGCCAATTGATTAAATTTTTCACCTTTAAGATTATATCACATTAAGAAACTTCAATCTTTGTTGGACCTCTCTTATTTTTTAAAAAACTCATGATTTGTGTTTCAACATCTCGATTTTTTAACTCATATTCTTGCTTATATATTGATGTTGAGCTGCTCTCTTGGATTCATTAATTTACTACTTTCAATCAAACTCTCTGATTCTTCTCCTTAGTGTCTACAATTATATTCAATGTTATTCCTTCACATATTCTCAACATTTTTGCTACTTATCACTTAAAATCTCTCAAAAATATTCCTGAATTAATTTTCTCCTCCTCTACACCTCCTATAGCTTCCAACCCTACTATAATACCAAATGGTGTAGTCAAGAGTGCAATCATGCTAACTAATTGAATCATCAAACTGTACATGCTTTACAATGGTATGTAATTCGCATGCTAGAATACACACTAGGTACAAAAACAAGATAAGCATGCAAGCACACAAGAAACATAAGAACCTAATTACATAGTAATTAGAGAAATTGTTTATTCATTCACATTTCTTAGTATATAGAATGAGTGGACCTAACAGCTAATAACATGTGCTTCCTTCTTGGAGATGCTAAGTTCAAATTTGGAGGGGAGCAAGGTATGTACACCTCTATAGAGGAAGTTGTTCAATCAACACATAGAGGGGATCACTTACATAAATTTAGCGTTTGGCTAGCATGTGAACTTAATTTATGTTACTATTATTTATCATTAAAATACATGTAAAAAAATGTATTCGTGTGCCAAGTAGTGTTCTATCAATTTCACTTGGTTTCTTCTTACAACTTTATAACTCATGTGAATTTTCTACAAATAAATTAACCTAACTCAAATACCAACACTCAAATACCAACACTCCTGATTACTCATTCTTTTAATTGATTATCCAACTTCTCCAAACTCCTCATCTTCATATTATATCTCTTCATATCCCATTTGAATATTTCACTACAAAACCCTTCAAATCTATATATAGTTCTTCAACTTCTATTAAAATCTTTCTTTCTTTATTACAATTTCATTATTATACACTCGTATCACTCTTTCCATGCATAATAAAGAATTTCATTATTATACACTCTTGTCATTCTTTCCATGCATATTAACCCTTTATAACTTTTCTTTACTATTAAATTTTCCAAACACACCCTTATATTTCATTTCACTCATTAGACTTACGAGGCACACTCGTAAACTTAATTATTTTAGGAATAATCCTACATTCAAATAAAATAATAATATAAAATTTGCCATTGAAATATGTCATAAATAAAATGTATATGCCTTTTTAGTGCCATAATGGTAATGCAACCAATATAATTCAATCTCGTAAGACCACATTTTTATTATTATTTAAAATAAAACATCACCCCAAGGGGAGGCAACCCAACAAGTATAATAGATAACAATGATAAAGTTTAAAGTTAGAAAAGTTTAAAAGTTAAGCACATTTAAGGGTAAAACGACATTGAATAGAAACAACAAACAATTGACAGCATGTTACTTGTATTCATCATCACATGGGATGGAAGGAAGGAAGAAAAGTGTCATTGATGGAATTGAGTGCAGCTTCCTACAAAATCATAGAACTCACTAGATTGGAAAATCTCGTAAGACCACCTCATCATTCAACTTTTAGCATTGAGTATTCACAAAATGGGGTGGAAATGATGTGGCAAAGGGGAAAATGATGTGGCAAATGGCTTGGAAATTATTATTTTGGGTGGAAAATATTATTATTCATATTGAGCTTTGATGTTGTCAATAGTTAAGTCACATTTACTAAAGGGAATTGTACTCACTTTCTAAAATCCTTAAAATAGTTAAGTCACATTTTTCTAAAGGGAATTATACACTTTCTAAAAGTGAAGGTTGGTGTGATCATGTGATCTGCATTGGGAATTATATCCCTGTCTTATGTTTTACTGCAAGTTAAGTGAGAAAGTGTTGTATCAATGTGTTCTTAATTAAACATATGTGTTAAAATATATATATATATATATATATATATATATATATATATATATATATATATATATATATATAGTTATTCCAATAACGAAATGAAAATTTTTGTAATTAATAGTTCGATTGACTTTAATATTATAAAAGGTAAGTACAAATCTTTCAAATATGGACATCATGTGGATTAGGATCATCACATCCTTTGTCCTCGCACTAGACATAATATTGCAGCAAGTCATAACATTGTCACATTGTCTAGTCAAATATTTTATTAATTTTGTTTTATAATGATTTCGTTGCACAAGACATAATATTACATCAAATCATAACATTACATAAAATATCGAAAAGAAAGGCAATTCAATTATAAATTATAATTAGATTTATTTTTAAAAAATTAAAAATTATGTCACACTTCCTCATAATCAATGTAGTATATTCAATAGTTTACCATAACATGACCTAATAGTTTGTTGATTTAATTTAATTAAATACAAAAATAAAAACATTTTTATAATCTAAAACAAATTATGTTATAATACAATATATTTTAGAACATATAAATTTATATTTAATTAGATAAATTTTAGAGTGCAAGCTTCTGTGATCCATAACATATTAGATATAAATCTTCCGGATAATCACATGAGAGTTTTAGGAACGACGCGTTTCGAACTTCCTGATGATGAACTACAGTTGGTAGTTCGAAACGCGTCGTTCCTAAAACTCTCATGTGATTATCCGGAAGATTTATATCTAATAGATAAATTTTAGTTAACATAAAATATATATTTAAAAAATATATATTATACATTTAAAATTTAATACAATTTTTATACATTATTTAACTCGGGATTATCACATCTTTTTTTACTTATAATAAACATATAATATTTTACATTTTATTATACATAATATCACATCAAATCATAATATTGTCTAGTAACACATTTTAATAATTTTGTCTTACAATAATAAGTTTTTAACAAAGATTATCTCATTATCATTTATGATTTGGATTTTTCGAAAATTAACATTACGTCTCACTAGTAATCAATGCAATATGTCTAATATTTTACAACAACATAACATCAACATCATATTATTAATGTTGATTTTAATCTCTTTTTTTCAATTATTACATCATTAAAAAATTAAAATGTTTTATAATTAAAAACAAAATCCATTTCAATATAACAAATTTTAAAGTGTATAAATTTTATTATAATTATATACATTTTAAATAGCATGTATTATATTTTGTTTTAAAGGAAATAACATACTTTTATTTCATTGAAATAAAAATACAATCCTTACGTAGATGCAAAAACATTCAACATTTTCCTAACTACTAAAACATGTTCATAAACCTACCCCTTATTTACAATATCTCAAACTAATCATCAATCTCCTATCTGTTAGAAATTTTTCATAAAATTTTTCCACTTATAGCCAACCTCCCGCATATCAATACTACTTATACCTCATATGTTGTTGTACATAAATAACCATTACAAAACTGACAATCCTGTAATGATATTTAACATTCCATGAGAATTTATAGCTAAATTTAAGCCCATAAATCCAATTGTAGTGTTTGTGAACCACCTTCCCAATTCTGCACTACATGCATCTCACTTAGAGTTAAATAGAGACCTTCCTTTCAAAAACTATATGTTTGTTGATTCAACTCTTGGATTTATGCTTGATATAAAATATATCAATTACTATAATTGATTCCTTCAAGCTATCAATCAAGCCTCATAAATACAAATTGCAAACCTCCTATAACCATTTATCCAATTCTCCACAAAACATGAATTGTAAAAAATTTGCAATGAGGAAATATCAACTTCAAAGGATTTATCAATCGATATTTTGAGCACTAACAACTCAGTAAGGTTATTAGTCCCTGATCACCACATTCCTTCAAAGTGTAATAATGACTCTCATAAATAGAAAGAACAATCCCTTGGCTCACACAAAGATTTCAACTTTTGGCAAGCCCCATCAAAAAAATTCCAACTAATTCTTTTATTAAATTTAAAACCCCCTATCTAAAGTGGCACCAAGATGATTACTACATCCTTCAACAAATTAAAAAGAGCCAAGGCCTAATCCAACACTAAAATCAAGGACTATCCTTCCCTACAAAAACTTGACAATTATGACTCAACTATACTCCCCATAATAGTAGTAAGGTTAAATATCTTTGAGGATTTAAGATATTCTCTAACAAAGCAATTCTTAAGGAACAAGCTAAGCTCATTTATGGTATATAGTGCTTTCTTATTTCCCACTTATCAATATTGAACTAGAATTGTTAAATGAAAATGTTAAGCTTATATAAGCCTCATGTTAACTCAAAATAACCTTATTAGGCTCTATATATTGAGTGATTATATTTCTCTTGTTATATTGATATGTAGGTCAGAACCATCATGGTCCCATTTTATTATAATTGTACCCTTTGTCTCTTATATATATATACTAAGGATACCTAGTCTTACAGTCATCAAATATTCCCTTGTTCATTCTATTTATTGTAAAAGGAGGCTTCCCCCTAGAATATGATTGTTTCTTATCATTTTTAAGTGCGAGGATAATAAAATTTGGTATCAAAGCTCATGATCTTATTGCTTTTCTACTTCAAATAGGTCACCGTGGAATTTTCAGTATAACTCTTTTTAGGAGGTTTCATATGGTGAAGCTTAGGAAATTTAGAATAAATATCGAGAAATATTTGGTTTAATTTTCAGATCTTGTTTTGCTATATTTTTGGAGATGTGGTCCAAGGAAGTTAGGTTTCTGAATGCTTCTATTTTTGTCTCAATTTTTTAATTCAGAACTTTCACTATAACATTTTTATGTGAAGCTTCAAACCATGAAACTTGGACCACAGTGATCTGAAATCATGGTGAACATCTTGTTCAAGTTATACATATTGGTTCATTATGTTTTCAAATATATTCTCCAAGGAAGTTAGGGTTTATGCATGCTCTAGAAATCAGTCTCAGACATGCTAGTTTGACATTTTTGCTATAATTTTTTTGTTAAGGCTTCATAAAGTCAAACTTAGACTATATTAAGGGGAAAATTCTGAGAATAATTGTTTCCATTTTCAAAATTTGGTTTGTTATACTTTCAAAATTATACCCTATGGAATTTACGGTTTGTGAACAATCATTATATAAATTTTAAATAGGTCATATTGGTATTTTTTCCATATCTCCTTGCGTGAGAAATTTCATAACATGAAACATTCAGGAGTTTCAGAAGACAGATAGAAGTAACTTAAGGACAAGTTCCTGAATTATATTTCAATAATTGGACACGTGGCGTTCTATACAAGTTTTCATGTGGAAAGAGGCCAAAAAATCAACATGTTTCGGGAAATTTACTATAACTTCTAGTTGCCACATCAAATTTACTGCACAACATGAAATTATAGAAAAAAACATATTAGAGTATTACATAAAAAAATTTCAAATACATAAGCCCTTAAATATTAGAGATATATCAATAAAGCTTCAACCATTTTTATATTCTCCAAATTAAAGTATGTAATTGATTTGGTGGATTAGTATAATGCTAAAACATCAAAGTGATCGAAACAAGTTAAACTAGCGCCAAAAGAAGATCTTGTCACCTTGATTCCAACGCAATTTGTTTCACTCAAAACTGATATCGTATATTCTCGATATCGCGTTCTAATCGAATTGGAAAAAAACTAAAATTTTTGCTATTTGGGTTGCAGGTACACCCAGTCAACGGTTTGTACGCCCACTGGGCATTTGACTGTGCAGGTGGTTGTGTTTATTTGGGCCTATGGTTGAATGACAAGTGTCATTGTCTTATTAGATAAGAATGTTTTGTTTTGATTGGATTATGGGTTGTTTTGTTGGTGGAATGAGGGAGAGCCATGTGGGCCAATCAGTGGTAGCCACGTGGCCTCCTCGTATTTGTGTCAAATTTTGCATGGCCAAACGGGGCCTCTATGGGGTTCGATCGTTGGACCTTCGAGGTGGTAGCATAATGCTCCACCACTGCGCCACCATTGGTTCTTAACAACCATGGTATTCCACACCTATATAAACTTTAGAAGGTTTGATAATGGGGGTCGAGACTAGGGTTAACCCCTAGTCCCTTTCAACCCAACCATTGAACGTTGCAGGAAAATAGGGCCTGGGATTAACCCCAGCCCCAACACCACGAAATACCATTTATTAATGTATAAACCCAAAGTTTCGGAACAATATCAAACCACATGTAATGTGTCGAACCATATCAACAAACCATATGACATGTTTAGAAACAAAGTTTTGGAGGTGGTTCAATAGTTAGCCAACCCGGTGGTCAATGATTATTACATCACGTAAACAGGTTTTGGGTCATAGTTATGAACATGTGCGGTCACAGTTATATGCAAATAACCAGTGGAAAATTCACATGGAAATGGTTTTGGTCATGCTTAAGTTTTATGTCAGGTAGGTTCAACAATGTCATTCCACTGATGAAACCCAACCACGGTTTGTGGATCCATCTCCAGTCACAAATATAGTTAAACCTTGGTGTTAAACCACCAACGGTTAATGTTAGCACAGTCACATGCCATGGTTTGGGTTGAGGTTAATTTTGGAGCTGGCGGGAGTGGAAGCTGCCTTGGGCAGGGTTCTAGGAAGCTAAACCACAATAGGTTACAGTTAAACCCAAACTCTTGTTTCGAATAGGGTTAAAGAATCAGCGAGAACCATTCAAACCACTCCCGAATCCACTGGCCCATAATGCGCAACATGGCACGTTTTTAACGGTTCATGAGCTGACATAGTGCATTTAAAGTTTTGACAAATTACACCCGAATTGGTGGGAATCTCATCGACATGGGGAAAAATTGTCGCTTCAAGTGGCCACAAAAGGTGGAAATTGTAGAACAATTAGTAGGTGGGTGCGATTTGGAGGATAGTTAGCTAAAAAAAATTGGTTTAGCATAACTCAATCAATTTTTTACCTTTTTGAGTGCAGAAAGAGCCCAAATAAGGGTTTTTGACTATTTTGGAGCCATTAGAGACATACTTTTTTTCATTTTGAGCACTATAACTTGATGTAAACAAATATTTTTGAGCATAATGAAAGAGGTCCAACATTGGAAGTTGGATCAGGAATGTAGCCCAGGAGGGGTGAACTCCTTCATCATTTGTTGTCTTGTGTATGTTGTTATGGTATTGATGCCTTCTTTATTTTCTCAAAATTTGAGTTTTAATAGCATGTTTATGTGTTTGTAATTGACATATTTTCCTAAAAAGCCTATACATTTCACTTGTAATTTTCACCATAAACTCTCAACCTTAGATATACAGATAAGTTTGGTATCAGAGCTAGAGTTATTTGGTTGTTTTGAGGTTTTAATTTTGTTGCAAGTGTTTCTGATGTTTACAAGGTTGAAGCTCAAAAGAGGAGAAGGAAATCTTGTGGTGGAAAGTACTCAAGTTAGGTTAAGGAGAGCACATTTTCCACAATCTCCACCTCAAGTTTCACCAAAATCCTCACCGGTCATGGCACATGAAGGAGAGCATAAAAATATGTCAGAGTATGAGAAGTATTTCACAAAGTCATTTTTTGACATGACACAAATGGTGAAAGTTCTCTATGAAGAGAGGAATATAAGGTTGCAAGGTGAGATCTCCAATCCTCCAAAGGGATATGGAGATAACACTTCAAAAGGAGATGGAGGAGATGGGGACAAGCCTCCAAAAGGGAATGGAGGGAATGGTGAAAAAACACCTTTAAATCCACCTTACTCTTCACCTCCATCTTCACCATCATCATCTTCTACATCAACCCCTTCACAAACACCTCCACATCCTCTAAATGTACATGGTAAAACTCCACTTTTAAAACTTTACATAAATTTTGAATTGCCTATGTATAATGGAGAGGTAAATTCTGAGAAATTAGATAATTGGTTTCATCAGATTGAAGTGTATTGCAGGATACGACGAATCAAGGATGATGAGACCAAGATTCAGCTTGCTTCATTAAGGTTGGAAAGTGAAACACTCATTTGGTGGGAAGTTGAAACTCAAGAGGATATGAAGAACATGGTAAGGTCTTATGTTCTTAGAATGATGTTGTTTCCACATTAATAAGATAATTTTATCCATTAGCATACATGCATAAAGCTATCATGTATTGGCAAAACTTTAGGCAATTAAAGGGTCAAATTTTGCAAAGTTATGCCCAAGAATTTAGAAGGAGAGCATTGATTTTGGGTGGAGATTTATCATCTCAATACACTTTACTCAAATACATTGGAGATTTACATAGTTACTTGAGACACACTATTCTCATGTTTAACCCTACAATTTTAGATGAAGTTTGTGTATAGGCCACAGTTCTAGAATCAGGAGGGAAAAAAATTTCTTATGAAACAAGTGAGAACACCTTTGAGTCTGGAGACAAAGGAAAGGGCAAGTTCAAAGGAAAAGGAAAGAATAATTCTACCATCAAGATGGAGAAAGAAAAAATTACATTTAAAATTTTTTCAAAAGAGGGCCATGATGAAGATCATTATTGGAAACTTCATCCAAAGATGAGACCCAAAAATTTTAAAAACAAGGATAAGGAAAAGACAACTACAACTAAACAACATGGTTTAGGTTTTGATTCTAGGGATGACACGAAGATCACAACCATGGGATTGAAAGGTAATGACATTGCAAGTACTAGTTATTCAAATTGTATCAATGATACTCAATATGAAAAAACAATAATTGAGCTTTTTCACATTAGAGTTGTCTCAAAACATACCAAGATAGACACATTGTTTGATAGTGGTTCACAAGAAAATATTATCTCAAAATATATTGTCAAGAAGTTGAATTTAGAAACCATTCCTCATCCTAAACCTTATACTTTAGGTTAGGTATGTGAGAATGCAAAATTACAGGTGACAAGGAAGTGCATGATTATATTTGCAATCACTGCAAAATTTCCTGATGAATTTGAACTTGATGTAGTTATGCTTGATATATGTGGTATTGTTTTGGGAAGCCAATATATTTATGATAGGAGATCCATTTTTCATCACCATGAGAAAAAATATCATTTGTTAAATAATGGGATTGAGTACATTGTTAGAGCACATAGCAAGAAATTGAGTTTGTCTCTTGTTAATGTTGGACAAATGAAGAGGATGGTTAATGTTAGTCATATTTTTTCATTATTAATGTTCAATCACGAAGATGTTGAGGAACCTAAAGCCTTTCAAGGATATGAATCAAATGTGAAATTTGATTCCATTGAGGTTTCTAATTCATGTGATAAGATGTTTCAAGAGTGTAACATGTTTCCTCCTAAAAGAGGTAAAAAAAATGAAGCGAATTTGCAACAAGATGCATCATTGTTGAACATTGATGTGAACAATATGCCAGTGTTAAAGAATGCAGGGGAAAATTAGAAAATGCAAAGGCTATTTAAAAAATAGGACATTGATCCCAAAACATCTTGTTATGGGTTTCAAAATTTTTTGGTTTTGAAAAAGGATGGTGCCTGGTGATGACGATCAAAATTGGTAAAGAGTCAAGCCAAGCACAAGGCTAAACATGCTAAGCATAACCATGACAAAAGTGTTCAAGGTGAAGTGAATTTGAAATTGCATAAGTTTCCTTTGATTAAATACCAAGGAGGGAATGTTCAGATTCCTTCAAGGGAAGTTTTCTGTTATGGAAATATTGAAAAATTGCAACAAGATGTCATCTTTAACATCAAGAGAAGGAATCCAAAATTAGGGAAAGTGATGCACTTTGATGAAAATCTCAAAGCAACAAATCCAAGCAGGGCAAAGTGGACTGAGACTAGAATGGTGAGGGAACTGTACCATCATATATTTTTTGACTAATAATGAGCTTTTGAATGTCCAAAATCTTCCAATAGGGAGGAATGATCCGGTGGATCAGTTTAATTCTGAAATTTGAAAGTGCTCGAAATGGCTCGAAACTAGTTCCAAAATGAAGATCTCGTCTCCTTGATTCCAACATAATTTTCTTCACTCAAAACTGATATTGTATGCTCTTGATATCGCTTAGCAAACAACTAAATTTTTTGGGTTTTGGGTTGCAGGTACACCGAGTCATTATTCCATACGTTGACTAGGCATCTTACTATGCAGGTGGCTATGTTTATTTGGGCCTATGGTTGGATGAAACATGTTATCATCTTATTGGTTGAGAATGTTGTGTTTTTATTGGCTTATGCGTTGTTTTTTTGGTTGAATTATGGAGAGCCACGTGGGCCAATCAGTGGCAGCCACGTGGCCTCGTATTTGGGTAAAATTTTTCATACCCAAACTGAGCTTCTATGGGGTTTGATCAGTGGACCTTCAAGGTGGCAACGCAATGATCCACCATTGCACCACCGTTGGTTCTTAACAACCATGGTATGCCACACCTATTTAAAATTTGTAAGGTTTGATAATGGGGTTAGGAATGGGGCTAACCCCTAGCCTCGATCCACCGAACCACACAACGTGGTAGGCAGACAGGGCTCGGGGATAACCCCGACCCCAACACCACCAAACACCATTTATTAACGTATAAACCCAAATTTTTATAACTATATCAAATCACTTTTGATATGTCGAACCATAACAACAAACAATATGAAATGTTTATAACCAAAGTTTAGAAGGTGGTTCAATAGTCAGTTAACCCGGAGGTCAATAAATATTGCAACATGTAAATAGGTTTGGGGTCACAGTTATGAATGGGCGCGGTCACAATTATATGCAGATAACCAACGGATAGTTCACATGGAAACTATTTTTTTCATGGTTAAGTTTTATGCCACGCGGGTTCAACAGTGTCATACCACCAGCGAAACCCAACCACAGTTTTTGGATCCAACGCTAGTCACAAATATAATTAAACCTTGGCATTAAACCACTAGCGATTAATGTTAGCATGGTCACATGTCATGGTTTGGGTTGAGGTTAAGTTTGGAGTTGGCGAGGAGTGGAAAAATCCTTGGCGAGGATTCTGGGAAGCTAAACCATGACATTTTAAACTCAAAACCAAACTCCAGTTTCAAATTAGGATAAAGAATCAGCAGGAACCATTCAAACCACTCTCGAATCCAACGACCCATAATGGGCAACGTGGCATGTTTTTAACATTTGTGGGCTGGCAGAGTGCATTTAAAGGTTTGACAAATTGCACCCAAACTAATGGTAATCTCACCGATACGGGGAAAAATTGTTGCTCCACATGGTCGCAAAAGGAGGAATTTGTAGAACAGTTAGCATGTGGGTGCGATTTGGAGGACAATTAACAAATTTTTTTTTGATGAGAATAACTCAGTCAATTTTCGACCTTTTTTATTGTATAAAGAGGCCAGCTAGGGGTATTTTACTGGTCTAGAGCCATTAGAGACATTGTTTTTTAATTTCAAGCACAATAACTTGATGTAAACACATAGTTTTGAGCATAATTAAAGAGGCCCAAAATTTGGAAGCTGGACCAAGAGACGTAGCCTAGGAGGGGTGATATCCTTCATCATTTGTTGTCTTGTGTATGATGTTATGGTAATTATGTCTTCTTTATTTTCTGGAAAAATGAGTTTCAAAAGCATGTTTATGTCTTAATGTAATTGACATAATTTCCTAAAAATCCTAAACATTTCACTTGCAATTTTCACCATAAACTCTCGAGTTTACATATACAGATCAATAACTTAATAATGACCTAATTCTTGATTACAAGATCCCTTTTTTTGTTCTAATAAAGTATAGTGCTATTATTATTTGACAAAGTCCCTCCAAATAAAGCTAATACACCAATTAAATGTACCAAAGGCCCATCTTTGACTCATGAAGAAAGTGAAGACTTCAAAATTAGGTTATCTCAATTAGAGAATAAATTTAATGAAATGGATGGTAACATGTTGAAAAATATCGACTTCTCAACTTCTCAAGAAAATATTAAAAAATAAATGGAAAATAATATGAATGAAAATATCGAAGGAATAAAAAATAATATATAAGGAATACAAAAGAAGATGAATGAAAATAACTTGAAGAAATACAAAAATCCATGATTTATGTGGAAAATATTCTCTTCAAGAGGCTTCCTAAAATGGATGTGGATATCCATGGAAATCATCAACATAAGGAGAAACGTGTTATTGATAATCAATCTCTGATGGGGAGTATGCTATCACAATTGAAGAGCATAAATTTTGAATCACAGAACCATAATCAAGAACTTTCAATCCAAGATCCACATCATTATGGATTCAAGTAAAAACCAAGGAACTACTACATTCCAAACATTGATATGAGGAAATTGATGGTAATGATCCTATAATATAGATGTTTCATATGGATAAATACTTTTATTTACACCAAGTTGCATCCTTACAAAAGGTAAATATTACATCCATATTTTTAGAGAAATACTAACATGTATGGTATCAATGGATTTGTGAAAGAGAAAATTAATTTGGTATATATTGATCCATTTTTACAAAGGAATTGATAAAAAATTATGGGGATATTAATAGCAACACATTCTTTGGTCAATAAAAAAAACTTCGATAAATGGTCCAGTTATAGAGCACATTCAACAATTACAAAAGTTGAGTCTCAGGGTAAGTACTATTTCAAAGGATTACTTGTTAGACTTATTTATGGGAACTTTAAAGGAAATAATCAACATGAGGCGCATCTCTTTAAATCTAAATTTATAGAGCATGCTTTCATTTTGGAAAGGAAATTTAAGTAAAAATATGGCCACTAGAAAATTGGTCACTAGTAACTATAGAGAAAATCATGTTCCCTTTCCTAAACCAATAAGGTTGAATCCTCAACAAATGGATGAAAGAAGAGAAAATATAATATGTTTCAACTATGGAATCAAGTAGAGTGAGGGGCATAAACGAAATAAGAATAAATTTCTCTGCATAGATTGTGAAGATGAAGGAAATCAAGAAGTGAAAACTTCACAAGATTTAGAGCTAGAAGGGAATACTCCAACGATATCTTATCATGCATTGGCCAAAATCAGTACCCCACAAACCTTTAACATAGAAGGAAATATCAAAAAGTAAAATGGTAACAATATTGATTGATTCAAGTAGTACCCATAGCTTTATCAATTAAAAATTGGAAAAACTTCTTAATTGCTTTGTATATCACGTTCTAGAATTTCAAGTGATGATTATAGATGGTACCATAAATTGTTTAGAAAAATACCATAATACTAAGTTGAATATGGGGGAGTATTTATTGGTTAGTCACATTATTACAATCCAAATGAGTTGTGTTGATGTTGTATTATGGGTCCAATGGTTACAACCATTGGGAACAATGGCCCTTAATTTCCAAGGTATTTTCATAATATTTTTATCAAAAGGAAAGAAAATTGATCTTAGAAGTATCCAATAGAAACTGAGTAAAATGATAATCTATAATAGTATGACATAATTTCTAAAAAAGGGAAAGTAAGGTGTAGTTGCAAAATTGTGTTCACTAGATGTTCAAACATCTATATCCTTTTCTCAAGTGGATATTCAAAAATTTATCAACATGCATGCTAAGGTATTTAGAGAAATTCCTAAGGGTCTTCCACCTGTCAGAGATCATGACCATGTTATTCAACTGCAACCTGGAAGTGTACCACCTAACATTAGGCCTTATAGATACACACATGCAAAGAAGAGTGATATTGAGCATATGGTTCAAGAAATGTTAGGGACAAACATCATTCAGCCTAGACAAATCACTTTCTCTTCACTACTGGTGATGGTTATAAAAAAGGATGGTTCATGGCATATTTGTACGAACTACAAATAGCTCAACAAAATGACAATAAAATATAAGTTTCATATTCCTATTAGTAATGATTTGTTAGATGAATTTCATGGATAAATTTTCTTTACTAAGTTGGATCTTCGATATGGATACCATCGAATCAAAATGAGGGAAGAAGACATTCATAAAATAGCCTTTATAACACATGAAACTCTTTAGGATTTTTTGGTTATGCCATTTGGACTTATAAATGGCCCTTCAACATTTCAAATATTTATGAATTATATTTTAAAAGCCTTACTTAGAATATTTTTTCTAGTGTTTTTTGATGATATACTAATCTACAACAAATCTTGGGAAGAGCATGTACAACCTGTTGGTAGGGTTTTAACACTATTGTAAGAACAAAAACTATATGAAACTCCTTCCAAGTGTGTCTTTGGGATTCAAGAAGTAGGATATATGAGTCATATTGTATCACATGATGGTGTTAAGGTGGATCCTTACAAAATCAAAGTTATGAGGGAATGGACAATCCCAAATACCTTAAACAAACTCAGGGGATTCTTAGGATTGCTAAGATATTACCACAATTTTATCAATAATTGTGGTCAAAGAGAAACACATATAACAAAATTATTGAAGAAGGAAGCATTTTAATGGACTAAATATGCAACCTATGCCTTTGAATATCTTAAAGAGGTCATGTGTACAACTCTTGATTTGGTGACACCTTCACAAAAATATTGATTATGGAGTGAGATTCCTCAAGCCATGGCATTGGTGAAATTTTTATGCAAGAAGGAAGGCCCTTTTCCTTTGAAAGTAAAAAAATTAAAGGAAATAAATTAATTAGACCCATCTATGAAAAAAACAATGTTGGCCATACTACATGCAATTAAGAAATGGAGTCCATACCTAATAGGAAGAAACTTCAAGTAAAATAAAATCATGATAGTATCAAGTACTTCTTGGAGAAAATACTATCCAATAACAAAAATGGTTCACAAAGATGTTGGATTATGAGTTTGAAGTTATCTCCCAAATGGGAAAACAAAATATTGTGGAAGATGCACTCTCAAGGAAAAATGAAGACACAAATGGTTTACTATGTGCCATTTCCATTCCACAATCTCATTGAGTGGAAGAAGTAAGAATAGAATGGAGGTAAGATGAGAATATATGAAATATCATTCAATAGCTATAGGAGGACCTTGATGCAATTTAAAATTTACATGTAAAAATGATTGTTGTGGTATCAATATCGCTTATACTTATGTAATAATTCTCAACTCAAACAAATAGTCATGTTTGAATTACACACTTCTCTTATAGGAGGATGTTCAGAGTTCTTGAAAACATACCATAGGATCAAGAAAAATTTTTTTTGGAAGGAATTAAAGAATATGTGCAAAAAATTATAGTGGAATGTTTTGGTATTCCAAAAAAATAAAGGAGAGATTGTCAAGACCCCAGGGATCCTTTAGAAATTAGCCATACCAAACCAATGTTGGGAACAAGTTTCAGTGGATTTTATCATAGGTTTATCCAAATCTGAAGGAAAGAGTATCATTATGGTAGCAGTAGATTGAATGGCAAAGTATGCATATTTTTTTCTCTCTTTATCATCCTTTTAAAGTAAGTACTATGAAAAAAGCATTTATGGGAAAAATACAAAAGCTACATGGACTACCAAATATTATTGTAAGTGACAGAGATTCAATTTTTGTTGGAAATTTTTAAATTGAATTATTTTATTGTTTGGGTACTTAATTGGCTCACAACTGAACTTATCATCCTCAATCTGATGGGAAAATTGAGATGGTGAATAAATGTTTAAAATGTTATCTACATTTCCTTGCATATGATAAAAAAACATAATGGGTAAAATGGTTTCCCTTAGCAGAATGGTTTTACAACACATCCTTCCATACTTCATAAAAAAATTAACCATTTATGGCGCTTTATGGATATCATCCTCCATCCATCACATCATCTTTAAAAGGAAATATAAAGGTTCAATTAGTAGAGGATCACATACAACACCAACAAGTGGTTTTCAAACTATTGAAGGAAAACCAAGTTATGGCACAAATTAGGATGAAACAACAAGCATATCAACATTGCAGTGAACAAGAATTTGAAGTGGGGGATTAGGTATTTGTGAGACTAAAAGCATATAAATATATTTACCTCAAGAAAAAAAAAATAAGGAAAATAAATTAGCTTCGAGGTATTATGGTCCCTATAAGGTGTTCCAGAGGATTTGAAGTATGGCTTACAAATTGGAGTTTCCTCCATCTTCATGTGTACATCTAGTATTCCATGTTTCTTTCTTAAAGAAGGTAATTCATGATAATATCCCAGTCCAAAATATTCTACCATAGATTAATGAATAGGATAAAATAACGCTAGAACTGGAAATGATTTTGGAAACAAGGACAAAGCAACAATAAAATCGAGAAATTACTAACTACCTCATCGAATTGAAGAGCTTACCAGTGGAAGAATCGTCATGGGAAGATGTGGTGTTCATGTAGAAACACCCATAGATACTCAAGCATTGAGGACAACACTTCTTTGAAGGGGAGGGGCATGTTAAGCCCTATATAAGCCCCATGATAACTCAAAAAAAACTTAGTAAGCCCTAGATATTGAGTAATTACATTTCTATTTTTATATTGTTATGTAGGCTAGAACCTTTCATGGTCCTATTTTATTATAATTTTACCCCTTGTATCATATATATATATATATATATATATATATATATATATATATATATATATATATATATATATATATATATATATATATATATATATATATATATATATACACTAAGGAGACCTAGCCTTAGGATCATCAAATATTTCCTTGTTCATTGTATTTATTATAAAAGGAGGTTTACCCCTCAAAGAGGATTATAATTATTCATTTATTATCATTAATGTGTTAGGATCGTAACAAGGTAGAGGAAAAGGAGATGATCTATCATTTCCACCTCCCTTATACATCATAAACAATAGTTTGGGCCTTAATAATTCCTCCACTAAAGGGATTTCTAGGTTAGGATGTTATTTCTTAATGCAATACACATAAAAAAAATTGACCTCTTTGGAACATTGATCTTCCAAATATGTTTCCAGCACTAGAGTGAGGGTTCTTGCATCCCCTCTATTAAATTAAGAGAGCCCAATATCAATATTTATTCACCCCTGACTTTGTTCCTTGTCTACACTAAACTATCTATATATTCCCCTATTATAACATGAGATTGCTAGATCTCTAAAATTAAATCCTCCCATTCTCTCCCCCAACCCTCACCAAATCCAACCCTCAAAAATTTCCATCCTTGATCCCACACTAAAATGTATTCTAGATCATTATAGTCATCTTCCCTTTCCTGAAGAAGCTTCAACTCCTTAGTTTCAAGTTCAGTTAACTATGATAGCCCATCCTCATGGAATCACACTCTAGAATGTTCATTATAGAGGGATTTTATATCCCTTTCCACCTATTTTAAAGAGATATATTTTTTCTTCCTCCTAATGGCTTTCATTCCATGACTCATTTTTCAACCTAATACTACCAGTTCATGAATTTTATACTCACATACATCCCTAAATTTGGGTTAAAATCCTACCATTCAGAACTGGAAATCTCCACAAATCCTTCAACCTCCAACCAAGATGAATTGAATTTGGAAGGGTCAAATGAATTAACCTTATAAGGTATAAATTATATGTAAATATAATTATGATCTAAATATCCTCTTCATTCGACCTAACTCTTATAGTTCCCCAAATAACCAAGAAGTCGTTCCATCACTAGAAACTTATCTAGGTGCTTCGAATCCCCTTCTACCTATTAATTAAAATTATATGCATTATAACCAACATCCATACTTAGTATTTTTTCTTATGGGTATGTGTAGAGGAAAATCACACAAGTTATCTCTTAGCACCAATTTTCTTCTATACACATCTTCTCCACATATAGTACTTAGCCAAATTTTAATGTGCAGAAGCATTTCATTCATATGTTCCCTCACAATAACACCTATGCACATCCTCGTCCTCTGCACATTGTATCCTTCTACACACCCACTCCTACACATACATCGATTCTCATGCATGACATTTCTATGTATGTGACACATCAAGAGGCCACCTCACTAACTTTACAACAAATGATTCAAGTAAAAACCACCATTTTATCATATTGATGTTAATTAAAGGCCCTTTTAAGGAAATACGATCCTCGAGGTAAATGAATTACTTGATTTGGTATTATATGAATTGATATTCAAGCACTTGAAATTTCATTGCATGAATTACTCCTCATCACCTTATGAAGAGAGTGGCTATAATAATTAACTTCCCATTATTATTTCACATCCAAACGGAAGTGGTATGAAATATAGTAACATCCTATTACTTGTACCAACGAACAAGAATTTAAAAACTAAGCTCCACTAAAGCTTCATTTATCTCTCATAAATCTCTAAGCCTGAACAAATAGTGACCAAATGAAAGAAGGAAGAATTTTGTGGGAATATGGTAATTCATTCGCCTAGATAGATAAGAGTTTTCACTAGTCCACTACATATAATTGGTATTTGAATTTGGCCACCAAAGAAATATAGAAAAACAAAATTTGGACCACACAACCAGAGAACACTACATGTGTTCCTAAATTTTTCGACTTTAGAGAAATTTTTTATCTCTGTGGAAAACATTTCAACCCAAAGACCAAGAATATCAATATTGGAATCAAGAAGAATCCAATTCCTATGACTCCCAAAGTCTTTAAGGAAATATTTAAGTTACCATAACCCATTGATGTAGCTCAAATTATATGAAGCCTATGCTTTTCTTGATTCTTAGGGTGACAGGATGAATACCATCTAGGAATTCATACCACACTCAACACCAATATCGCCCAACATTTATTTTATTGATATCTCTATATTTGCATAGCCACATACATATTTCAAGGATTTTCACCTCATTAATGGGATGAAAAACAACATCAATTGTTCTAATGTATGTTTTGTATGTATTATATTATTCCTTCAAGAGAGATGTCATCATTAACTAAGTGGAGGTCATCTCGAAAGATATGTTTTTCAGCTGAAGAAGTTTTTCATTACACCAAAACCCATAGGTTTTGGTAAAATTCCAAACTGGTAACTAGGATCCCCAGGGTGACAATTACAGATTCCATAGAGGTGCGATGATTACTGCAACACCCCCTCTCAAATGTAGCTCAGGGGAATCAATACCCCCCCTTAAACGTAGCTCGGGGGAATCAAACTTGGGTCCAGGCTCTTATACCATGAATAGGTTATCCTTTACACCAAAACCCATAGGTTTTGGTAAAATTCCAAGTCAGTAACTAGGATACCCATCGTGGGAATTGCGGATTCCATAGAGGTGCGGCGGTTACTCCAACATCAAATTGTAAATTTGTTTAAGACTTAAATATTTTTCATGGTTTCTTATCTAGTAATGGTTCTTTTCTCATGTCGTACTTTTCATGAAATACCACATAAAAGAAATTTAAACATATATGTGGAGCCTCTGTAATTCTTGTATCCTATGTTATGGAATCATAAGGATTTGTTTCTTTTTTTCCAAATTCAAGATGTATTTGTTATAGAGGTCAATTATATGTTGACTTGACAATAGCCTTGAAGTATTTCTACCAAAGCGAAGAATTTCCTATGGGGAAATGGAATGCATGAGGAGAGAGAATAAGAAACCTCGGTCATAATTTATGGATTTAAAGATAAATCCTTCTTAGTACCCAATTTTTTGCTCGATAGATATTTTGCTGTAAAAATAGCCAATAGTACCACCCATGGTTGATTCTATTTGAAATAAAGAAGAAAAAGAAATTCATTTCTTTGTTGTATACCATTAGGATATTACTATAAGAATTTTTTCTCACTTATCGAAATTATATGGGTTACTAAATTATTTAAATTTTACTAAAGAAGAACCTATTAATGAATTTTGCCTTGAAGGTGTATTTTCAAAGCATTTGGCTATGGTTAGTGATGGGCCTCTAAATTGTATATATTTTAAGGGCCATTTGATCATTACTAGACAATTAAAACATTTGTTTAACCCCCTTACTTGCACATTATAGATTTAATTCATATTATTAGAGGGTCCTTAATAATTTTATTTCCCCTTGCTTATTATGTGTCTGTTATTATTTATTTTGCATAATATTTCTAGAATAATGAGTAAATTCTGAAGATCCGCAGAATGAGAGAATTTAGGGATTTTCTCCCTGGAATAGGATGATATAATATGGACCAATAAATTAATAGGATATTATGAAATTATTGAATAGATTATGGATCTCCACTTATTTAGAAAATCTATGGTTGTGTTCTTTGCTACTGGATTAGATCCACTATTGGGGACCAAATCCACTTTTTGAGGGATTCTGGAGGGCATTTACCTCCTTTCAAGGAGGTTTTTTCCCCATAATTTTTTATAAGAATGATTCGAATTAGCCTCTAGGAGCATGGAATTTTTAGTCTTCGTGTGAAGAAAACTTGTTATTTAGTATTTCTACTTTCATTTCTAGCATGGATGTACTTGAATTGATTCCAGTAATGAATTTTGGTTTTATTTTCAGCTTATAAGTCTTGGTTTCCTTCATAGGACTCTGATTTTCCTTGGGCTTGGCCACCCCAAGAGCCTCAGAACCTGCTAAACAATTTCTTTACCTTCTTGCATTTTTTATTCACTCACATCTCTTATTCTTGCATTTCCTATTTTTGCACTTAGTATTCATGCTTTATTTATTATAGGTTATATTCCTTAAATGATTAAAGTAAGTTTTTTTGTAGGTAATTTATACAATTGTAGGTATGATTCATCACTAGATGATCTTTGCAAAGTCATATTCATCATTCAGTTACTTGGATTTTTGTACTAGTTCACAATTCTGAAATTTCAGGTTTTAGTAATAAATTTATGCTAATTTTTAGCACATGTTAATGAATTTCTTTTGAGTTGGTTCCAATTTTATTGAACTTTAAAAAAATTAAACTTAATAAAAAAATTTACCCCAAAACATTTTCATTTAATTAGCTTAGACATTTGGCTACTTAGATTAGCTTACTAGTTCACTATTATAAAATTTTTGTTTTTGGTAGTAAATTTCTATTGAATTTAATCACGTGTTAATGAATCTATTTTGAGTTGATTCCACCTAGATTTGTGTCTAAAAAAATAAAACTAATAACAAAATTTACCCCATATCATTTGTACTTAATTATCTTAGGCATTTGGCAGGTTAACTTGATAGACATGTTTATTGTAAGTTTCTTGTAGTAGCCTATTTTTGAGCTTTTCACTTGCTCATTCACTCCAAATTCATGGTAGAGGTGGATTATGTCTTAGAATAGTCTATAAAGGCTTTTTGACCACTTTGGTTGATCTAGGGTTTGGTTAGGTCTCCATTTAGCTTTTGTATAACTCCCTTCTTGAATGTTGATTTATGCAACTAGTCTAGATTTCTTTTCCTACAATTTATTATAAGCGAAGTGTGATTTCTTTCCTGCAAGAGTAATCTAGGACTTTCCTTTTCTGCAAATTAGACTAGATTTAATTTAATTTAATTTCCTTTCCAACAATATAGATTATATTTTCTTATTGATATTTACCTTTTGCAACTTAGGACTCATGACTTAACTATATCTTTGCTCATTTGAATTTATTTCATTGCCTTCATTCACCTACATCAAAAGGAGTCATACTACACATACATTGTCATCCCCTCTTAATTTTGTATATACTTCGGGTTAGTAATTAAAGATGATCCCTCAATATTTCCAGCATTCTTGTTGTAATACTGAGGGTCATCACTTTTTGGTGTAGTTTTCAAGGACGGTGTCAAAGAAAGCACTCTCTTGTAATTGTACTAATTCGTTCTCTCTTTTATGCATTTATATTTTCTGAAAAAAAAATAAAAATAAATAAATAAATAAAAATAAAAATAAAAATAAAATAAAATAAAATAAAATAAAATAAAATAAAAAATAAAAAATAAAAAATCATCAGCCATGTTTCATTTCAAAATATTTTATAAAAACATAAAAATATTTCTTCAATACCACAAACCCACCCCCACATGTTCATGTGTTGTAGAAAGAACCACATCACCATCCCCTTTTACTGGTAGAAGATGAAGAGGTGGAATAAAATTTGGAAGGAGGCATGGAGTAGCTCTACTTTGTCAACCCATATCAGAAATATATGAACTACCCCTCCTCTTTCAATACAAATTATTATGCGCAATATCAAACTTGATATCGACCTAGTACCTCGCCTTGGTCTATCCCCACTCCATGGTATTATCCTTCCCAATGGGTTAATCTATATTTCCATCAATATAAATGGTCTTATCCTCCCCATTACATAATTCCTCCTTTTCATCTATATCAACACCAACCTCCTAAATGGGGTGGTCTGTATTTCCCTCAACATCCTCAGTATCTTCAATTCCAATATTAGTACCATCCACCTCCACCACAACCATCTCAAATAATACCTCCACTCAACTACATGCACTACCATTTCCAATCCCAAACAATAAAGTAACTTAGCTCACTTATAATGCTAAGGTACAAAACTTCCAAACAACTCTTGATCTACATGATGTTCATCTTAAATTGGGAAGAATATTACATGAAAGAGATTTTCTTTCTATCATTGAAGAACAACATCTAGAAGAAGAAGATCCAAACAATATTGAATAATCATGTACCACATTTGATGGAGAGCAATCATTGGATCCTGGGATTGAATAATTTTTACTATGCTTATCATAAAATCCTTTATGTGTTCAATCGACTAGTCGAAAAATATTAAGGCATTGAATGACATGGAATAAGAATACATACAAGATGATCCAGATAAGCAAGTGAGCCAATCAATTCGTAATTATATTGAACTTTGGTTCCAGACAATCACTAAGCTAGAGCACCAATCTCTTCTTCAACAATGTTTGGCATCAACACAGTAAAAGAAATAGGTCTCTAATATTCTACTATATATGAGAGCATATCTTTTGAACATGCATATGATTTTATTTTCCATCCTAGTACATACATGGATCCATTGGATATATTCCAATACTTGAAATAGATTTTTTTTTTCAAGTAGAGATAGATTAAAAGATGAAGTAAAAAGGGAAAAAGGAGAAAAAAATAAAATAAGATGAAAAAAAAAATATCAAGTGAAAACCTCCTTTGAAAAGATAAAAAAATGAAAAAAGAGAAACATGAAAAAAAAATTATCCTTTGCTCCGGGTATCTCCCTTTCATGTATGTAGGCTCTCTCCAACCCGTGTAAGCAACACCAACAAGTTAGCACCATAAGAATAAGCTAATAAAAAAATCAAGCATCTAGTCAAGGGAAGTCAAACTTGAGTTTTTTAGCTCCTTTGCCAAGATGCTACAATAGGGCCAAGGCCAAGTCAATCCATCACTCTCATCCATTTCCAACATTCACCCATCATTCCCAAGCCTTTCTCATTCATCTTTATCATTGTCTTGAGTTGCTACAGGAAAGTTCTATGTTACTATAGGATGTTTCATATTTACTAAAAAACACAGGGAAGAAATTGTCTTGATGATATATTGCAAAATGTGCATCCATTAGTCGATATTTCTTATGGGGAGATGGATAAGGATTATGAAAAGAAAATATCCTTGACCACCTACAGGACCCCCTATAGGCTGCTACAGGATCACGGATCACGGATCCAGGAGAAGCAGCACACAACACATTGTTAAGCCATTTTCTGAAGCATAATATTTGAGATCATGATGAAGTGTTCCAAGAAGCCTCCAAGGCAAGAGAAGCATCCAGGACTTCAGGATCATCAAAAGAAGCTCCAAGAAATGGTGATTTTATGGAGCCCTTGTGACTGCTACAAGAAAATTTGTTTCATGTAGCATTGTTCAAGGGCCCAAAAAATCCACCATTACCATCACAAATTGAAGTACAAATACTAAGAGGGCCTTAGTATCACCAAATTTATTGAAAAAGGACCCTCGAAATGAGAAGAAAGTTGGGCAGCAATGAAATAATATTATCTCTAACAACAACTAGCCATGAAGACACAATGTTTGCCTCCATGCAACACCTGCAAAACAAGTCTTCAAATCCAAATCATCAGCACTAGAGCTCCACAAATAATCAAGATGATACAACTTCTCATGCATGCTATGCCCACCTGCAACCTCGTATCAAAAACTTGATTTTTCAACTGCCACCTCAAATCAAGGAGAAATCGTGAAAGAAATTTGCATGTTGTAAGGGAGTTGTTTCTACAGGAGATTTTTTATATAAAAAAAAATCTACATGAGAGCTACTATATAAAATACCTACTACACTAACTAGTTAATTGCTACAGGGTACAAAGAAACACAATAGAGTTGCAAAGGGTTTGTTACAAATATTTTGGGTTTCACAATGGTAAATTCTCCAAGGGTGAAAGGTATCCAAGTCACCAGGTTGGTCATCACATCATCCCTCTATTTTGCTTCAGGTTATCCACCTTCATTTCTCCCTTTTTGAGAAGAAATATATTTTTGTTAAGTGTTTTTCAATTCCTAAACTTAGTGAGAAAAGTATAATTTGAATTACTTATCAAGGATGTTCATGAAAACTTGAAGGATAATATAATGTGTTATGGCAAAGAATCAAAAGGCACTAATAAAATTGAAAACAAAGGCCACCATTATTAAAAAAAATTCCCTTTTAGAGTTGTTATAGGAATATTTGTTTCCTGTAACAAACCATGTTCAGGACTAGTCCAATTGTTTTTTGCTCTGAAGGGATTTACCACAAGGGCTAGAAGGTAAAATTACCAAGAGGAACCCTCAGTACAATTTTTTGGAGGCATAAGGCATACTTAAAAGAAATTTGGGAAGAAATTGTGTGATACAATTCAAACTCTAACCTCACATCCAGAGCACAGAACTGAAAATTTGATAAAATGGGTGGAGGTTTTGACATAGGGAATCCTACGAACACTAATAGGATCCATAAACACCTTAGGTACTTACCATTTTCAAAAATTACAATTGAATGGGGTTCTTTGAATAATTGAAGGGAAATTTCACTTTGTAGCCATCCTACAAAATCCATATGACCAAGAGTTTATGACAAAAGTAAGAGAACTGAATATTTATTTCAATGAAAATGACATTATCAAGATCACTACCTTACCCATGGGAGTGCACTAGGACAAAGGATCAAGAAAAGAGGCAGTGAGTGCCAAGAAAGTATTTTTTTTCATCAAGTCAACACATGGTGTTGCAAGATTATGTACAAGATGCTATAGGATATTGTCCACAGTGTTACATGAAGAATACAGAGTGCTATAGGAGGAAAATGTTTCCAAGAAAATTGAAGAAAAAATGAAATCAACAGGATAGAGGGTAAGTTCCATATTTCCTCACCACTATTTGACATAAAAAATAAATGAAACCCCTTAATTGTCATAAACAAGAAATCTGTAAATTCTATAACCTGTTTTTTTTATTTTAAATATTAATAAATATGATTTGGTAAATGAGGCATTGACTGAGAATTGGTTTAAAGTGACGGTGTGGTAGTAGAAAGGATTGGATGTGCAAATAATAGAGTAGACGGAGAAGTATACAAGGATTCCAATAGAGCATGAATTGGGTCAACATACAGAGCAAGAAATAAGGTAGCTAATGACAAAAAAAATAGAGGTAAGTGTAGGATAGTTAGAAGGAAAATTATTGAGTTAGTCAGATGCCCAAAGTCGTCCAACAGAACATATAGGTGAAGGTTTTCCAGCTGAAGACATTATGAAAAATAAAAAAGTGTAAACTCTCCAAAGGTGTGACATGAAAAATTGAGTTGTGTAACATATCTAAAGTTAAAAATTACAAATGCGTGGACTTTCCTTTGAAATCCACGTAGTCGAAGAAAATTTTGACTCAAAAATTCAGGACCACTTCCCACACTTGGAAGATGAGATTCCCTGACATTTTCTAGTCAAGGACAACCGAATTCGAGTCGCCCTAAAGATATGCAGCCTTCAAAGGGAACTTCTTGTCCTACTCATCAGTCATTTTCGTTCATGAACCAAGAGAGGGTAGAAGGATTCAAACAATTTTATATAAAAAGGCCATTGGAGAACCAAATAGAAGGAAATGTTATGCTAGAAAAATTGTTCTCAAACAATCATGTATTCCATTGTTGAACAAGAAGTAGAGCGTTATTGTGTTGGAATAATTATTTCTCAACAATCCAACACTCTAGTGAAGAGAGGATTTCACCATTTAGAGAGCCTTGATAATTATTTGAGAGAGAGGAGAAGATTGCAAAGAGAGTGAAGAAAGGAACCTCCTTGTTGAGGATTTTTGAGCACCATTGCTCAAAGAATTCTCTCAAAGTTTTTAGCATTCATCTATTATATTCATATTCTACTTTCAGCAGTCAATAAAGGTAGTCTTTTTCCATTACTTTGTTGACTTATATTATTCATTAAGCATTGTTTATGTGTTTGTTATTTAGTTTTTAGTTAATGTTTGTATATGCATTTTTATCACCACTTGTAATGCTTTGTTTCTCATGTTTGTCCACTAAAAAAACAAATTCCATATGTGGTTTATTTGCGAGGAAAAACCAACTGCTAAGAAGGTGTCTTTTGGTACCCCATCGCTACAAAAACACTAATACATATTTGGCAACTCCACTAGTTTCTTTTATTTACTCTAGTGGGTGCTTTTTCAGGACCTCCTCTCTGCATTATCATTGTTTGGTGCATTCACAATTTGTCTGGAATTTTTGTAGGACCTTTTGGACATGTTGTTGGCAGAAAATATTGACTGTTCAACTTTTGTTGTCGTATGCATGAATTTTGGTCAGAAAAACACGCAACCGTGTCTATGCACAAGAAAACCCGCGCAATTTACAGAAAGCATAAAAAACTGTTGCAATATTATTTTCTCTGGTGATTGGAAACCTTTAGTGAATTTCCTTCACCTCTACAAAAATATTTCTAGTGAGTTTAGATTCCTTAGTTGCTTTACTAATCACTATTAGTAGAGAAATTAGATTAACTTTTATTTTATCTGCATCTGTCACATAGTTTAACTAGGGGGGGAAGTAATTGGAAACATTCCACACATATATTTTAATCTATTTGGTTATCTATTATAAGTCACATAGCTTAATTAGTAAAGGAGTAAGTTGCCTATTATCCAAAAATATTTTTGCTAATAAAATAACTTTTATTTCATTATTTTTTGGGACTAGGACCAAGTGTTACTACATAAAGTAAGTAATGTTTTCTTCCCTTACATGTTTTAGGAATACCGAGGCTTGCATATGAAAAATTTCTTAAAGCACTTGAGTTTTCCATCCCCAATTAGGCACACATAGTGTAATAGGAAAATGAATAAGTGGCCCATTATCCACGCATCATTTCCTTTTCATGCAAGGAACAATTGACACTTAGTGTAATTAAGGGGTATTGTAATAGATCATTGAATATCCACATCTTATCACACTTTTTATGTTCACTTTGCCACTTGCACACACATTACACATTGCACACTAAGATTCTATAAGATTTTTATAAGAAGGCATATAGTCTCCGGATTTTTTTGTACTTAGATTATTTTTTCTTACCATCTCACACCCTAAGAAAAGAAAGACTCATAAAAGAAGCAATAATTTGAACCAACTAAATTTCCCCACAAGGGGAACAAAATAATTTATAGTTCAGGTTAGGACTATTGGGGGTAGGCATCCCATAAGCTGCCATGGTCATGTTACCACTTTGAAACATAGAATTTGACTCTTAGGGTGCTTAAAATCCTTCACCATCCCATGTAAAAGACTACCCAAGCATGTCAGATACCCGCTTCAGAGGGGTTTTGGCTTAGGCCCAAAGTGCGTGGTACTATTCGAGGCTACCTGACCTATCTAGTGCTAAGCACTGATAAATTACTACCAAGAAGCTAAAGAATTGACTGCTCCCATGGGACAAAGGTATCTTAGTGGCCAAAACTAGGGAATCCTTCCCTATAGGTGGAGGTGTGGGAAACACTAAAGCCTCCTCCCTTACCTCGGTTTATTCTTCGACTATTGGAAAGCATCGCCTATTCTCTCGAGACATTTCCCCAGTACCCATCAGAAGTTATCTCCACAAGGCTTGGTTACTTGGAGAGTGATAAGGAGGAATAGGCCTTTATAGGATCTTTTATCATACATAAAAATAAATGAAAACCATTTTTTTGTTTGATTGATCACATAGCATAAATTAATGGAAAGTAATAATTTTATTTTTTCTTTGTTTTATGTATGTGTTTCACTTGCTCTAATGTATATCTCCTTCCCTCATCACACCAAGTAAAACACACTCTACGCGACACCATAGGGGACCCCGTGACTCCCCTTCATTCTAGATATTTTCAAAACCTCCCTCCCTTACCAGGGGGTGTGTCAGGTCCCTCACTGTTTAGGCATAGCAGAGACCACACAACCATCATTTTAGGATCTTCCTTTATAAGTGAAACTTTTATTGGGACCTCTCCTCGTCAAAGCACCCATTTCACTACCCATCATGGTCCTACACAATATACCCCTCAAAGGACCCCTCATAAATCCCCTCTTGGGAGTCCACATGGTTCTCACCAAGGTGACCATCCTCATTAGGGAACCCTTTTACATATAGTTTTTCAAAAACATTTTGTGATGGCAGAAATCTTCCAAGTCCCATTTTTAGCTTCCTTAAATATCCCTGATTTAAGCAAGTTAACCAACAATTCAATTGCACATGGGCAGAATTGGCCACCCATTCCCACCAAGATCCCTCTGGATGTTCCAAATTTCCAAGGGAAACAAGGATAAGACCCAGGAAACCATGTTATGACCTTTCACCTTTGGTTTTCATCCAATATTATTATATAAGATATTATTCATCTTTGACTATTTCAACACACCCTTACAGGGCTTGCAGAAAAATGGTACATAAACCAACCTTCTCGGTCACATGGGGACTTCAGTTTCGTTGCCACAACATTCCTTACATTCTTATAACTCTCAATCCACCAATACTCGGGAATGGAACTCCTAACCCATTTCAAACAGACATCTTCTACGCACATATTGAACCATATCCATGAGTGGAGGAAATGTCGTAGCCTATGCAAAGATCATATAGAACCAAATTCCTCCTAGACCTCTTTCCAAGATCTATTATGTAAAAAATATCAAAATATGTCGAAACATCCTCTCGAAAAAATTAGGAAGAAGTCATCACCAAATATTAAAAATTGGAGGTCATATACATGCAATCTGAATATCTCTACCATGTGCTTCCAAATGCACCCCTCCTACAAAATTTTAAAACTTAGTTACCAGGCACATCTAGTGCTTCAAATGGATTAACTGGGACCATAACCCAAAATAAACCATGGAACACCTTCCAGTACTCTGGAAATATACACAGTGGCTAGCCATATGGTGCCACACATGCAACACTTCCACATCACAACATAGGATGTTATCCCAATCAACTTACCCCCCTGCAGAACCCTGTTATGCAGGTAAGTCCATACCCTCCCACGTAGGGTAGAAAATATCCCCCCACACAAGGTATGCAATATCCTCCTGTTGGGAAAAATACAAAGAGGGGGGGAGGGGGGGCAATCAGTATTTAGAGTTGACTAAATTTTTTTTACTTTTTCTTTCTCTTAAAACCATACGCTACTTTACTGAACCCAACTCGCGTATACACGCAAATATCCTTAATAAAACTTGCGTATGTCCAGAAGGGAGCCTACGTTTACCCCCTGTTCTTGTTTACCAGCCTCTCCTGGAAGGGAGCTACTACCCCCTGCTCTCGTTTACCAGCCTCTCCTGGAAGGGAGCTACTACCCCCTGCTCTCGTTTACCAGCCTCTCCTAGAAGGGAGCTACTACCTCCTGCTCTCATTTACCAGCTACCACTGGAAGGGAGCTACAACCCCCTCACTGATGGCTTCGACCCTCAGCACCACTGAGGACCAAGTTTCATCAATTTTCATACTGGACCCACTCCACACATTTAAGCTCAACATACATCAAACTGAAACTTATAACCCCATCAATTCATTAATTGAATCATCAACCAATCAACCAAAAACTTGATCTTTAATCAACATAATTAGCAGCATAGTCAACATTCAAACAACCCAGATATGTATGAATACATCATTGACAGATAGTAGTAAAACAACAAAACAGATCAGACATTTCATTCCACACACTTAAAAAAAACCCTAGATTCCATATGTGCTTTTACTTCACTGAAACTACATATATACGCGCTTTCATAGAGACAAACCTGCGTATAGATCTGCAACTATTTCAGAATTGACCTTTGATTTCATATGCACTTTTACTAAAACGAACCTGCGTATATACGTGCTTTCAATAGATGAACATGCGTATAGATCTGTAACATTTCAGAACTATGCAGCTCTTTAGAACAGATAACTCAGATCTCACCCTTTACTTCAGCAAAGATTTGCCAGATCACAGATCTAAACATTCCATAAACAGATCTAAAAAATACATAGTCATTTTAGATCTAGAGATCCCTCTTCATCATTTTCTTCATAGGTGCATTATTAATTCAGATCAATCAATAAGATGTTACCCATTCCATGCAGATATGCTTCAGAGTGAAGTATTCATTAAAACCCAGACCTATGCACACATTGCACTATGATCCTCTTCTCCTTATATAGTTTTAGCCTTTATCAATACCATGAGTCAAAACCACTTAACCGCTGATGGTATTCTTGGATGGGATCAAATAGATAATCCAACGCTCAATATTGTGGGCCAATACCATGGTCATGTCCCCTGGTTTTATAAATTTAGAGCGCAAATAGGCATATGCTACTTGGTACGTACTTTTACGCGTACATACGCTACTTTGCCGTCACAAACCCGCGTATGCTTTGTGACATATCTTATCCATCATTACTCTGGCACTTACTGGAATTTCTTTCTTTGTTACTTCTAAGCTGCTCTATAGATACATCAGATTTACATCATTAACAAATAGGTTGCTATCAAAACGCAACTCATCAAGTAGGTTTCCATCAAGGAAAACTTCATCAAGTAGGTTGCCATCAAGGACAACACATTGCATCATATTGCCAACAATCTCCCCCTTTGGACTTGATGGAAACCATGATGGTGTTTGATCACCACAACAGATAGATACATTGATTATAACCATTATTCAAACAACATGATACTCTCCCCCTTTGACATCAAGGGAAAAGGGCAGATCAAAACCAAAACAAGGTTTTTCTTCTCTTGTAGAAAGAAGAGCTCTGTAGATCTTATGTGCACTGAAGTTACCATGCTCCCCTTGAGTTCACGCTGAATCTTCAAACATATTTTTTAATGAAGTACATGACTCTATGACCTTTCCTATCACCAAGGACTCATACTTACATCAATGATCCAACCAAGTGGATTTACATATGTGACTCAAGTACCTAACCAAGTGGGTTTACACATTTTGACTCAACTACCCAACCAAGTGGGTTTACAAATTTGAAGAAGTCCTTACATGACTGAATATAAAAATTTACATCATAGGTCTCAACATAACCTTTTCATCAAATTACAAATATGACTTCTTATAACCAATACCAAAAAGACCTCAAGAGAGCTACTACCCCCTGCTCTCATTTACCAGCCTCTCCTGGAAGGGAGCTACTACCCCCTCACTGAAGGCTTCGACCCTCAGCACCACTGCGGACCACGTTTCATCAATTTTCAAACTGGATCCAACAACTTCCACACAACATACCTTGTAGACCACTTTTCATCAGATTTTCAGACTGGACCCACTCCACACATTTAAGCTCAAAGAACATACATCAAACTGAAACTTATAACCACATCAATTCATTCATTGAATCATCAACCAATCAACCAACAACTCGATCTTTAATCAACATAATCAGCAGCATAATCAACATTCAAACAACCCAGATCTGTATGAATACATCATTGACAGTTAGCAGTAAAACAACAAAATGTATCAGACATTTCATTCCACACACTTCAACAAAACCCTATATTCCATACGCGCTTTTACTTCACTGAACCTGCGTATATACGCGCTTTCACAGAAACAAACCTGCGTATAGATCTGCAACTATTTCAGAACTGACCTTTGATTTCATACGTGTTTTTGCTGAAACGAACCTACGTATATACGCGCTTTCGTTGAGATGAACATGCGTATAGATCTGTAACTTTCTAGAACTATGCAGTTCTTCAGAACATATAACTCAGATCTCACCCTTTACTTCAGCAAAGATTCGCCAGATCACAGATCTAAACATTCCATAAACAGATCTAGAAAATACATAGTCATTTCAGATCTAGAGATCCCTCTTCATCATTTTTTTCATAGGTGCATTATTAATTCAAATCAATCAATAAACTGTTACCCATTCCATGCAGATATACTTCAGAGTGAAGTATTCATTCAAACCCAGACCTATGCACACTCTTGCACTATGATCTTCTTCTCCTTATATATATTTAGCCTTTGTCAATACCATGATTCAAAACCACTCAATCGCTGATGGTATTCCTGGACGGGATCAAATAGATCATCCAGCGCTCAATACAGTGGGCCAATACCATGGTCATGTCCCCTAGTTTTATAAATTTAGAGCGCAAATAGACATACGCTTCTTGGTACGTACTTTTACGCGTACATACGCTACTTTGCCGTTACAAACCCACGTATGATTTGTGACATGTCTTATTCATCATTACTCTGGCACTTACTGGAATTTCTTTCTTTGTTACTTCTGAGCTGCTCTGTAGATACATCAGATTTACATCATTAACAACTAGGTTGCTATCAAAACGCAACTCATCAAGTAGGTTTCTATCAAGGACAACTTCATCAAGTAGGTTGCCATCAAGGACAACACATTGCATCATATTGCCAGCACCTCCCCCATAGGGAAACCAATATCACCCTAGGACCATGGAAGCAGTTCCCACTTCTTAAAGCACCTATGCTAACCAAGGAAAGTGGAACAAATATTTACCGTTTACGCCACCTCAACAGAATAACTCACCAACACAAAATAATGTAGGGGTTAATTTTGTGCAACCTTACCTTCCTCAACAAAAAAAATCATTTGAACATCTAAACATGGCTAATCCCCCAAGCGCTACTAAGAAGAAAGGAAAGAATAATCCCAAGGAAGAGCTTGTGTGGGGGGGGAACAATCAGCAACAACATGAGCGGTGTAATATTCCAAAATGGAAAAGACAAGAATATATAACATATGCAGCATTCCAAATAAATCAAAACAAGAACATAACACTAAAATATGGAAAATGCCAGAAATATGTTGTGACTGGAAATTACATTAAGACATCATAATATATGAGTAGAAAACAATGGATCCATATCATTATATATAACAACAAATGAAATTACACAGTGCTCCAAAGGGAATGCACTCAAGCCACAAGATGGTTGAAATACACTAAAGAAACCAAGCAATGAAAATGTTGTGCTACTACTACTACTGTTGTTGGAAACTACTACTACTGAGGAGAAGAAACATGTGTGGAAGGCTATTAGAGTGCTCAGAATGATCCATGCTTTTAACCATGCATTCTACTCCAAAAAATTGGAAAAACCCAGAAATTTTTTGGCCAGATTTTAAGTTTGGATTTTTAGCCTTTTTGAGTTGCCCACTACATTTCTGATGCTTGAATTACGCACTCCCTGGGAATGACTACTGATATGGGGCTGAAGGAATGATCTATTAGCTGCAACAACACCCAATCAACTCAATATGTGAAGGTCTGGTCCCTTCACTGGAAAATAAGCTCAGAAATTGGAGATCTCTCTCCTCCACTGCTACATCCCTACAACACAGCC
Source organism: Pinus albicaulis (assembly GCA_034641835.2). Classification (NCBI taxonomy): domain Eukaryota; kingdom Viridiplantae; phylum Streptophyta; class Pinopsida; order Pinales; family Pinaceae; genus Pinus; species Pinus albicaulis. The sequence continues at coordinate 1,007,689,272 of CM076579.1, forward strand.
CAATTCTAAATAGAACTCCGTTGTATATGAGACTGAAGCTTGGGAAAATGCCAAATAGTGGTAATGCAGCTCAAAGCTCTTCCTAGAGGCTTCTTAAGGAAAGAGGTGGGATTCTTGACCAGGAACACCCTTGTGCTAAACAACATAGAAAACCCTACTAAACAAAAAAAGCATGCACAAAAATGTCACATGACAAATCCATATCTGAAAATATCAAAATCAATAATAGAAATCCATGTCTTTTAATGCTACCATCCTCTTCCTTTTATTCTTGGTGAGCATCCTCACCCTGGGTCCCACTCAATAATAGAGCTACTCTCATGCATACACTCCTCCTAAATGACTATGTTATCCTCCATTAATCCTCCATGATCCCCATAACAACGCTATTGATCTGGTCAACATTGACCTTGTCCACATGCTTTAGCCCCTGTTCACACCTTAGGGTGTTTTACTAAGCTGAAAAGATGATCCACTTTCACATGAGAAGTGGTTTTATTCTTCATAAAGAGATTTATGGGTCTCCCACCCACTTATTCACCTATCTAAGTGACAAAACAAAACTTTAATATTCCAATTAGTTGCAAGCTAATTTAGGAATATTACAGACCTCCCCTCCAAAATTTTGCTTGTCCTCAAGCAACTGTAAGGATACCGCAAAGTCTGCAATGGATATGTCTCCTCCCAAGAATACAAATTAGCCTTTGTTAGATGAACCAAATAGCTCTCATCATGAAGAAGTGGGAGATATATGGAAAGAGTTATATGTTGTCCATTGGCCTCCCCAAGGCATGAGAGATGGTAAATGTTGGGTGCCTCAATCCCAATGAAAAACTCCAATCTCCATGCTATCATCCAAACAAAGTGAGCCATCCTTGGTAGCTCATAGAGACAATCACCAATCCCCTGCTTCTACAATGTATAGGGGTTTCATGGCTGAAAATGAGAGATAAAATTGTTCAAATTACGTTGTCTCTCTCTCCATTTATGATAGACGTGGAACTGTTTATCTTGGGCTGCATTAATATAGTCATTAAAAAGCCAAAAGGTACTTGGAATCTCATGATCCCACTTTTTTGTTCTAGTAACCTCTCTTGCCCAATCCACCCCACATATAGTGAATAGAGTATCATCACCATATGGGCTCCAAAATAAATATGGACTAAGTGTCACATGAGATACTGGATGGTGATAATAGTCCCTCAAGTGAGACCAACGTTGTTCTTCCTCTAGTTGTCTCAAAACATGATATGATAAGTGGCCATCCAACCACTTACTTGCTGCCATAAGCTTCTCAAAAGCTTGAAAATAGTGAAGGACATTAGGTGTTAATTGAATAGGATCCAAACAAAACATGTTTTTCCCAAAGTCCTCCATGAAGTGGTCATTCCCATCATTGAATGTAGTCCCAATAGGACCATGAAATCCAAAGAGGGGTTTGCTCTTTTGTGGAGCAATGTGCTGCAAATGCATGGTAAAGGAATGCACATGCATTATTAGTTTATAATTAAGCATCAAAACACAATCTTTATCATATATTGTAGACAAGTTGGTGAAGAGGTCCATACATGAACCTTCCCATTCCTCCATTAAAAGGGGAAATGATTGTAACAACCTTGCAAGGTGGTTGATTTCCTCCTCATACATCAAACAAGCTACATATCTCCTGATATGTTGGTGCACATATTCTTTGAGATCCTCCCAATAGAATCCCTCCATGATGGTATGATAAGACTCAAAGAAGTCTACATGTCTTGAAGAGAGTGCCTCATATGTTGCATGTAGAATCTCCTTCTTGAGCTTGGATTCTCTAGTCAAGTAGATCTGATCATGGAAATAAATGACTCCATCAACCACTCTATACCTCCCATCTATCACTTTCCCATCAATAACCTTACATGTGAAGAGGTTCTTGGAATATTCAACCAATAGTTGGGACTCCCAATATGGATTTAGGCTTCCCAACAATGACAACGCCATAGAAATATGAAATGAAACACTTGTCTCATCATAACTCTCCTCTTTTACATGCTTGATGCCAAAGTCACATGTTGGAGTATTGTTACCCCACCTTTTCTACCTCCCTTGCAGCTGATATTTCCCAAGACAAGATTGAAGGACATGGAGGTCAACCTCCTTTTGGAAGGTTTTTCCCATCCAAAACTTCCATAGTTTTGACAATGCATGCAAGAGTGTTAATAACCTCTTGTCATATTTAGAAATCTACAACATGTGTGGAAGCATCATTTGCTTCCTCAAGAATATGGAGTAGCCCTTTGACCCCATGCTTGTGTCCTCATCCTGAGTCATCACCTTTCAGCACAATTAGCTGAGTGGGAGATGGCAATGTCCATATCAGAAAATTGCTCATCTCTCCTTTAAACCCACCAAAGGTTCTCTGCGTTATGATAAATCCTTCCAAGGCTCCTTCCTTAGCCATATATATTAATGATGCACCTGTTGAGAGAAATTTTTATCTTCCAATCAAGGGCTCTCCCTGGTGGGATGCCTCCATGTAATGAAACATCAGGGTCTAAGGTAGGTTGTATATGTGAGTGGACTAATTTGTCCCTATCCTTACTGTACAAATCATCCTGCCTCTTCTGTGCATCACCCTTCTGAAATAGAGAGGGGTGTGTGCTCCTAATCATATGATGTTGGTCCTCCTCCCTATCTTCTTTTTCCATCTTCAAGATCTCACATTCTATCAATAATGGAACATGTTGCTCATGGAATGTGCTCAGATCTCCACATGTGAGATTCTTTGGAACTTCTTGCAATGATACAAGAGCTCCTCTTATTGCTCCATCTACCTCTCCATGAGGTACTAGATCTACTCCTGATGTGACAACGTTGTTACCTCTTACCTTCTCTTCCCCTTCATCATGAATGGAGGTTGTCTCATCATCATTAAGAGGTTCTCTGTTTAGTTCCTATTTTTAAAAAGAGATCTCCATGTCTTCCCTTTGAGAAGAGAGCTCCTTCTGAGGTGGGGATCTTTCCTCTATCAAGGTATTCTACAAGTTTTCAACCCCCTCAAGAGTTTTCTGAAACAGAGTGGGGTCTATAGATCCTTCCAACTCATGCAAAGGTTTTGTTTGTTCAGGCTTGGCTAGCTCAACCAAGGAAATTTCAGAATATTTTTCATGAAATATTTTTACTAACCTCTTAGTGAACCTTGCATAAGTAGATATATTTGTGTCTTTTAATGAAGAAGATTCATAAGACCACCAGGCATAAGCCTTGCCTTCAAGATGCAGTGCTGCTACTCTAATGGCTTCATCTTTTGAAACTTGGTGTTGCTACAAATAGGTGTCTAGCTCCTTCACCCAAACCCTAGCTGAACATTTAGGTGACCCATCAAAAATAGATAGAAAGAATCTACCCACATCATGCTACTTGCACTCCTTGCCTCTATTGTGATGGCTAGGTATTCTATCCTCCTTGATCTTGCAAAACCCTTGGAATTTTAGATGATCCTTGAACCTCTAACATTGAGATTTGTACTCTTGAAGATAGTCACCAATAGTCTCCTCCTTGGGTACATATTCTTCATCCATTTCTCTTGCTATGAACATGGGCATGGTAGAGCATTGTAGATCTGGTGGTGTAGCTGAATGCTCACATCCATAATGTGAAAATCTGGAGCTTTCTTCATGTACAAGCCCTCTTGGAGAATCCATATATCTCTCCATCCTCATCTCTTTAATGTATTTGTTAATGCACTGCATAGTTTGAAGAAGAAAAATCCCTCCCTCCTAATAATGAAGTTTTTCCTTCATCTCTTCTGCATATCTACTCCTTCCTATGAGAAGCCTCCTTAGATGACATAATGGCTAAAGTACACAGGCTGAGCCAAGATTATGCTCTGATAGCACCGTAATATTCCAAATGGAAAAGATAGGAATATAGAACATATGCAACATTCCAAATAAATCAAAACAGGAACATAACACTAAAATCTGGAAAATGCCGGAAATACGCTGCAACTGGAAATTACATTAAGACATCATAACCTATGAGCAAAAAAAAATGGAGCCATATCATTATATATAACAACAAATTAAATTACACAGTGCTCCAAAAGGAATTTACTCAAGCCACAAGATGGCTGAAATACACTAAAGAAACCAAGCAATGAAAATGTTGTGCTTCTACTGCTACTGCTGTTGGAAACTACTACTACTAAGGAGAAGAACCATGTGCAGAACGCTATTAGAGTGCTCAAAATGATCCATGCTTTTAACCATGGATTATACTCAAAAAACCCAGACAAACCCAAAAATGGTTTGGCCATATTTTAAGTTTGGATTTTCAACCTTTTTCGAGTTGCCCACTGCATTTCTGCTACCTGATTTACGCACTCCCTCAGAATGACTGTTGATATGGGGCTGAAGGAATGATCTATCAGCTTCAAAAACACCCAATCAACTCAATAGGTGAAGGTATGGTCCCTTCACTGGAAAATGAGCTTAAAAATTGGAGATCTCTCTTCACCCCTGCAACACAACCCAATTCTAAACATAACTGCATTGTATATGAAACTTAAGCTTGACCAAATTCCAGATAGTGGTAATGTAGCTCAAAGCTCTTCCTAGAGGCTTCTCAAAGAAATAGGTGGGCTTCCCAACCAGGAACACCCTTGTGATAAACAACACAACAAACCCTGCTAAACATCAAAAGCATGCATATAAATGTCACATGACAAATCTAGATCTAAAAAGATCAAAATCAATAATACAAATCCATGTATTCTAATGTTGCCATCCTCTTCCTTTTATGCTTGGTGAGAATCCTCACCCTAGGTCCCACTCAATAATGGAGCTAATCTCATGCATACACTCCTCCTAAATGACTGTGTTATCCTCCATGATCTCCATAACAACAATGTTGATTTGGTCAACATTGACGTTGTCCACATGCTTTAGCCCCTGTTCACACCTTAAGGTGTTTTATTAAGTTGAAAAGATGATCCAATTTCACATGAGAAGTGGTTTTATACTTCATAAATAGATTTATGGGTCTCCCAACCCACTTATTCACCTATATAAGTGACAAAAAAAACTTTAATATTCCAATTAGCTGCAAACTAATTTAGTAATATTACAAGCGGGCACCAACTCGAGGAAACCCCAACTAGAATCCAAACTAGGGAGATACAAATAACAACCCACAAAGGAAAAACAAGAACTCCAGTATACGAACTAATCATTCTTATGCCATTTGTAGGGAATACATCCATTACACCTACCATTACCCACAACTCCCTGAGTTGAAGAGGATGAAATATAGTCAGAGGAAAGGGGGGAAACACCAATAAATTGCAGTAATGCAGCATCCCCTCCCCCATCAAGGAGTTGTAAATACCCAACAGGAACCCTCACAACAACACTATGAAAATCCTCCTACAATAAATTCCCAAATTACCACAAGTCACAACATATTCATGGATGGGGAAGAAGTTCTCTTGCAGGCACACAACCGAGAGTACGAAACTTCACTAGAAACCAACCCTTCCACCTCGACTATTCCAAAACCTACAACACCTTTGAAAATACATCGATATGCCATTTAACCCATACCAAAGATGGTTAAATGACCTTTATAGTGGGCTAGTATTACAGGTAAAAATACTTCCTCATCAGCTCAGAGGAGAAGATAAATATGGAAGGAATACAAAGACCTAAACTAAACCTATTTCTTCCAAGGTAACGCCTCACTATAACAACACAAGAGCGTTATAACGCACCTGATCAGTGAATAGGCCACATTAGTGGCTAGGGCAATGCTCTGTTTACACTAGAGGGCAGCGTTACTCATGTTTTGAGTTTGGAACGGGAAAAACCCGTGGAGAATTATTTGAATTTCCAGCTTTTTCTCACAAGAGAGTCAGTACAAAAAGGAAATTGCAAAGCACTAATCTCTTATTGGGCCTTGCCAAAAACAACCGAACTCTCAAGGAAGGAAAAAGCATGGAAGTTTAGGAAACATCTTGGTTTTTTCTATTCAAAACTGGTAGAAAGAGGAGGGCAATGATTGCTCTCTCCATCTCCTATAAAATGGAGATGAAGGCTCTTGGTTCAAGTTCGAAGGATTGTCAACGTTTTTGAATACTTGTGAAGTAGAGATCATTGTTGTAGTGTGAAGGTCAAAAGTCAAAGAGGTTCATTGAGAAATTTTTGATCAAGACATCACCACTTTGAGAGATAGAGAGAATGGAAGACTAAGGAGGACTTGGTACAACCGACAGTTGTAATCCTCATTTTTATAAATCAATAGAACTGTATCTGTTTTGTCCATTCTATGCGTTGATATTGTCATTGTTATTTAATCACTTATATAGCATGAGATGAATGGCTTAGATGTGCATAGTTTAAATGTTTATTATTTATTGAATTAATTGATAGGAAATGTATGTTATGGTAGAAATTACACGAGTGCTTTAATTGATTGCAGGGTCAAGATTTGGAGCTGGTGAAGGAGAACTCCTGCTTCGCTACCTAGTGCTCTCCAAAAGACTTCAAGATCATTAAAGAGGTAATCTTCCATCTTATTCCATCAAATTTGTTTTAAGTTAATATGAACATGTATGTGCCTTCTTTGTGAACTATACAACTAATCTTACTTTCTGCCTCGGGCACCGAAAAGCCCTGAGAGTGATATTCGATAGCCAACAACCCAAGAATTTTACCCTATAGTAGAATTGGCGACTCCACTGGGGATTTCCCCATAGTTTCTAGACTATTTATTTTCTCATTTCTTCTTTCCTCTGTTCACAGTCCCTTCTGACCAGTATTTATGCCCAGTACACATTTCAAAAGCTCACAGAGTTCAATCCTGTTTCTGTTTGACCATCTGAAGAACTTTACCGTGGCTAACACTACATTTGTCGGTTTTCCAGTGCATTATAACGCAGGCTCTGCTTAAATACAGTGCGTTAGTCTCTGGATTAACGTTGTCTTTACTCAGAGATAGTGCATTACTCAGCCAAAATTTGTTGTTCACCCCTGTGATTGTGTTTTGGTTGCAGAGTTTTTTGGCCATCAATATCTCTCCTTGACTTAATCCCTGTGCTTGTTTACTAAGCTGGAATTTCTATTTGTTTGCTCTTGTTTGAAAAGTTAGTGTCAAAAGCATTTAATTTTTAGAGAAGAATTTTTTTTTTAAATTTTTTCTGCATCTAGCTGAGTTAATTCTGAAAATTTTAGTTCATAGACTATTAAGAAGAGGTAGATAGAAGTCTGAATCTTTAAAGTTAAACTGTGATATTTGAATGTTAGTGCATGGATGTTGAAAATAAACCTCTCCTTGTAGAAATACTCTTCATCGAATTGAATATTTAGAGCATATTTTTGCATGGTTTCTTGAGTCAGAGTCTCATTACATTTCATACGTCCACTCCCCCTCTGCAAGACTAGTAATCAAGTACACTAAGAATAAAGCGATAATAAAATAAATCACATTACTCTTTTTGAGCTCACACCAATAGTAGTCTAGGCTAGGATCTTGGGTTAGGAAAAGTGATAAAATCACCCAAGATCTCTAAACTTGAAACTAGAGTCATTAACGAGCGAAATCCTACTGCACTCATATTATTGGGACCGTTCCTTTGCCAGAGCTTAGCGTGAGACAACACTTGGGTGCACAAGAAGGTAGCCCACCTTTGACTGAATCCGGTGGGTGTGTTATATATTGGGGTTCCCTTCGGGGATGTCGAAACTAGATCAGGGATCTAGGTATTTTGCCCATATAGCATGTTGTCTTTGACCGTGGACCCCCCTGATGATGTATGTGATTTGAGGTATCTTTAGTGGCCATAATTTTTAGGGACTTACACAAGGTGACTGGGACGAGCTGTCTTGGTACCTAAAATAGACGGACCCACTCTATCTTCGGTCTTTAGGAGGGTACTCGTCTTCACGAGAGTGCTTACACCTATCGTCTGAGGTTCGGGCGAAGCTCTAGAGTGACCGTAACTGTACTTTCGACCAACCCTCTCTGTATACTATTGTGATACTGGATTTCATCACCAGCAAACGGTAGTACTCAGATAAGGCACCCTATTCTGGATGCTTACTGATTGATTTTAGAGAGTCCTTTTTTCTTTTTTTCTTTTTTAGGTGTGTGGTTACTGTCATTGAGACTTTATAATACATCACAATTTATTAAAATTTGTTAAAAATAAATAGGTCATCGTGGCATCATCCGACCCACGCCATCTGTCTCGACGACAACAAGGTCTACCTCCTCTGACTCTTGAGGAACAAGTGAACCTTGGTGAATCCGTGCCTTCTACAGAAGAGCAGTCTCCATTGACGAACCCTGATTTACACATAGCCTCATATCATACAGAATTTCTGGAGGACCCTTTCACGGAAGGTATCGTACCTCATTACAATCCTCCACTCATTGATCCTTTGGGGGTTGTGATAGTTCAGATTCCACCATGCCAAGACATGTCTTCGGCCGCAGAAACATCCATTTCACAACCGGCATCCACAGGGTCGATGCCAATGGCAATCATCCTAGGTTCGCCACCATCCTCCCCGCTGGTTGTCAGTTCTATTCCATCACTTGGTAACCCCAGTAGTCAACATATACCTGATCCCAACCCTACAGTCATCACAACTGTCAGTAACTCACCGAGTCCTTCAAGATCTACTCCTACCATGACCATGTTGGGACCCACGGTTGCTCCTCCCACGAGTGTGACTACTTCAGTTTCTTTTAGCAGCCCTTTTAGTTGGAACCCTTTGTTGAGTTCAAACCCCTTGGCCACTATACTAGGGGGCAGTGTCACCAGCACGTAGGTAGCAGGGAAAATTTCACTTCCCCTGCAAACCTTAGGACAAACGGGACAACCTATTGTTAATACTATTCCCTTAAGTGGTTTAAATATAGGTGTCGGGTCTATGCCGTTGCCGAAATATGCAAGTAGTAGCATGCCTCCAGGAAAATCTATTGCATCCATATGGACTAACCCACCCCAACCTCCATCTGGAATGGGAGGGCACTTTTATAGTGGGGGCAACCAACCGTTCGCCCCGCAATACAATATGCCTTATGAACAGCAACCATATGTCCCTACCCTTCCACCTATAGGAAATTTTTATCAAAGTCCTACTTATCCTCCTGGTAACACATTGATGGGCGGACCCTATGGTCCAAATAGTCAGCCCATACTTCCTTGGTTAGATTTGGGGGAAAATCCACAATTGCCATTTTTGGCAGCTCTAGACATCCCCGACATCCATAAACTGACTAATGACCCCATCAATCACAACTCGCTCTGGCCTCTAGTACCGCACAAGATTTCTTCCGACATCCCAAAATTCGATGGGAAACAAGGGGATGACCCAGCTGCACACATCACTACCTTTCATCTATGGTCTATATCTAATTCCATGGTGGATGATAGTGGCCAGCTTCGACTGTCTCCCCGCACCCTTACAGGCAATGCCGCCAAGTGGTATATTGAATTGCCACGTGCCGCCATAAACACTTTTTGTCCTTTAGCAATGGATTTTCTAAAGAACTTCCAATTAGCAATTAGATTTGAAACCGGAATGGAACTATTAACCTCGCTGCGCTAAGACACCTCCACACACGTCTCCGATCACATTCATGAATGGAGACATAGGAGGAGGCTAGTCAAAGTGCCAATCCCAGAACATCTCTTAGCTAATTGGTTTTGTAAGTATCTCTTACCCCACATATCTAAAGACGTTGGCCTTTCTGGTGTAGTTACAGAAGATAAATGCATTCGTCGTGCCCAACATTTGGATTTAATCTATTCACAATCTGGCACGCTATACTATTTACTCCCCAATGCCCTTGGTAACCCAAATCCTTGAGCTACTCAGAAAACCAGAGCTCACGCCGACGGTCTTGTTGGCACAATCTCTGGTGTAGCCACAAAATAGTCTTGGGGGCAAGCCTCCCAGCCATCCTCGGCTGCCATCACCCCTAACCAAACGACTACTCTTCCTACCGCTGAGGTAAATTCTGTGCAAACTTCACAAAAACCTAGTGGAAAGAATAAGAAGAACAAGAAAAAGACATCTTCTTCGAAAGAGTAGTTGGACAATCAGAATAGCCCTAATCATAAAAATGTTGCCAAAAATGACAAAGGGAAGGATAAACCCATGAAATTTCCTTGCAAGATATTTGCGGAGGACCACTTGATATACAAATGTCCTCGGCTGCAGGAATGCACTGATTTTATCGCAAACAAGGATTCTGGGTGAACACCTGTCGTTCTTCATAATCCTTTCCCTAACCAATAGCAGCAACACATGGTTGACAACCCGCCATAACCCTAGCAATGGGGCAATGGTGGTTCACATCCTTCCGATGAAGGATCATCCTCCATTTATGGCATTGAAAGTGTTGAACTTCAAACCCGAGCCAAGCTTTATGGAAATCCTACCATAGATGCTCAAGAACCTGGTACTAGTTCAATTCCACCACTGCCTAACGATTTTCATATCGAATGGCCTACTGCCAACCCTGTGATTCATCCCCCCAAAGGGATACTTCAACGCATGAATCATAACACCTCTGCACGTGTAGCCCAAATCTACAACATTGTAGAAGATTTGGTGCAGGCACCTTCAGCTATGTCTGCTCTCGAAGTATTGCAAACTTGTCCAGCACAAAGGAAAGCCTTGCTTTTGGCCATTGGTGGAATAGACCCCCAGGATTCCATGCTAGCTATATTTGATATGAAAAAATCTAAAACTCGCCTCTCACACCGACTCGCATTCCGGGTGCAAGTTGTGTCGAAAGGGAGACCAATCCATCGCACTGTCATAGACGAAGGTGCTTCAACCTGTGTTATGTCACAAGCTTGTTGGCTTAATTTAGGTTCTCCTATATTAAAACCGTCGTCCAATTCCCTCAAAGCTTTCAATGGCCACACATTCCTCCCAAAAGGTTACCTGGCTAGCTTTCCCATCACTCTGAGTGGGAAAACGATAACCGTGGACATTGAACTTGTAGATTGTCATCTCGACTATAATCTATTGCTCGGTCGCAGTTGGTATTATGCCATGACCGCCATTGTTTCTTCAGTCTTCCGACTCATCCTATTTCCATTGGATGGGAAAATAGTCACAATGGATCAGTTATCCTTCTGCACCCATGATTATGCCATGTTACCAAGTAGCACTGTACCCCTAATAGGAGGCTTTCCTAACTCTTACATCAGTATCGGTACTGTTCTTCTGAAGACATCTTCCCTACTAGGCTATTTTCCTCTCCCACCGCCAGAAATCCCAAATAGGGTTGCAATGATATCCACCACTTTGGATGGCTCTATCGACCCATGGATCCTTCCAGTACCTTTAGAAATTGATTCCTACGGAGATCAGATGCCGCTCTCACCAGCTGAGTTGGCCTACCAAGCCATCCAAATTACATCTGAACCCTCCACTCCTATGGTTTCGACCAAAGGTACAAACCTCCCACCCATCACAATTCTCTCTAAAGATCTCCTCAATGAAGTCTTGCCTACAGACGAAGCTATTTGAGAGATCATGACTCTAGAAGAACGACCTTGGGGAGAGTTTCACCATCGCGCTTCGATGATCAATTCGGACGTGATAAATACTGAAATCCCATCCTTTGACCCACCTGAGATGGCTCCCTTCGCTTACATGACTGTTCAAACTATCGATTCATAAGGGAACATGGGTAATATTTCTAAGACAATGCTCCTTGATATCTAGGTCAAAATGGGTATCGTGGAAAATATTCAGATTGGAGTAAATTTCAATCCTGAGGAAATTGCACGCTTCACATCCTTTTTCAAGGAATTCTGCGATGTGTTTGCTTGGTCTTACAAAAACATTCCTGACATAGATCCTTCTATTAACGAGAAAGAGACCAATAAATTACGAGCATTCTTTTTATGGTATTTTTCTTGCTCGTTAATCCAAAAAACCTCGAGTCCTCTTCTTCGAGCTCGTTAAACTTACACGAAGAAGCATCAAGCATTCTTTTTACGGTATTTTTCTTGCTCGTTAATCTGAAAAACCTCGAGTTCCCTTCTTCGGACTTGTTAAACTTATACGAAGTTGATATCGAGAGTTATTTTTATGGTCTTTTTCTTGCTCGTTAATCCGAAAAACCTGGAGTTCTCTTCTTCAGACTCGTTAAAACTGATATGAAGAAGCACCGAGCTTTCTTTTTAGGGACCTTTTTCTTGCTCATAAAACTGAAAAAACCCCGAGTTGACTTTGTAGGGCTCGCTAAACTATCACGACAGAGAAGTAAGGAGCCATTCTTTTCCTCTTTTTCAAAGCTCTTTAAACCGAAAAAGTAACCGAGTTTTCTCCACGTGACTCGTTAAAATTTCATGGAGGGCACCGAGTTTTTCTTTGTCGAACTCGTTAAAATTTCACAAAGAGTACTGAGTTTACTCCGTCTCCTCGTACTCATAACAAAATGAGGTAGACGTCCATCGAACATAGATTTCTCACTTTTCCGGCTTCGATGGACTAAATCATGGAAAAAGAACTATTTCGGGCTTACTATTCTCCCTTTGTCGTGCCCGGTTATCAAGACATGAAAAAGGTACCCCAACAGATTTGTCTTTTATGATATTTTTCAGACTCTCTAAATATGAAAAATTCACCGAGTTTACTCGTCTGGACTCGTTAAACCTAATCAGATGGGGCACAGAGTTGTATTTTACGATATTTTTCAGACTCTCTAAATATGAAAAATTCACCAAGTTTACTCGTCTGGACTCGTTAAACTTAATCAGACGAGGAAAAATTTGGACAAAATGGATACTACCTCTGTTACATTTTTGAAAGGTCGATTTGGCAGCAAAAATCTTGAACATGGCACTTCCCAGAAAACTCTTTTGTAGTTAGCCGAACCCTACCATCTATGAGTATTAGCCTTCATCTCCCAGTGTCCTAACACCGGTAAAATCGTAACACGCTCTTTGGTGTTCATTAAGCCTCAGCTGCCTAGTACCCTGTTACAGTGCCTTCTATTGTTCAAGAAGATCTCGCTATCTACTTCTCCTCTTATCAACCAAACCGCTCATTATGCCAGAACTTATTTGTCGTAAGACATCCCCATTTACTCTTCATTATCTCCATCACAAACAAAATAATTTGGTTTCTGTTTCGTGTTGACTGATGTAGTACGCCTCAGTGCCCGCCTGTCAACAGATCTCTTCCTATCGACTTCAGCATCTTATCTAGGAAGTTGATCCAGAAACCCATCAGTACCCGGATACTTGCAGACATCAGTGGCAGGTAGTCTTGTGTTTGATTAGGAGTCTTCACCATTGGCTCCTGATCGAATGATTCTACGAGTGTTCAAATTCAACTCTTTTTATTCACACTCGCTATATTGTACTTTGCATCTTAGGGACCATCATCATTATCGGTGGCCACCTTCGCGTCTATTAACAATTTTCATTATCGAATGGTAATCAGATGATTTCTCACATGTTCAATGATAGATCCTTCATTCACATGTTGAGAAATATTCAGTTTAAGTGAATCAGTGGTCAAGACCTTGGGGCAAAGGTTATATCATTAAATTTGTGTTCCCTTCCCCAAGTTGCGATATTGTTTATGGAGACAGCTTCTTCAGCCTAATCTTGTTATGATAGACACTTCCACATTGTGCTCATCGGTGGGACAAATTCTTCATATCTCTAGTCTAGAGAAATCATGTTGTTTCAGCTACTGAGCATGGGAATTCCTGACTCAAGGTAGATACTATATTTTCTGACATATGTTGTTGTTTCAGGTTTTCCTCAGTCTTTCAATCTCTTTATCTCTACTACACACATTATAAAGTATTTCGGCCATCATCTTCGTATCCGACCTCACACTTTAGGGGGCATCTGTTACACGTCAAAATAACTCCTCATCAGCTCAGAGGAGAAGATAAATATCGAAGGAATACAAAGCCCTAAACTAAACCTATTTCTGCCAAGGTAACACCTCACTATAACAACACAAGAGCATTATAACGCACCTGATTAGTGAATAGGACACGTTAGTGGCTAGGGAAACGCTCTGTTTACACTAGAAGTCAGCGTTACCCATGTTTTGAGTTTGGAAGGGGAAAAACCCGCGGAGAATGATTTGAATTTCCAGTTTTTTCTCACAAGAGAGTCAGTACAAAAAGGAAACTACAAAGCACTAATCTCTTATTGGGCCTTGCCAAAAACAACTGAACTCTCAAGGAAGGAAAAAGCATGGAAGTTGAGGAAACATCTTGGTTTTTTCTATTCAGAACTGGTAGAAAGAGGAGGGCAATGATTGCTCTCTCCATCTCCTATAAAATGGAGATGAAGGCTCTTGGTTCAAGGTCAAAGGATTGTCAAAATTTTTGAATACTTGCGAAGTAGAGATCATTGTTGTAGTGTGAAGGTCAAAATTCAAAGAGGTTCATTGAGAAATTGTTGATCAAGACATCACCACTTTGAGAGATAGAGAGATTGGGTGTTATCGAGGAGGGCTTGCACTCTGATTGATGGGCCAATCCTCCTTTTTATAAATCAATATAACTGTATCTGTTTTGTCCATTCTATGCGTTGATATTTTCATTGTTATTTAATCACTTATATATCATGAGATGAATGGCTTAGATGTGCATAGTTTAAATGTTTATTATATATTGAATTAATTGATAGGAAATGTATGTTATGGTATAAATTACACAGGTACTTTAATTGATTGTTGGTTCAAGATTTGGCGGTGGTGAAGGAGAACTCCTACTTCGCTGCCTAGTGCTCTCCAAAAGACTTCAAGATCATTAAAGAGGTAATCTTCCATCTTATTCCATCAAAGTTGTTTTAAGTTAATATGAACATGTATGTGCCTTCTTTGTGAATTATACAAATAATCTTACTATCTGCCTCGGGCATCGGAAAGCCCTGAGAGGGATATTCGATAACCAACAACCCAAGCATTTTACCCTATAGCAGCTAGATAGAACTCAAACATTTCTCACAGCTATAGCATAGTTAATGAATTATCTCAAACTCCTTCAACTATTTCAACATAGAGGAAAGCATTACTTTCCACATTAAGAGAAATATACCCTACTAATACTTTTTTAATGGTATTTGAGTTGGATAAAGCTACCCCACATCTTTCGCTGGCCTTCGCTTTTCAAATTTCAGTCTCAGTCCAGAATATCACTATCCATCACTGCATAGTCGATAAGGGAGAATCCACATGTATTATGTCCAAAATAGTTTGGAATAAGCTTGGATCTCCTGAACTCAAACCATTTGCAATAAATATCGTAACATATGATGGGCGTCCTTTTGTTCCCGTAGGCCTATACGAAGGCATTCCAGTACAACTTGTTGGTAAAATGGTGCTCGTAGACCTAGAAGTGTTGGACTCACTGTTGGATTACAACATCTTTCTTGGACAATGTTACATGTATGAAATGAAAGCAGTGGCATCTTTCGTGTTTAGGGTAACAATGTTACCCCATAATAGGAAAATTATTTCCATTGACCAACTCACATACTATCAGAAGAAGACATTAACTTCCCCTGATGGTGTGCTACCTTTTGTTGAATATTCTCTTGAGTTTATCATAACTTACACTGATTTCATACCTAATTAATTCAAACTATCAACACTCTATATTTACCCTAGAGACCCCCCTTCATTGGAGGAAATCTCCCAGTAAAAAGAGCTCCGACGTGCATGATGATTTCTTAAAACACACATAGATTCAAGAACAAGTTCCAGAAACCATTAGCACTATAATGGTAAACTCTACATTCCTACCATATGATATCACTCAAGCACCATTTTTATACCTTCCACCTAGTTTTTTCTCACACCAAGTTATGGAAACAATTACATTTACAAACATGGCTATTGCGGTACCGGTCTAGTATCCTGCCCCTCCGACCACATCGTAAAATTTAGATATCACCTCTAGAGGCATCATTCTTGTAGCCCCTCCTTAGGAAAGCACCATAAATCAAGCAATGCCTACATTGACACCAGCTGATGCCAACAAGAGAGGTAAGAAAAAAGGAAAGAATACAGAAGACTCCAGATCTTCCTCAACTAGGTTACCTCAACCCTGTGCTTTTTGTGAAGTAATGGGACACCATACTAACAAGTGCCCCAAGTTAGATGAGTTAAAATATCTTCTGCATGCCCCAAAAGTGCCAATGAACCCTCATCCAGATACTGTAGAAAATACCACACCTTCACATCATAAGGAATTTCACACCAAACATGCATTCACAATATGCATTGAATATAGAATTTATACTCATCATTGCACCGAAATCCCTTGATATCGATTAGGTGCACTTGCCCAATCCAATGCCAATGGTAGATGATGGATCCAAAACCATCTTTCATGATTCTGGGGTAGAACTTTCGTGCTCATACCCAAGGTCACATAACTCCTCACCATATGAGGAGGCAACCAGAATCGATGACACCTCAAGCTTCCCCCTTGTGTGCATTATGTGATGAAAAATACCATTTCATTAACCAATGCCCCAAGTTATGGAAATTTAGGAGATAGTCCCATAACCTACATGTCACCCTGAGCAACAGACCTAGAAACATGTGTCATAGTTGCCACATTTGCGCATGAAACCATCATACTCAGTATTTCATACACCTTCCTTGATTCCACGAACCATTGAATTTCATGCATTGATTCATTGCTGAGAATTAAGTGTTAGTCAAACCATAAACCCAATCCTTGGATAAAACCAAAAAAATAGGGGATGATGTATCTAGGTCCATCTTATGAATATTCAAGGAAAAAGCACTTCCTGAGACAAAGTCAGACACCTATTAACATGTTAACTCACACCATTATCGGTTAGGATCTAGAAAAAATATAAAATGGCCTTATGAAGGATTGTCAAAATGACCCCACACAAGTTCCTTATGCGATAAGACTGGCCACCTGGTAAATCAATGTCGGGAATTGGGAAAGATTAGATCCATCTTTCACTTATTGATCCATATTTCACTATTGTTACACAACATTTTTTCACTATCCTTGCAATCCCCAACTCGCACATTGAAGGGTCGTTTCTGTGACCAATATGAAATTTCATGCTTTACAAATACCATCCTTGCATCCCTTTTGATATAAGCAACATCCTTCTTGTTGACATTTCCCTAAGTAGAGCTGTGAAAATCCCTATTTTTGCCTTGGCGCGAGTAGCCCGTTACATCCTCACGCTGACCTAGAAATTTAACATTGAACCCGCGCCACTTGGTGTGCTGTGACAGTTAGACACCCGCGCCAAGCTGTTTATGGATTTAAAAAAAAAATAGAGGCAAAGGTTCCATTCCAACCACCTCGGGGATGAGTCATTGGGAGTGGTTGAACTAAAACAACCACGGGTTTCCTCCTTTATTTAGTAGTTTCCACCTCCCTTGGAACACTCCTAAAGGATAGGCCTCCCTTCCACCTTTGTAGGGATCCTAACCTCCTCATTTTCCTCTATAAAAACAAGCCTTCTCCCTTTATAAAAGCTAGCTGAACAAAGAGAATTATACAGTTGAAGTGTTGAACTTGGAGAACTGAAATATGGCTGAATAACTGAGTTATTGAGAAGGTAGATCAAGAAGGAACTCCATCGAGAGAGCCCTCATCCCGTCTGAATTACCCAACGAGGTTTGAGACGTGCTTCGCCTGAACCTCGCTGGAGGAGACCGCTATGTCAGAGCATGGTTGTATCTCTTCTTTCTACCTAATAATATAAGTGACTATTGTTTGGTTCCCATCTTGTATTTTGTCTTTATCGAATACAATATGCTTAGTCTTCTCTGATTGACTAGTAGTTTTTGGATGAAGTTAGTATGTGGTATGTGGTTATCATTTTCTGATCTTTGTACAGGTGTCCAAGCACGATAAGCGAAGGGGTTGTGACTTGCCAAATCAGGACCGAGAGGTTCTCATCACTACTACGGTTGTCGATGATAGCATTGGACCACAAGTAGGCCATCTTATTGCGTCCTCTTTCATTCAAATATCTAGGAACCTACACTCTAGCATGATTCCTTGTTACCAGACCCACTCTAGGGATAGAGGGATCATCTCTGTCCGGAGAGAAGATTTACCTACATAACAAGTTGGCGACTTCACTGGGGAAAACAATGAGAGTTTGTCTTTGATCTTGTTGGATCATTTTTTGGGTTTTTTGTATTTATTTTTACCTTTCTGGTTGTTTAATTGTGCTTCAAACCCCTGTTCAGCCCCAGAGTGTCAAGATTGATCTTTTCTCTATAGATTTTTTCCATGTTCCTTGGTTAATTGGCTTGGAGCAGTTTTTCTCTAAACAGTGGCGCTGATTGGCGGAGGTTGCTTTTGTAGTGCTCGCGCCATCCCCTGTTTGGCACTGAATACTGCCTCACAGTCACGCCGACCCCTGTAGATTTTTGGGTGTGAGCTTTTTCAAGAGTTTTTGGTCAGTTGTACTTGTTTTTGTGTTATTTTTAAGAGTAATTGAAGTGTTTTGGACTATCTTTGATTGCTGGAGGCTTATTTTCCTCAGTCGTTTGTCCATTTCTTATCAGTGTAGCTTGAGGTCTTAGGGTTTCTGAGTGCCTTGGTGCACTAAGCCTTCTATTTGGAGATCGAGTTTCTTAATAGTTGTCAAATTAGTTCCCTATTTAACTGCTCTTGAACTCTTTGATCCTGTTGAGTACGTTCATTGGTTGAATGATCATTGCATTTCTCGTTTGATTCTTCTTCCTCTTACTCCAAGCACCGATTACATTGCTTGTATGGGTCATGTTGCAGATTTCTCTTTGATTTGAAAAGATTGTGGCATTAGTTTGGGTATTATTGTGTTTGTTTCATGTTGTTGGATTTATTTTGCTTCGAATTTTACACTCGCTCTCTCAAAATAGTGTTTTAGTTTGTTTTTCATGTTATTTAGTGCATTGTTTTCTCTATTGCATTGAAAAATCCAAAATAGTGCATTCTTTTTTGCTTTGAAAATGAAATGTTCCCTCGCATAACTAACATTGTATGGGCTAGGAAAGAGTTTTGTTTTCTGTAGATTGCATTAGATGCATTAGTGGATGTTTTCACATGATTTCATTATCCGCTATCGCTTGAAATTTTTCTTTCCTTCTCGTAGATTGCTTTCATTGAATGAAAATTGTATCCTTCTGCATGTAGTTTTGCATTTAGGAAAATTTCAGATCCAACATACGTTAAGGCCTGGAAATTGAAACCTAATACAAGATCAACGTTAAAATATATTTCAATTAACCTAAGGCAACATTGAAACCTAACAAAATATTCTAGTGGTCTAAGTTAGAGATGTATTCTGGCATCTTAAAACCTAGTAGTTGTCGTTCGCCATCTGGCTCCAAACAGTGCTAGTACGAACTTGTGCTCCCTGTATCGTCGAGTATATAAAGGGAGACCCTTCTAGGTTGCAATCCTTTTATCCATAGGAAGCCGATTCTGCCGCCTTGTAACTGTGATACACCGAACACATCATTCGGGGAGACTACCTACACGTACGTTAAGTCCTTGGTCATTTCTCTTTCATTTGATCACCAAGGTGTATATGGCAGTTCACGGAAACGTGGCATACCCTCTTGCTTAGAATACCTGAGTAATCATTTTTTATCTTTAGTGACTCTTTAAATTTGAAAAGATCATTGAGCACTTATCCTTTCATGCTTGTTTCAACTTGAAAGTGATAGAGTCATCTTTTGCTTGTTTCTCGACTCTTAAAATATGAAATGATAGAGTTTTTTTTCAATGTCTTAAAAATTAACTGTCCACAAAATATTCCTGGTTAAAGTTATCGTCCTTAGTATCTTGTTTTAGGGTTGTCTCTGATGGCAACATTTCCGGAGTTCACTAACCAAGGAATCCCCTCTGAAGGGAATCTTGGTCATTTTCTTGATTTTGGAAATGTTGGTGCTCCTTATATGGTGACTTTGTCTCTTCCTAGATTAACTGTTGGTTTACTTGTGTGGTTATTCTCGACCTCGGTGGTCCCGGGTACCCCAACCTCTGTTCAACCATCTCCTCCACCTGAATAGCATCATGTTGATTCTAAAGAAGACCTCTCCCCTTATTCACCTATTTCTTCGTCCTCCTCTTCTACATCACCTGGTGAAAGTTTGGATTCTAGTAACCAGGTGGCTAAGAAGAAGAAGAATAAGACAAAGAAGAAAAAGTCAGATAAGTGAGAGGCTAATGCTTTGAATCACATGTTTCTAAGAAACCTTGAATTGATAAACCATCCAACCTTCCACGAAAGTCAAATTCCCTGCATGTTGTGCAAAGGTGACCACCTTCTTTGAGACCGTCACCCTGCAGTACTCAAAGTATGGTCCGATCATCGTCCGTCGTTGCCTCTTATGAACTCAGTCATATTGGTACATCTTCGACTAGTATTGATAAGACTCATATGAGATGGTAAGATCCGTAGGTTTTAACCCTGAACAGAAATATCTACACATGATTCTTATAACAGAAAATAAACAATAGCAAGAGCATAAAACATAAAACAGATAAACACAGAGATTTTCCCCTGGATCCCAAATCGGGACGACCATCTTGATTTTTCATTATATTCCTTTTAGTGTTACAACACATATATATACATGCCGAAGCATACATAAACCCCAATCCATTAACCCTGGATTAGAAAATAACCGTAGTTCCCTTGACCGGATCTACAAAATACCAAGGGCCGAAAACCATCGAACCTCAAAACCATGTGCAAAACCATGCACAAAACCATGGGTGGATCCGCCTATGAGTGGGTCCGCACAAAAAACCAATTTTGGCCGGGGCGCTTCCCCGAACCCCAACGGTGGGGATTGCTTCACCCCTCGTGACCCCCCAGCTACGCCCGACGCAACATACAACGCGTGGGGCTAATCGTGGAAAGAATATAACACATACCCAACAAGATCACAAATCCCTATAATTTGTGTGAAGGGAATCATCCCATTCACCTTTGTACATACATGGATGAAGCCACGAGAGTGCTGGACAACTCTACTATTTCTGCACCCTGCCTTTTGGTTGGTTACCAGAAGCTTTCTTCGAGTCCTCTGCTAGTTGATTCAACGATCGGTCAAGAGTCATCCTTGGTTGATCTCGCTCCCCCAGAAATTCAAATTCACGAATCCATTCCCAACCAACCATTGGTAGAGGAATCGGTCAATATGATCCCACCTACAGTTCATCAGGTCTTTTCCATCGAGAGTGGATCTCATCCCCCTCACGTTCCTCTTGTTTCTTTAGATTCCTCAGACTTGGATAAAGATTCTCCTGTCCCTGTAGTGCAAGAATCTGCTCTTCCTGTTCCCATGATGGAGGTCCCAGAGGATTCTCCCCTTGCTCCCGTAACACCAAGGGATGACCATCTCAGTTCAATGATACCCCCTCCAAGTAGTTTGGTCACTTCCTTCGATTGGAGTCGATTTGCAGGATACCGCCTTCCGTCTTATGTGCCTTTTGAGATCATGATACAGGCCTTCGATATGGTAGTACCCAGCACCATTATAGATGAAGGCACGTCTGTTAGTATTCTGTCTTCAACTACTTGGAAAGCTTTTGGTTCTCTACTGCTTATGCTTGTTGCTCAGAATATGTTGGCTTTTAAAAGAGGAACCAGTCAACCATTAGGAATCCTTCCACAGTTTCCTATTACTTTGGGAGGAAAACCTGTCTATATAGACATGATGGTGGTTCAAGGTCCCTTGGGTTTTAATTTACTCCTGGGGTGCGAATATACTTATGTCATGGGAGTGCTTGTCTCTTCCCTCTTTCATGTGATCTGTTTCCCACACAAAGATCAGATCGTGACCATTGATATACTTTCCTTCTTTGGTCCTGACATGACATCTGTTCCACCATCATCCCTTCCAGGTCTTTATCCGCCAGTTGTATCTTCCCACTGCAAGTTAATTATGTGGCTACCTATCCCGTGCCTACATTCAGTGATAGTGTCGTTGTGCATCATGTGCTGGGGGAATTGGGTCTTGATTTCCAAGATGTTATGAACCTCTTGGAATCCCTGACTTCTTATTCGACATGATGAGTTGTCTCTGGAGTAGAGTTCGGTTTCTTGTATCAAGCTCCTTAAACAATGAAACAAGGTCTCCGGAGAAGAGTTCATTGTCTTGTGTCAAGCTCCTTAAAAAATGAAACAAGGTGTCCTGAGGATAGTTCTTTTAATGTGTCAACCTCGTTAAAACAATGAAATACGTTCCCATTCAATTCGAGTATTTGTTTAGATATTGTGAAATCCCAGTCGATTTTTTCTCTTGATCTTGTAATTTGAACCTTCACTCCATCTGTCTTTCATATGGAATGAAGCTTGGGGGGCATGTACCTCGAATTAAGTCACCATGCTGGGGGATTGCCCATTTGTCAAGCATAGTTTACCTTTGTTTCAAGCTTGTGTAAAAATGAAACCAATCTCAAGCATAGTTTACTTTTGTTTTTGAGCTTGCATAAAAATGAAATGTTTTTGCTTTATGTGCTTTGTGAACATTTTCCTAACTTTTGGGTCATTACTTATTATGCAGATTATTTAACTAATACATTAGCTAACATTGTATTAGGCATTTGCATAATCTGTAAAGCATCATCATATGTAAAAGAGCCATGTAGGAAAATAGATATATATATCGCATGTTTGCAACTGTGTGCATCATAAATGTCAAAAAACATATGTATGTTTCTATTACATCCTGATACATCATGTCTTGCAAAATATGCAGATAAAATAAACCTAGGTGTCTAATCAGCATGATGCTCATGATAACATGTCACGGCCCATACTAGCCGCCTCAGCAAGTGGTGGATTTGGCTGGGCACCCCTGTAGTATGTCTCTTATAGGCGCGAGGAACATCATCAAAATGTGCATAATCTGGGACTCCTCGGGTGATCCCCTCCAGGTTGCGCAATATCTCATCTTCCTTGTCGCCCTCGTCTTGAGGGTCGAAATTGCAAGGGATTCACCTCGCCATCGGTGACATACTGGCAGGTCTCCTTGGGCCAACATCTGCATCACATGGATTTAATGTCAAAACATACATAAATAAACAAAAAATCATAATACTCATAAAACTTAAAAATTGAGTCTTACCCAAATCTTCATCCCAATCCTCTCCCTCCGGGAGTGGGAGGTCCAGATCATCAGTAAAATCTATGCCAGAGTAGGGCCAATCCTCCACGACAATCAGGTGTCGACAGAGCCAATAAAAAAATTCCGGCCTCCAAGACATCTATTGGCCGCCCCCTTCCCTTGGCATCAGTGCTGCCCATCAGGCCATCCGTGGTTCTCTCGCTGGTGGTGTTGGAACTATGATCTCCTGTCACTGAAAAATTGGTAATTGTTGCAAGAATAATGATAACAAGATGGATCCATAACCAAATTGTTTTAGTTTGGTCTTCTTGCATTTGGTTAGTTGCCGCTTCATGTTTATGGTCATAGCCTCTGCCCAGTTGTAGATGGTTGGAGCCATGCAGTCCACATCAAGAAGCAACTATGTCTTTGTTGCTTCGTGCAGTGCTTCTGATCTCACAACCCGTGTGATGGTATGCAATACCACGCGTAGTGTCAAATCTGGGATATTTTTTATATCAAATTTCCCACTACCTGATCCTTTCTGCGCTCCTCGACATACCCTGTCCATCACCATGGTCATGTTTTCCATGCAGGGCTGAGTGCCGGTTAGGAGTGGTGCTACACCTCTCTGTGATAATCCTGTGATGAAGTACATGTCAGAAACATCAATCTCTAGTTCTTGATCCCATAGGATGAACTTCTCTTGATTTTCACCCCATATACTGATCATATACTGTAGCAATTCTGGTTGGGCTAAGAGACATGGTGTTAGAAATAATTTTTCAAACCACAGTTTCTGAGGGCTTCCATAACTCCCTCATTTTCCATGGCTAGCTCATCTTCTTTAGTATGTTCCTGTTCTTTCCATTCAATGACCATTTTTCCTCTTTCTACCTACAAACACACACATATGAGTGGTATTAGTCAATTTTATCCCTTAAATTTTTAAACAATTGGAGTATTTGATGTAGATTTTTGCTAGAAATTGGTTTGTGCCAGTGGGCGCGCCCTAGTGTTAAAAATCGGGCAGTTGGCGCGACTCCATGCCCGAAACCCGCACCAACCGTGCAGCCGTAATTTTTACATTTTCTCCCCCAAAATTCGAAATTGACAAATGCAGGAAGCAAGGAATAGCTTAAAATAACAAGATGGATCTCAGCTCTTACCTGGAGTTGACAGATTTTTGATTGATCTATTGGATTGGCCGTTATCGTCGCCGCAAGATTACACAGTAAAATGGGTAACTATTGCTCCACAAGAGGTAAAAAGTGAAAAGTAATTATTTTTACCATTTTTGGCATTTAATAACTTTTCACAACCCTAATTAGGTTTTAAGACATGTTTTTCGATTATTTTATTGTATTATTTTCAGAAAATGTGTTTTATACTTGTCTCTTCTACAGCAATAGGTTTTCATGCGACAATGATGAAGTAACGAGTTATATTTTATACTTTTTCGGACTCTGTAAAAACACGAAAAAATTCACTATTGGAGTCATCTTTCAGCTCTTTTTTGACTCTCTAAAATTGAAAAGATTGTCGAGACGCTTGTCGTTTTGAACTCGTTAAATGGCTGTGAAACGATATCTACCCAGTCTACGTTTACCCCTTTTTCAGGCTGGGATGGATTATTTATGAAAAACGAATACCTTAGCCTATCATGACTAAGAGGTTCTTTTAGACTTTGTTTTCTACCTTTTCGGATCTATGAGACTACCTACGAAAAGAGATTGCTGGATTTTTCTTTTTTGCCTTCTTTTCAAACTCTCTAAACATGAAAATATGTCAAGTTCTTCCTTTTTCAGACTCATTAAACTCTGATGACATCGGAATTCATCACCATGACTTTATTTGAGTCCCTCCTTCCTAGGTCTCATAAAATGTACTAGGATGGATTTGTCCAAAGGACAAACCTATAGTGCAAGCATATGATATCCCCTTCAAGCTTGTTTTCAAAAATAATTGGGGTACTTGCAAGAAATGGTGGGGGAAAATGGAACCGGATTTTAGTTGTGTTGGCAGTATGTCACTCTTGAATATGGCACTTGTCTGCATTCGTGTCGGGTTGGGGACATCTCATTTCGTCATTTTTTCTTCCATGGGTTTGGGTAATCTCTTTTGACCTATAATTTTCCCTTTTCTACATCATCATGACCTCAAATCCTTTGATGTCAAATACTTCCAAATCCAGTGTCGTGCTGCTGATGTGTTCAAGAGAAGTTTGCCTCTACATTTTTCAACCTCCCTCTGATTCTCTGTTGGTCCTGATTCGCAAACATCATATTCCTATGTCTCTTGTCAATGATGTGGGAAACATTATGGCCCTCCTTTGACCAGGCCACTTCCTGTCGACTTCAGCTCATTATCCAAGAATCTGATCTAGAGACTCCCTTCCGGTACCTTGGAGCCTGCATGCCTTAATGGCAGGTTCTTCGCATTCGTCATGAGGTCCACATCATTGGCCTTCGATCGACTAACTTTGCGGGTGTTCGACGCAGATCACTGTTCACATTCCGTGGATTGTACCTTGCGTACCTTGAGAGCCATTATCATTATTGGTGGTTCCTGTTGTGTCTGTTAACAAATTTCATCATTGGCTAGTAATCAGACGATTTTATTGCATGTTTGACTTCAGCTCATACATTCGCGTGCTAGAAATTGTACTTGTTCGAGTCGACATGGAGCGCAAGACCCTGGATTTTGTCTGATAAACTCCAGGCTGTAGATTTTTTTGGATTATTTTGACTTATTGCATGACTCTTTGATTGGATGGTTGTGACCATACCTGATTCTATTTGTTGATCTTTACTACTGGATGGCTGCATCCATACCTCGATCTCAGTTTTTATATACTCTATTATGGATGGATGCACCCATGCCATATGTTCATGTATCAGAGATATCAGTTGTATTTTTAATTGCAAGTTTTCCAACAACGATGTTTTGTTCAAACGTGTTCTCATAAAGCATTTTGCCCCTCCCTCTCCCTCGGACCTCATGCTTTAGGGGGCATCTATTACAGAGCATTTTTTTACCATCCCTGCAATCCCCAACTCGCACATTGGAGGGTCGTTTCTATGACCAATACGCAGTGTCATACTTTGCAAATACCATCCTTGCATCCCTTTTGATGTAAGCAACATCCTTCTTGTTGACATTTCCCTAAGCAGAGCTGTGAAAATCCATATTTTTTCCTTGGCGTGAGTAGCCCATTACATCCTCATGCCAACCTGGAAATTTAACATTGAACTCGCGCCACTTGGTGCTCTGTGCCAGTTAGACACCCACGCCAAGATTTTTATGGAATTTTTTTTAAAAATAGAGGTGGAGGTTCCATTCCAGCCACCTCAGGATGAGTCATTGGGAGTGGTTTAACTAAAACAACCACGAGCTTCCTCCTTTAGTTAGTAGTTTCCACCTCCCTTGGAACACTCCTAAAGGATAGGCCTCCCTTCCACCTTTGTAGGGATCCCAACCTCCTCCTTTTCCTCTATAAAAACAAGCCTTCTCCCTTTATGAAAGCTAGCTGAACAAAGAGAATTATACAACTGAATTGTTGAACTTGGAGAACTGAACTATAGTTGAATAACTGAGTTATTAAGAAGTTAGATCAAGAAGGAACTCCATTGAGAGGGCCCTCATCCCGTTTGAATTCCCTAACGATATTTGAGACGTGCTTTTCCCAAACCCCGCTGGAGGAGACCGCAACGTCAGAGCATGGTTGTATATCTTCTTTCTACCTAATAATATAAGTGACTATTGTCTGGTTCCCATATTGTATTTTTTCTTTATCGAATGAAATATGCTTAGTATTCTCTGACTGACTAGTAGTTTTTGGATGAAATTAATATGTGGTATGTGGTTATCGTTTTTTTATCTCTGTGTAGGTGTCCAAGTGCGATAAGAGAAGGGGTTGTGACTTTCCAAATCAGGAGTGAGAGGTTCTCATCACTACTATGGTTTTCAACGATAGCATTGGACCACAGGTAGGCGATCTTATTGCATCCTCTTTCATTCAAATATTTAGGAACCTACACTCTAGCATGATTCCTTGTTACTAGATCCACTCTAGGGCTAGAGGGATCGTCTCTGTCCGCAGAGAGGATTTACCTGCATAACAACTATATACTCATAAAAACCATGCTAAATGCTCATGCCATCAATGTATCATTTTCTCTCAAGCACATCATACGTGGAATTGTCAATACCTTCCACGTTTTTGAGTAGCAAGAGAAGCATTGAGACAGTCTCACATCAAGGAGTCACCGAATTCTAATACGAATATCCAAAGGTTTCCGGCATGCTCGAATTCCCCACCTCATGACACCAATAAAGCGTCATCACACTATGGACGATATTTATGCCCACGCCATTTATTATGTTAGCACTAGTTCTTCTTGCAATATTTTCACTAGTAACTCTCATAGTTCTAAGACATGTCCTATGCTACAAAAATTTCGACAACTTATAATTTAGTACCAACATCACATAGAGGAAGATACACTAGCTCTTAGAACACCAACGTTATCATGGGAGCCCACTCCCACTCACTCTGAAATTATGGAAATTTTACCACCACCTAATGTTGACGACACACAACATCACATATGATTCATTTCCTCTCCCATGGGAACCGTCATTCTGTTTTTATTCTCATCATATTTTGGTTTCTAGGTTACTAAATCCACCACAACGGTGGTACCATCACTGACTATGCAGATCCATTCCAATTGCACATTGTTAACTTTGTTAGTTTCTACGGAATCAACCACTGAATCATTTTTTTTCATATCTATCAACATAGCAAAGATGTAAACCCTCCCTCACTACCTCACGCAAATTGGTTCAACATTAGATAATATTTTTCACTGAGGTGAAGATATCCTTGACGCCATGATGGAGCCAAAGTGTCCTCAGGATTCCATGCATCACCGCCCTTTCTTCCCACCTGAAAAATCCTTTGGACATGTTGATGTGATGACACACGATGTTTGAACCATGGATTCAAAGGATTTCCTGCCACCGGGACAAGTAGATTGGTTTGAAAATCCCAACCCTACACTAGATGCATTCGAGGAAGGGTACATGTCTAATATTTCACATACCATCAAGGTCGATATTTCATCCCTAAAAAATAGGCCATATAGGTCACCCTGTATGTCCTGCCTAACCTAAGCTACCAAAATCACAAAGTTGTGATGCTTTTCTCTTATCTGTCTCTCCTTGCGCACTTCTCAGGTGCACAGGCTAACCGCAATTGAAGAAAAATCTCGGGAACCTCTATTCTCTCTCAAAATATAAAGTACAAATGAGGTGGCATATAGCCCACTTTGCCCCATATATTTCCCCCTTTTTCATCTTCTAGAGCCAAGTATAGAAGCTCAAGACCTCAATTCTCAAAATCATCAGAGACACAAGGATCAGGACCATGTCATCTTCATCATGGTACCCTTCATTCCATTTCAACCCCAAACTCATTTTTGGGTTTGTTGCATGCTTAGAGTACCCTTTCAGGTGTGCCTTCTCATTTTCTTTGATTCATCTTATTCAATATAATTCATGTTATATATGTTTTCATTAGAATTTTTTCACTTGGGGTATTGGTTGTTGAGGTTGCAGGTACATCGACAAATTCCCATCAAAATTAGTACCCCGGTGGTTGTCGATAGCATAGGTATCATTCACCACCCAGCATGATAGGAGTCCTATAAAGCTTTGCATATCCTGACATCGTTTCTCTTAAATGCACATAGATTCCATCATCTCGACCAAGTTTACCACCACCTCCCGTTGCACATGGTAAAAATCCATGACGATCGATAGAACCTTCCCACTCATGGATTACCTCATGCTATATACCCCCACATTCTAACGAATTCCAAGACCATCTACTTCAGCCTGGGAGTCATTTCACTTACATGCCTTAAATATTTGCCTAATTTTTCTCTTATGCACTTATTACTAGCCAACTATACTCTTGGGCCACCTCATTCATTTGTGACAGATCAAGATGAATGCAACTTTGTGTTCTACACTTAGCCCATCATCCCTCCATTTGCATATCCCATTTGCATTACTTCATCTGCCTCACCAACCCCACACCGAGACCAATCATTGGGGCCCCCACCCTTCACAAAAGACAACTTAGATTCATCGTCATGAAGGTCACCATTTTTATGGAGCACCCATTTTTGTGTTTGTACATCCCAAACTAACTTTACATTTTTTTGGCATGTGTAGAAATATTTTTTAGGAAAAAGGCTCCCACCCATATTTTCATGTCTCATATCCAGTGACATTCCCTATTCACCCCTAGATCGGGGCATTTTTTTCAGCACCCCATCCATTGATCATTCACCATGCCAGTCAAATATGCTCATACCTACCTTGAATGTCCTTCTGACTCCAAGAATCTTCCCCTAGAAGAATTGTTTCACTACAGCCACTCGCATTATAGCTCCAACCTCATGCAATTGACCATATCCATTCATAATGTTAAATTTTATTATAATTCCTTTTTGAGCCACCATATTACATTCATTGGGCGGTTGATTGCTTCTTCCCTGGCGAATTCAGCACCCAGCTTCCAGGATCAAGGAAGTTCCTTGGTTTCTCCCCCTTTTAAGGGACACCCTCGAGTGGCACGATGGGAGTCATTATTTACCATTTATTTCATCTATCTCCCTAACATTGGACACCAACATAAAATTTTCATGTCAGGGTATTATTGTACTTCGTGATTGTTGAATTTCTATAATTTAGTCGAAGACCAATGCATCACTTAACACCTAATTTACTAGTCCTTACATTTTGATGTGTGGAGGTTCCCACATTTGAAGACCCATGAATTCACAAGAACCTAACTCAACAATGATGCACCTTTTTATGCATATGGGAATATATTTCAGGCTATTTGACACAGAAGCGCCCCTGCGAGTGACATCAGTTGTCATCATCAACCATTAGCATGTCATCCACTTCAATGATGACTTCACCGGAATATTTTCTGTATGATCGTAATACTTAGTCACTAGTCATCATAAAAAGCATTTGAGATGCTTGCCTCATATAGACACTTTTTTTAGAGCATGGTTGTCTTTATCCCCATTCAAGTTTTTTCCCTACTCATCTCCACAACAAGTTATTCTCTCTCTCAAGAAGTTGATCAGATTCTCAGTGAGAAAATAAAACATGATATATTTTGGCTATACGTCTTCTTATAACCTCATAAATTAGGGGGAAACTATTAAAACTGGAAAATCATACACATATTTGTACATTCCTAAAGACAACCAAAGTCGTCTAGTAGAACGTACAGGTGAAGGTTTTCAAAATGAAGACATTATGAAAGATAAAAAATTTAAACTCTCCAAAGGTCTCACATGAAACATTGAGTTACGTGGCCTATATAAATTTCACAATTACAACAGTGCAGCTTTTCCTTTGAAATAGGGTGGTCGAAGTAAAGTTCGACTCAACAGTTCGAGACCAATTCCCACACTTGGAAGATGAGATTACCTAACATGTTCTAGTAAAGGAAAACCAAATTTGAGTCACCGTGAATATATGTAGCCCTAAAATGGATCTTCTTGTCCTACTCATGATTCATTTTCATTCATGAACCAAGAGAGGGAAGAAGGATTCAAAAAATTCTTTATAAACTTGTCATTGGAGAACCTAATAGAAGGTAATGTTATGCTAGAAAAAGTGTTCTCAAACAATCCTAAATTCCATTTCTGAAGAAGAATCAGAGAATTATTGTGATAGCTTAAATGTTTCTCAACAATCCAACACTTTAGTGTGGCGAGGATTTCACCATTGAGAGAGCCTTGATACTTCTTTGAGAGAGAGGAGAATATTGCAAAGAGAGTGAAGAAAGGAGCCTCCTTGTTGAGGATTGTTGAGCAACATTACTCAAATAATTCTCTCCAAGTGTTTAGTATTCATCTATTTTATTCATTTTCTACTTTCAAAAGTCAATAAAGGGAGCCTTTTTCCATTACTTTGTTGACTTGTTTTCTTCGTTAAGCATTTTTTATGTGTTTTTTTAATTTATTTTTTAGTTTATGTTTGTATATGCATTTTTCTCACCACTTGAAATGTTTTGTTTCTCATGTTTGTCCACTAACAACAAACAATTCCATCTGTTATCACTTATAATTTGTGAAACATTACCTGACATGGTCATACAGTTCATTTATCAAAGGTCTCAAGTTGGTATAGGAAAATTTTCATTTTTACATATTTAACCTATCCTAAGGTTTACAACCACCTCCATTTTTTCTCAATCCACCTCCATTAAGGTCATGTCATGTCCCATCAATCATCATTTGCTGCTAGTTTTCATTTACCAAGATTTTAAATTCAAAAAGGACACTTAAGTAAGTTTTACATCTTTTCATAGTGTTTTACACTGTGAAATAGCAGTTTTTACTACGAAACTGCCTAATAGTTTCATAGCAAAACTATCATAAAATGAACTAGCTACCCTACGAAAAATTTCTTTTCTAAGTGTCTTGTCAAACCTAAGGTGAGGTGTTAGTTCATGATAAGAGGAGTTAGGGTGGAGTTCATTCAAGTCTGTTATCGTTAATTCAAAAGTACAAGGTCATGTATGAGGTCAGCATTACTGTTTTTAGCATGCATATGTCATGATTAAGGCATGAGTTGTCATTCAAACCATAAAAAATTACCGAATTAGTCTTTTTGGCATACTCTGCTTTATCTTTGCATGATATTGGATTTGTGGAGAGTTGCTTCATCGAGCCAAGTAGGTTGTTGGTAGATTCAAAGGTTGCAGGTGCCATCTATAAAGTGAGGCTGAGAAGATATAAAGTCACCATGGCTACAAGGAATAAAAATAAAAAAGGTGGTCACTGCCATAGGTATGATCCCATGGATATGAATTTTATAAATGAAAACCCAACTGACATGGAGGTATTCAGAAGAACATGTTGCTTGCCATTCTATCAAAAGTTGCAAGGTTGTCATCTACAGGTTTCAAAGGAGTTTTCTAATAGCTTCACTGGAACAACTTCAAAGGTGGGAATGTTAAACCTCACAGTAACACTAGACAACATTTCAACAACAACAGGAATCCCTAGAGGAGGGGAACAATGATTTAAAGGCATCAAGTTCACCATGCAATATTTCAAAGAGTTCATCAAATGAGAGCATAGTTTTATTGATCTTACAAATGCTATCCCAAGGAGTTACATGAAGGAAAACTATTCAAAGCTGCTGATGATCATTCAAAAGTATTTCACCTGTGAAGGAAGATTTCAAATGGTCTACTCCTACCACCTTAGGCTTACTCTGCATTTTGTGGGTAAGAG
Organism: Pinus albicaulis; assembly: GCA_034641835.2. Classification (NCBI taxonomy): domain Eukaryota; kingdom Viridiplantae; phylum Streptophyta; class Pinopsida; order Pinales; family Pinaceae; genus Pinus; species Pinus albicaulis. Next base: position 1,007,721,709 of record CM076579.1, read on the forward strand.
GTCACTTGACTTGCCCTTTTATTTATACACAAGTCTAAGTAAAATGTCAGATAAAGTTCAAGTTAAAATAGAAGGCAATGAAACTTCTCTTTTTTACCATGGCTTGATTAAGTTGTTGGTGTTAGAGGAGTTGAAGAGATTAGGAAGATATTAGAAATCCTTTTTATTCATGAGTGGTTTTGAAGTTGATGCTGTTACTCCTAAAAGAGTTTCCAAACCTAGAGATATTTCATCACCAACAGTGACAGAGCAAGTTGAACCAGTGAGCATGGAGATAGAGCCTTTGCAGGGGATTCAAACACCTAAAACCACAAATGCAAAACAGAAGCAAACAGTCAGAAAACATGGCATCAAGAGAGTTACTAGGATCCAAACGGTGGTTAAGGGTAACTTAGAGGACATCTTGCATGCAATTGATATTGAATAAACTCCCATTGTCCAAGCTGAAGATATTGAAGACGGAGGGAGAAAGCTTAAGAAAGGTAAGACAACTAAAAAGTTAGAGTTTGCAAGTGATGATGTTGGTTTCATGTTTCAACCTAGAAATCCAATGACAAGACATGCAAGAAAGGTCATGGAAATCAACAAAGAGACTCATAAGGTCAGTGAAACTGCTCAACCACCACCAAGCATCATAGATCTCTCCTCACCTGCAAAAGAGGAGCTAGTTATTAAACAAAAGAAGGGTAAAGAAAAAATCACTGAAAAATCAGAAATTGAAACCCTTAAAGATCAGTTGAAAGAGGCAGGCAAGGAGATATTAGTGTTGAAGAAAGAGGAAAATAAGCATAGAGCTGAGAAGGTTCAGTTTGAACAAATGAGGAAGATATGGGAAGATCAAGTCACAAGTGTCTCAAAGACCTTGGAAAATACAGAAAAACTGATAAAGTGGACTTAGCCACTAAGATGAGAGTTCAAGCACATCAAAAGGGTAAACTTGCACTTGCAATACAAGAATAAGGCATTGAAGGACCAAGTGAAAGATCTTCAAGAGCAATTGGAGCTGATTCATGAAGAATCGGAAAATAAAGGTTTAAATATGACAGTGGTAGAAGAGCCTATAGCTCAATTGCTTGTTAATGAGGAAGAAACACCACAGGAGGAATAATTTGAGATTGAATATGCCTTAGAAGGTTCATTACATGCATAGAATCAATATTTTACAGCTAGAGGTCAGTTTTTGAAGACAACTTTGAAAGGGGTAATTTCTGGTTTTTTACACAGTTTCATAGCGTACCTCAAGCTTAAAGCCATAAATACGCTACGAAAAAACCTATAGTTGTATTTTTTCTTTAAAAATAAGTTTTACATGTTTCAAGGAGTTCATGGTGGTTAGGTTTCATGACATGATTGACATGATGGAAAAACAAAGGAGTGAAGTAAATGGATGGAGAAGCCACTTTTCCCACACTACCAAAACTCGCTACGAAACTGTTCTGTTTTCGTAGCGAGCAATCATTGAAGGTTTTTGAACATCTTAAAGGCACTTTTGGCCAGCTAGAGGCCTCCAACATCTCAATGGAGCTTATTATCAAATATTTATGACTCAAAGAGAGTGCTATGAAAACATCTCATCAGTCAAAACAACGTTAAAGATAACGGTCATCCTTTCCTAAAAAGTAGGGTTATGCTCCAAAAATATAGGGATGATTTGAATATGTAAAGTGGAAATTAATTTGATCATGTGTCTCTCGAGCATGTGATATTTATTTTGTAACCATCATGTAGCTATTTCACAGATAGGATGGAGAAATTAAATAAATAGGAGTTAGAGTCCTATAGGAGATGGTTTCTTTAAAGGGTAGTTGTTAGTTTTCTATTAGAACTCATGTATTTTAGTTATAAAAGGTGTCATAGGAGAATTCGAGGATCTAGCCACTAGGAAGATCATCCTTGTTGTAAAGAATGTATATTATTTAAAGACAAAACATCAAAGTAGTAAGGTGTTGGAGAATATTTTCACAAAACTGTTTCTTGTATGTTTTTGACCAATGTCAGTAATACAAAGTGACATTCTTCTTTACAGACCTGAGATTATCATGAGGTTTTTGATATCTTATTGATATTTATCTTATGTTTTATCACTTGTAGTAGATTTCATCCCTAATTACTCAGAATTCATAATATTATGCTTTGACTTCCTTTAGTGGTGAAATGACTATGGTTTCTTATGTTGTATGTGTGAGTTGCCTTTGTTAAAGACCTCTATTTGCCTCAACTTCCATGTAAAGAACTACTATCACTGAAACTACTAATTTTTGAATCCATAAGCCCAATGGTAGCAAGCCTACATTTCTCAAACTGTAATCATACAAACAAGTTAAAATTTATATAGAGTTAGCTATCTAGTACTATCATTATTCAAAATCATAAACCACCTTGAGAGAGCCCTCTCAAACTGAAGAGGCTAATATTTAGTTAGAAGTGGTTTGAAACAATTACATTGCGTTGTTTGATGAGCAGCCAATCAGGTTCAATTTGGTGATAACACCATCTATAATTTATTTTCATGGAAAAACCAACTGCTAAGAAGGTGTCTTTTGGTATCCCAACGCTACAAAAACACCAATACAATGGAGATGATGGGCCTTTAAATTGTATATATTTTAAGTCCCAATTGGTCATCACTAGATACTTAAAACATTTATTTAACTCCCTTACTTGCAGTGTATAGATTTAACTCATAGTCTTAATGGGTCCTTAATAATTCAATTTCCCCTTGCTTAATATTTACCTAATATTATTTATTTTGTAGAATTTTGAGATAATTTTGAGTAAATTTTGAAGATTTGCAGAATGGGAAAATTTAGGGACTTGCTCCATGCCACAAGATGCTACAGGATGGAACAATAAATGAATAGGATATTATATTGAAAAAAACTAGGGATGTTTTCCTTACTACGGGAGAAGCCAAAAATTGGTATTTAATGAAGATTCCCACTATTGGGGACCAAATCCACTTTTTGAGGGATTTTGGAGGGGGAAATTGCCTCCTTTCACAAAGGATGTTTCCCCGTCAATTTTTATAAATGAAATTTCGAATTAGCCTCTAGGGGAATGGAATTTTCAGTCTTCTTGTGAAGAAAACTTGTTATTTAGAAGTTCTTCTTTCATTACCAGCTTGTTGTACTTGACTTGATTCAAGTATTGAAGTTTGGTTTTATTTCCAGCTTCTAAGGCTTGGTATCCTTCATAGGACTCTAAGTATCCTTTATCTTGGCCATCCCAGGAGCCTCAAAGCCCTGATGTACAATTTCTTTATCTTCTTTGCATTTCTTATTCAGTTACATCTCTTATTATCGCATTTCCTATTTTTACACTTAGTATCCATGCTTCATTTGTTATAGGTTAGATTGGCTAAATGGTTGAAGTAAGATTTTTTTTAGGTCACTTATACATTTACAAGTATGATTCATCCTTAGAATAACTTTGCAAAGTCATATTCATCATTGAGTTACTTGGATTGGTTTTCTAATTCACACTTCTGAAAGTTCTGGTTTTTAAAATAATTTTTTGTTTATTTTAGCACATGTTAATGAATATATTTTGTGTTGGTTACACTTTTAATGAAGCAAAAATACATTAGACTTAATAAAAAAAATTACTCCACAACATTTTCACTTGATTAGCTTAGGAATTTGGTTACTTAGATTAGCTTACTAGTTCATTGTTTTGAAATTTCTGGTTTGTTGTAGCAAATCCATGCTAAATTTTAGCACGTGTTAATGAAGATATTTTGAGTTGATTCCACTTGGATTGAAGTAAAAAAGCATTAAAATTAATTTAAAAAATTAGCTGATAGCATTTGAACTTGATTATCATAAGCATTTGGTAGGTTAACTTGATAGATAGGCTTGCTGGAGGTTTCTTGTAGGAAAATAGATCTTCCTATAGCACTCTTTTTTCGAGCTCTTCCCTTGCCTAGATTCACTCCAAATTCATGGTATTTGAAAAGCCTATGAATTATATGAGACCACTTTGGTTGACTCGAGGCTTTTTTAGGTTATCATTTATTTTCTGTATTGCTTTCTTCTTGAATGTTGATTTCTTCCACTAGTCTAGATTTCCTTTACTACAATTTACTTTAAGCAAAGTGAAATTTCTTGCATGGAAGAGTAATCTAGGAATTTACTCTTGTAAAAAGTAGAATAGATTTCCTTTACTTCGATTTCATTTTCAACAAGATTGATTATATTTTCTTATTTTTATTTACCTTTTTCAACTTAGGACTGGTGACTTACCTAGATATTTGCTCATTTGAATTTATTTCATTGTCTTATTTCACCTAAATAAAAGGGAGTTAGACTAGGAAGAGGAAGCTGTCTGATACACATAGAGTTTCAACCCCTCTTAAGTTTTTATGAACCCCATGTTTATAATTAAGGTTGATACCTTATAAGTTCTAGTATTCTTATTGTAATACTGAGTGTTATCAATAAGATATGGGAATTTATTCACAAGTATTTCTAAAGAAATTGGATAAATTCGCACCAGCACCTCAAAGAAAAAGAAGTATCCACCCCTAATACAAAAGTAATCATGGAATAAATATCAACAAGGAAAAACTAAACATAGAGGTAAAAAATTTCCTACTCTTAACCAACTTCAACACCAATGCCTTAACTAAGTTCATCTTCTAGCCACATGAAATCATATCTTATCCAGATTGGAGGAGAGAGTAATGGCGAGAAATATGGTGGAGGAGATGGATTGGATAAACCTCCTCGAGTGACTTTTTAAATGTCAAATATTACCATTTCATCAAAGAGTAATACTTTTACCAAGAAAGGGCCTCAAATTGTAGAAGGACTTGACAATATGGAATTTTATAGTACTGCAATTATAACATACCCCCTTCTATACCATAGCTCGAATTGAGGGTAGATGAAGGAATTACTATAATTGACCCGACCTCCAATGTCATGTTATGGGAATAGAGTCTAAATATTTTTTCATTTTTCAAACTCCTCAAAACCCAAGATAAACATTTCCATTATGTTTGTCATGTCGATAAATTTGCGAAGATATAAATTTTTCTTCAATCCAACTCCCATATCATAAGATATGGTTATTTAAAGATTATCCCAATGACCTCCTACCACATCACCATGTTCTTCCACATAGCACTTATGTAGTCCCCACGTGGAACTCCCCATTTTTCCATGTCAATACACTATGTGGTTCCATGTCATCCCACCACCCCATTGCGCAGGCCATATCACTATATGTTCCCCCCTTCAATTCTACGTTGTAACCCTCCTCCCCCCCCAAAAGTGGGTGCTATATATATATATATATATATATATATATATATATATATATATATCCATTCCATATGACATGCTCCAACCCCCTTGGATGATCGAAGACCACATTCATAGGAGGGATCAATGGCTAAAATTAAACGATAACTTCCCCTAGCATAAAAAACCTGGCCCTTTTCTCTCTAAGATTTTTGTAAAACCCCTAGGGTGACATCGAACAGAAATTTCCTATCCTAAGACATAAAACTTGGCCTCTTCTCGCTACACTGCTTTGAAAACAATCAAGGTGATCCCAGGACCAAGGTGATGTCACCATTTAAATTCCTCAGGATAAAATTTTATTTATGGAATTTGCTGGGAATTTATTTGTGTTGGAAATACTGAGAGGAGGGGGTGAATCAACATTCCTTAGCAATTATCACTTTTAAATATTTCATAGCATTAGTTAATATTCAATTATTCTTAATTTTTATCCAGTAACAACATATAATAGTAGAACACAATAGACAAAGAAATTTTAGGTGGAAAACCTACTCCGGGTAAAAAAGCACCGAACGCTTTTCTAATGAATTATTTAATATTCAGCCCCAACTAAAATGAAAGTTACAAATTCCTAGAATTCTAGAAAATAATTCTTCTCCATCTCCCACTAGAAGGACGCCCCAACTCCCTAGTTTCTTCAGTAGTCAACTGAATGGATGGCCCGATATCTTAGACCGACCTACCACCTTGAAGTGTTCATAGGATCCAACCCGTATGTGACTTCATGCACTAACCTAACACCTCCCTGCCACCCTATAATGATCATAAATAAGACAAGAGTGTGTAATCTTGTACCAGGGAAAATGATCCATGTTACAATATGATTCACAATTATTTTCTTGAACTAGACCAATCACCCAATCACACTATGACCTAAAACCCAAACATAAAATTATCCAACAATGACTCATATACCTCCCAACAATTCCTCTTCAAATATAGGAATATTGACTCTTTTAAAATAATGACTCTTGTACAATTTTACAATGATGATTTTTACAACACTAACTTTTGACACGACCTGATACTTGACTTGACACTACTTCTTGGATCACTAGCAGTTGCTGAGGTACTGTTGTGGTTGCTTAATTAATGGTACTTTGGTGTTGCATGTCCTGCTAGTATGTGTCCGAGTTTTCCTATTGTGTTCTCCTTCTTGCACATGCTTTAATTAACAAGACCCAAACCAATATAGAAACAAAATATTTACACTATCCTACAAAACATATGTCAGATAAATATTCAAAATTCAAATGTAAACGCATTCAACATTTATGAAAAAAAACCAAAAAAACATTAATAAAAAATACTTACACTGCCCTACAAAAAAACATGTTAGAGATGATGCTCAAATTTAAATGAAAACACTAATCATACATACCCTATTGTAGTAGACTTACCCTTGACCGTTGATGTGTGGTCCTTACTATAGTGATATTTGAATGCACACTTTCTCTTGGCTTCTAGAAAATCGATATTGAACCTGTTGTATATATGTAATTTAGGATCTCCAATGTCTGAAATTTCATCTTGTGGTAGCCCTCTGAGTCCTCTTTCCAACCCCACATTTCTGGTTGATATTTGATAATTCAAGAAAGAGTTTTTCTCAATCTCCCATGATCATCTGATTATATACTGGTTCAGTAGAGAGAACTTGTGCAAAGTGCCACGTGTCGCTATTTCAACCTTAAGTATTGAACAAAAAATATATTCCATCTTATTTCTATCACTTTTTATGAAAATTGAATCCAATTCTCAGAGATAAAGTTATGACTATTTTCCCAAGGTCACCTGTTTGACATGGAATTTTGGAGCCTGCAAAAACCCTACCGTCCTCAAATCATATCTCTAAAAATATAGCGAACCAATATCTGAAATATTATCACAAGGTTCATCCATATTTTGGCTAAAATGGATTTTAATTTAAGCTTCTAAAGCTTCGTAGAAAAAAACGTTATAGCAAAAATTCCACGATGGCATGTTTGAAGCAGCAAAATCCTTACATGAGGAGGATATGAGGGTCACAATTTATAGAAATTCTTAGGTTGAGAGGGTCTTCAAAAAGTGAACATTGGAGGGATTTTAGGAGCTTAAAGAATTATTATTTATTGACTATTCAATGACCAAAATCAATGATTAGTGCCATGCCACAACCCCATGGGGTTTTAGCCCACTAACTAGGGTTACTAACTTCAAACACGAATATCTTTCAATCGTGAATAATTACATGGCGTGCCATATATCAACAGAAACATCTCGATGAGTAGAATCCATCCAAAATATTCTTGACTCAGAATAGAGTAATTTTTCAAGTAAAAATTCCCATGCAAAATCGAGGTAGCCCCCAGTGCTTCTTGGGTTGACATCAATGACAACCATTGATCAACAATCTCCCCCTTTGGAATTGATGCAACACAAGTACTCCTCCTATGGTCATGACACCTCTTCCTAATGCATTCTCTCCCCGTTTGTCATCAATGACAAAAGGTAACTCCCCCTAAAATTGTCATGCTGCGGACCTGTACACACCTCCACTCCCCTTTTATACTTAGTTAGATAAGAGAAAGTGTCTAATGAGAACTTGGGAGAATCCCAAGGTTTTCACGAATATAATCAAAAGCTTCATGAAGTAATGGTTTGGTAAAGATGTCAGAAATTTTTTCCTTTGTGCCAACATATTCAAGCTTGATATTTTTTTGGCGACCCACTCTGTAACGAAATGATGTTTCATTGGAATGTGCTTTGTTTTGGAATGCATCACAAGATTCTTGGAGATACTAATGGAACTGGTGTTATTGCAAAATATGGGAATAGGCTCATCAAAATTGACTTGAATATATTGCAAATTTTGTTTCATCCCTAGAAATTCAGTACAACAAGTTGTTGCCCCAATATATTCTGCTTCTCTTGTGGATAACAAGATTAAAGGCTTCTTTTTACTTAACCATGAAGCAAGGAAACCACCTAGATAGAATGCTTCTCCAATGGTACTCTTTTGATCATCAACACTTCCTACCCAAACTGAATCTGTATAAGCTTGGATAACTGGATCATTTCCTTTGGGACACCATAAACCATATTTTGTTGTGCCCTTGATATATTAGAGAATTATTTTGACAGAAATAATATGAGATTATTTTGGTGCTTCTTTGAATATTGCTACTTGTCCAACTTCCTGCATTACGTCTAACTGAGAAGTTGTCACATATAGAAGACTGCCAATCATAGATCTATACAACCTCTAGTCCACATCCTTTGAAAAATCTTCTAAACTTAGCTTGCAACTTGTTACCATTGGGGTAAGGATAGGCTTGCAATATTCCACCTTGAATTTATTGAGCATTTCCTTGATGTACTTGGTTTGATATATAAATATTCCTTTATCTTTCTAAGATATATGAAGCCCTAAAAAGTATGTCAACTCGCCAAGTAGAGACATTTCAAACTCATTTTGTGTCTTTATGGAAATTTTTTTTCTTAATATGTCATCATTTATTGCAATATTATATCGTCCATATATACCTCGATAATTGTTAGGCTATATTGATGCACTTTCACATAGATATTGTTGTCAGTGCTTCCTTTATTGAATCCTTGTTGATGTAGATATCCATCAAGATGAGCATACCAAACTCTAGGAGCTTTCTTAAGGCCACATAGTGCCTTCTTTAATCTGCAGACATAGTCTTCCTTTTCAGAGAGTAGAAAACCTTCGGGTTGTTCAATGTAAACTTCTTCTTCCAATTCACCATTTAGAAAGGTTGACTTGACATCCCTTTAGTAGACCTTAATTTTTATCGAGCATGCATAAGTGAGAAAAAGGTTGATAGCTTCCATTATGGCAATGGGAGAAAATGTTTCTTTAAAATAAATTCCTTCAACTTGTGCATATCCTTTGCAGACTAATGTTGCCTTATTCCTGGTAACTTGTCCATCCTCATTCAATTTTCTTATGAAGACCCATTTAGTTCCAATACATTTTTTATCCTTTGGTCGTGGAACTAGTTCCCAAGTGTATTTCTTCTCAATTTGATCCATTTCTTCATTCATAGCTGCTACCCAGTGTTTGTCTTGACTAGCTTCCTCAAAATTGTGGGGCTCAAAAGTTTCTAAAAAAGAAAGGTGGGCTTACTGTGATGAGAAAAGCTTTCAAATTATTTTGGTTCTAATTCCTTCACTTATGTTGGTGATAATTTGATTTGATAGATGATTCTCTTAACAGCATTATTTTAAAGCTTTTGGAGAATTTTCTTGTACATCTTTTTGATCATTTCTTATTTCCTCTTGGTTGATTGTTGTTTCCTTATTTTATTAGTCTTGTTCTGGAGATTCTTCTTCATCCTTCACATATTCTCCCTAAGATCCCTTAGATTTGCTTGAAGGGAAAATCTCATCATCATCCTTTGTAACACAATCTTCATCAAAAGTAACATTTATGATTTCCTCTATTGGTTTTTTCATCAAATTGTAGCATCTATAAGCCTTAATTTTGCATGAATAACCATTGAAAATACATTCATTGAAACGAGAATCAAACTTGCCCAAATTTTTATCTTCTCTTTTGAATTATCATTTTCTTCCAAATATTTTGAAGTATTTGATGTTAGCTAATCTTCCTTTCCATAGTTCGTACGGATTCATGTTACAATTGTTCCTTAGAATACCTCTATTTATAATGAATACAATTGTATCGATTGCTTGAACCCAAAATTTATCATCTAATTTTGAGTCATTTAACATTGTTCTGGCCATTTCCTGTGCGGTTCTATTTTTCCTTTCAGCAACTCCATTTTGCTGTAGTGTTCTAGTTATTGAGAATTTCATTTTTATTACATTTTCATTATAGTACTGTTGAAATACCTTGGAAGTGAATTCTATTCCATTATCAAATCTCAAAAATTTGATATTCAAATCAGTTTGATTTTCGACCAATTCCTTGTAGATTCTAAAACACTTGAATGCCTCATTCTTTTTCTTTAAGAAGCTAACATATGTCATTCTGGTATAATCATCTATCATTATCATAAAATATAATTCTCTATGTAAACCTTTTGTTCTCATAGGAGCACACACATTAGTATGTACTAATTCCAATGGACGTGATGCAAAGTTCTCTTTTGTCTTGAACTCAACTTTTGTCTGCTTGTTGTGCCAACAAGATTCAGATATTGTATAGGTAGGTTTTGAAATTTTAGGAATTTATCTTACTATTTCCTTCTTGTTAATCCTGATCAAATTGTCGAAATTTATCTGTCCCATTCATTTGTGCCATAACCAAATTTCATCTTATTTCACCAAAAATCACCCTTTATGTGTCTCATCCAAAATATATATGTCATTTGGACCTCTGCTTGCTATAGCCACAATTTTACCAAACTTGTCTTTCATTATTTCACATTTCTTAGAGCTAAATAGCATCATGTGTCCTTGATCGCACATTTTTCCAACACTGAGTAGATTTTGATTCATATTTTCAACCAACAACACATCCTTCACTAATGCATTCTTGCTTCCAACTGTGATCGTACTTGCTCCTATGACATTTGAAGACCTTTCAAAAAGAAATTGTTCCATCCTTATTTTCCTTCAAGGATATGAATTTATTCCTATCTCCAGTGATATGAGTTGAGCAACCACTATCAGCATAAAAAACATTTCTGTTGCTTTGAGCCTTGAGAGCGATAACACATTTTTCAGTCTTCTTGTTCCATATTTGTTCATTCTAATTTTGCAAGAATTCCTTTGAAGAACTTCCAAGTCTGCAATCTTTAGCCAGGTGTACAAAATTTCTACATTTGTAACATTCAACATCATCTCTCAAATGATCAAATATTTTAATATTCCATTGAGTTCCATAGTATCCATTTCTAAAAGATATCTAGAAATTGTATTTATTCCAAACATATGTGTGACATTCTATAGCTCTATGTCCAAACCTTCCACATGAATAAAAATTACCATAGAACATAAGTTGATACCTAGGATGAAATATTCTTCTAGGAATTGTCTTCCATGGTTCTTCTTGCAAGTCCTGATATCTTGAGTTTGCTTGGAGGTCTAACTTCTTGTTAGATTTTTCATATCCATACCTTTTTTGTCATATAAGGACTTGGCTCCTTTTTGGATATTTATTTCTAACCAAGACCAACCTTGTCACTATTTAATCGTTGATTAGTGATGATTTCTTTCAATTCCTTTGAGCTGTTGGCGTAGTTTTGAAGAGTTATTCCATTTTTTACTTGCTTTCGTAGAGAAAATATTTCAACTTCCAATTCTTCTCTATCCTTGTTGCTTTCCTTTAGTTCTTCCTTGGGCGATTCTTCAACTTGTTTTTATTCTTCAACCTTGTTTTTAAGATTTAGGACATGTTCCCTTTCTGTCTTTCATTCATCTTCAAGAGTGTTGACATGCTTCTTCTTGGCCTTGAGCTCTTTGATAACCCTAATCACTTCGTTTTGAAATTCAAACTCAGTCATCTCTTCTTCTTCATCCCCTTCTTCATTATATGCCACTTGCTTATTGTGTTTGGACATAAACAATACTCTTCCATTGATTTCTTCTTTATTATCACTGTCTTCATCAGATGAGGAGTTATCTTCTTTGGAGAAGAAACTCTTCTTAAGCCATTTCTTCTTGCCTTTCTTGTTGAACTTCCTTGAACCTTTATTTCATTTCATAACATCCTCATCTTTGTGAGGACACTTGGCTGCAAAATTTCCAACCTCACCACAATAAAAAAATACCAATGGAAGCTTACCTTTGAATTTCCCCGTACCTATTCTCAATTTTCACTTGAAGTAGGAAAATTATTTATTTGAAAATTCTTCTTCATCTTCTTCCTTTTCTTCTTCCTTACAACTGCAAGTTTTCTCTTTTGGAGTATGCTTTTCCTTACTAGTCTTCTTGGATGTGGTGAATGTTGTTTCTAGGTGAGATTTTTCGTCCTCTTCTTCAATCCTAATTTCATATGCCGTAGGGACTCCATGCAATTCATCTTTGATGATATTGGTTAGATTCGAACAATATTCCAAGACATATACCTTTGGGTTGAATCTTTCCGACGAGGTTCTAAGGATCTTTCAGACAATAATTTTTGTGTTTACATGTTCTCCCAAACCTTCCAATGAATCTGTTGTTTCATCAACATACTAAAAATATGCAGCGATATTTTCATATTCCTTCATTTTGAGTTTCTCAAAATTCTCCCTGTGAATTTGAAGCTTTGCTTCTTTCACGTTTCGGTCACTTGCATATATATTCTCAAGCTTACCCCATAATTCTTTAGTATTTTTGCTACTTAGTACCTTCATATACACAGATTTGATAAGTGAATTGATAATGAGATCTTTAGCCTTTGCATTATATACCCTATTTTTCTTACCTTGTTCATCATGGGTCGTTATAAATCCTTTTTCAACAATTTCCCACACTCTGTATCCTTGCGCTAGAAAATGAACTTGCATTCTTCCACTCCAAAGTGCATAGCTATTTCCATTGAATAGAGGAAAATTATTCTTAGTATACTCCATGGTCTCCATCCAGTTGTTAGACTGTTATTGAAGGAAACAAGCTCTGATACCAATTTTTGGAAATATTGAGGGGGGGTGAATCAATATTCCTTAGCAATTAGCATTTTTAAATATTTTTGGAGCATTATTTAATATTCTATTATTCTTAATTCTTATCCAGTAATAATAGTAAACAATAGAACACAATAGGAACATTAATTTTAGGTGGAAAACCCCCTCTAGGTAAAACCCACCGAACAACTTTCTAATAAATACCTTAATCTTTAGCCCCAATTGAAATGAAATTTACAACCTTTTTTATCACTCAGAAAAAGTGAAACATCATTTTAAATAGCCTTAGAAGTTCATTTGTAAAAGTTATGGTCATATATTTCATTAGGAAATTTTTATTTTTTTCATATTAGCCTATCTTAAGGTCTAAACCCACCCCCATTCAAGTCATATCATGTCCCATCAGTCATCATTTGCTGACATATTCCATTTCCGAATATTTTGAATTTGAAAAGGTCTCTTTAGCCAAGATTTCTTGTTTTCGTAGTGAATTACACAGTAAAAGGGTAATTTTCGCTACAGAATTGCTAATACTTTCGTAGTGAAACTACCCTGAAATGAACTAACTATGCTACGAAAAGGGGTTTTTCTGTCTGTCTTTTTAAATTTAGTGCAAGGTGTCAGTCAATGATTAGAATTTTTAGGGTGAATGTCATTCGATTCAGTTAGGGTTAAATAAAGGTACAATGGTCATGGTTGAGGTCATTATTACCATTTTTTAGCATGTATGGGTCATGATTAAGCCATGGGCTATCATCGAAACTTTAAAACATTACCCAATTGAGTCATTTGTCATTCTACACTCCATCTTTACATGCTAATAAGTTATGGAGAGTTGTTTCACCAAGCCAAGTTGGTTGCTGGCATTTTCAAAAGTTGTAGGTGTCACTGATCAAGCGAGGAAGAGAAGGTATAAAATCATCATGGCTGCAAAGAGGAAGACCAACAAAGGTGGCCATTGCCTCAGATATGAGCCATCAGATATGAATTTGATTAATGAAGATCCAACTACTTTAGAAGTTTTCAGAGGAACTGAGTGTTTGCAATTTTTCCAAAGATTGCAAGGGTGTCATGTGTAGGTTTCTAAGGAGTTTTCTATCAGTTTCAATGGGACAGCTTCAAAAGTGGGAATTTTGTACCTTACTGTAACACCAGAGACTATTGCAGCAGCAACAGGAATCCCTAGAGGAGGAGAACAATGGTTCAAAAGCTTCAAGTTCACCATGCAGGACTGTAAGGAATTTATCAAGCGAGAGCATAGTGAGATTAATCTCAGAAATGCCATCCCAAGGAGCTACATGAAATACAACTTCTCAAAGATTCTTCTAATCATTTAGAAGTATTTCACTTGTGAATGGAGGTATCATATGGTTTATTCTTACCACCTCAGGCTTCTGCTACACTTTTTTTGTAAGAGGTCTCTTGATTTACCTTTTTACTTATACAGAAGCTTAGCCAAAATGTCAGACAAATTTCAATCTAAATCTGAAGGAAATGAAACCTCACTCTTTCATCATGGTTTAATCAAGTTGCTAGTTTAGAGGAATTAAAGAGATTAGGTAGAGAATGGTCATCTTTTCTGTTTTTTAGTGGTTTTGAAGTAGATTCCATCACTCCTAAAAGAACTCCTAAACCTAGAGATATACCATCACCTTCAGTTGCAGAGCAAATTGAGCCAGTGATTATGGAGACAGAGCCATTATAGAAAGCTGACACACCCAAAGTTACACCTAAAAAACAAAAGACAACAGTGAGAAAACATGGCAGCAAGAGGGTTACAAGAAATGAAACAGTGGCTAAGGGTAACTTAGAAGACATTCTGCATGTTATTTATATTGAAGAAACTTCCATAGTCCAAGCTGAAGATATAGATGAGGGAGGAAAGAAGCTCAAGAAAGCCGAAACAGCTAAGAAGTTAGAGTTTGAAGGAGAAGATGTAGAATTTATGTTTCAAGCTAGGAAACCAATGACAAGACATGCTAGAAAGGTCTTGGAAAGCAGTAAAGAGGCTTATAAGGTTACTGAAACTATCGAGCCACCACCAAGCATCATTTACCTTTCCTCACCTATAAAAGAAGAATTAGTCATTAAAAAAAGGAAAGGAAAAGAGAAAATCATTGAAAAAATAGAGATTGAGGTCCTTAAGGAGCAGTTGAAGATGGAAAATGATGAAATATCTGTCTTGAAGAAAGACGCAAGGAAGCACAAGGTTAAGGTTCAGAAGGTACAGTTTGAGAAAATGAAAGAGATTTGGGAGGATCAAGTCACAAATGTCTCTAAGACCTTGGAAAACACAGAAAAACTGATCAAATGGGCTAAGCCATTGAGAGGAGAGGTGAAACATATCAGAAAAATGAACTTGCACCTATATTCTAAGAACAGGACACTAAAATACCAAGTCAAATACCTTCAACATAAATTAGAATTGATTCATGAAGAGCTGGAGAAAAAATTCTTAAAGATGATTGTGGTTGAGGAGCCCATTTCTCAACTGATCATTAATGAAGAGGAAACACCATAGGGGTCTTATGTTGAGATTGATTATGTTTCAGAAGGTTCATGGCATGCTAAAGACTAATTTTTTGTAGTTGGAGGTCAATTTTTTGGGACAGTACTGAAATATGGAAATTCTACATTTTTTCACAGTTTCGTAGCATTTGCTAGGCTTAAAGACAGGAAAACGCTATGAAAATTTATGTAGCAGCCTATTTTCTTCCAAAATCACTTTTTTTAGTTTTCAAGGAGGGATTTTAATGGTGGTGAGGTGTCATGTCTTGGTTGGCACCATGGAACAACAAAGGAGAAAATTTTTTGGGTGTAGAAGCTTCATTTTCAACGCTACGAAACTGTCATGTTTTCTTAGCGAGCTACTTTGAAGGTTTTGAAGCATCCTAATGGAAGTGTTTGGATAGCTGGACTCCTCCAATAGGTCAAGGGACCTTAACATCAAAAATTTATGACTTGAAGAAAGTGCTGAAGAGATAGCTCATTAGTTAAAGCTTTCGTTGAATATAAGGGTCTTGCATTCCTGAAAAATAGGGTTTTGTTCCATATGTTTATGAGGTTTGTTAATGTGTAAAGTAGTGATGAAATATGTCATAGCCTTTTCAAGCATGTGATGCTTATTTATAACTGATATGTATCTGTTTCACAAAGATAAGGTAGAATATGCAATAAATAGGAGTTTGAGTCCTATTAGGAAATGTCATCTTTAGGGTGTAGCTGTCATTTTCTTGTTAAAAGACATGTTTTTATGTTATATGATGTGTCATAAGAAGAATTCAATGATTCTATCCAAGAGGCAAATCATCTCTATTGTAAGAATGTCTATTTAAAGGAAAATCATTGTAGTAAAGAGTTGGAGACTTTTTGCACCAAACTATTGCTTATGTAATTTAACTTATATTAGTAATACAGAGTGAATTTATTTTTTATAGACCTGAGATTCTCATGGGGTTTTTATTTTTTTTTCTAATCTATATCTTTATATTTACCACTTGCAATATATTTCATCTTTATTACTCAGAATTCATATGTTTATGCTCTAACTTCCTTTATTGATGAAATGACTGTGTTGCCTTATGTTTTATGAGTGATTTGCCTCTGTTAAAGACCCTTATCTGCCTCGGCTTCCATGTCAAGAAACCTTGCCACTAAAACTACTAATTATTGACTCCATAAGCCCAATGGTAGCAAGCCTACATTCTTTCAACCTACATACATAAAAAACAAGCTATTTTTCAAATAGAGTTAGCCATATAGCACTATCGTTATCAAATATCATAAACCCCTTTGAGAGAGCCCTCTCAGACTAAAGAGGCTAAGCTTCAGTCAAAAGCTAGTTTGAAAAAAGTACATAGAGTTGTCTGATCAGCATCCAATCAAGTGTAATTTTGTGATAACAACTTCCTAGAATTCTACAAAGTATTCTTCTCCAGCTCCCACTAGAAGGATGCCCCAATGCTCTGGTTTCTTCAGTAGTCAACTAAATGGATGCCCCGATATCCTGGACCGGCCAACCACCCTGAAGTGTTCACATGCTCCAACCTGTAGGTGACTTCATGCACCAACCTAGCACCTCCATGCCACCCTATAATGATCAGAAATAATGCAAGAGTGTGGACTCCCATACCAGGGACAATGATCCATGATACAATATGATTCACAATTATTTTCTTGGAGTAGACCAATCACCCAATCACGCTATGACCTGCAACCCAACCATAACATTATCCAAAAATTACTCATATACTTCCCAACAATGCCTCTTCAATTTTAGGCGTATTGACTCTTTTTCAATAATGACTCTTTTACAATTTTACAATGATGATTTTTACAACATTGAATTTTGACACGACCTAATACTTGACTTGACAGTGCTTCTTGGATCACTGGCAGTTACTGAGGTATTGTTGTGCTTGCTTAAGGTAATGGTACTTTGGCATTGCATGTCCTTATAGTATGTGTCTAAGTTTTCCTATTGTGTCCTCCTTCCTACACATGCATTAATGAACAAGACCCAAACCAATATACAAACAAAATACTTACAATGTCCTACAAAACATATGTCAGAGAAATATTCAAAATTCAAATGTAAATATGTTCAACATTTATGAACAAAACTGAAATAAACATACACACAAAATATTTACACTGTCTTGAAAAACACATGTCAAAGATGATATTCAAATTAAAATGCAAATACTAATCATACATACCTTTTTGTAGCAGACTTACCCTTGACTGTTGATGTGTGGTCCTTACTGTAGTGATCATTGAATGCATACTTTTCTTGCCTTCTAGAAGATATATATTCAATATACTATTTCTATGTAATTTCATATCTACAAGGTCTGAAATTTCGACCTGTTGTAGCCCTATGAGTCCTATTTCCAACCCCACAGGTTAGATCGATATTGGTCAAGAAAGAGTTATGCCCAAACTCCCATGATGGTGTGATTATAGATTGGTTTAGTAGAGTGAACTTGTACAAAGTTCCACGTATCATTGTTTCAAACTTTGGTCCTAAAAATAATAACCAAAAAACTAAAGTTCATCCTATTTCTTTTTCTTTTTACAAAATTTGAATCCAATTCTCAGAGAGAAATTTATGACAATTTTCCCAAGGTCACCTGAATGACATGGAATTCAGGAGCCCAAAAAAACCCTAACTTCCTCAGATCATATCTCTGAAACTATAGCGAACGAAAATCTAAAATTTTGTCACAAGGTACATCAAGATTGCAGATCAAATGGGTTTAAATTTTAGCTTTTGATGCTTCATAGAAAAAAATTTATAGTGAAAATTCCATGATGGCCTATTTGAAGCAACAAAATCCTTACATGAGGAGGATATGAGAGTTACAATTTATAGAAATTCTTAGGTTGAGAGGGTCTTCAACAAGTTAAAATTGGAGATATTTTAGGAGCTTAAAACATTATTAATTATTGACAATTCAATTAACACAACCAATGATGAGTGACATGCCACAACCCCATGGGGTTTTAGCCCACTAACTGGGGTTACTAAATTCAAACACGAATATCTCTCAAATCGTGAAGAATTATGTGGCATGCCATATATCAATGGAAACATCTCAACAAGTAGAATCCATCCAAAATATCCTCGAATTAGAATAGAGTAAGTTTTCAAGTCAAAATTCCCATGCAATATTGAGGTAGCCCTTGGTGCTGCTTGGGTTAACATCAATGACAACCATTGATAAAAAATTTGTTCCCTGATATATAAATACACTAGGAGGTTCTCACTATCCTCCTCCTGAAATTTTTGGGGTGACGTCATCCTGTGGTGGTGTTATCACAAAATTGCACTTGATTTTCTGCTAATGATGCAACTCTATGTAACTGTTTCAAACTAGCTTGTGACTGAAGCTTAGCCTCTTCAATCTAAGAGGGCTCTCTCAAAGTGGTTTATGATATTAGATAATGATGAAACTAGATGGCTAACTCTATTTGAAAAATAACTTGATTGTGATGTATGTAGGTTGAAAAGAGTACAAGTTTACAACCATTGGGCTTCTGGAGTCAAAAAATCAGTAGGTTCAGTGGTAATGACTCTTGACATGGAAGCTGAGACAGGTAAGAGTTTTTAACAAAGGTAAATCACACATGGAACATATAGCAACACAGCCATTTCATCAATGAAGGAAGTCAGAGCATGCACATATGAATTCTGAGTAATAAAGATGAAATCCACTGGAATTAGTACACATAAAAATATATATTATAAAATCATTAAAAAATCCATGAGAATCTCAAGTCTGTTAAGAAAATGTCCTATGTATTACTGATAGTAGTGAAATTACTGAAAGCTACAGTAGTGCAAAAAATCTCCAACCCTTTACAATTTCTATAATCTGCCCTTTAATAAACCTTATTACGTTAGAGATGACCTTCCTCTTGGCTATATTCATCGAAATCTTCCTATGACACCTTGCGTAATAGGAAAACATGTGCTTTAAGGAGAAAATGACAGCGACACTCTAAAATAGTCATTTTCCTAATAGGACTCAAACTCCTATTTATTACATCAAACTACCTTATCTCTTAAAACAATTACATATATAACAACTAATGCTTCACATGTTCGAATGGGCTATGTCATAGCTCATCACTACTTGACATCTTAAATATCCTCCTCAACATATGGAAACAAACCCTATTTTTTAGGAAAACAGGACCCTACCTTCAACGGATGCTTCAGCTGATGAGTTGTCTCTATTTCATGGTCTTCAAGTCATGGATGATTGCTGGCAAGGTCCCTTGACCTGTTTTGTGTGTCCACATATCTAAAACTACTCTTAAAATTCTCAGAAACCTTCAAAGACATCTCGCTACGAAAACAGGGCAGTTTCGTAGCGTGCTTTTGTAGCATCCAAAAAATGATTTCTTCACTCAAAATTTCTACTTTTTGCTCTTGCATGGTGTCCATCATGACATGACACTTCATCATAACCTTTCTCCTCTCTCGAAAGCTACAAAAAGTTGTTTTAAAGGCAAAAATATAGCTACAAAAAATTTTGTAACGTTTTCTTGGCTTCAAGCCTAGCAAATGCTACGAAACTATGGAAAACTGTGTAATTTCCAGATTTTGACTTTCTTTCAAACAGGTACCTTCCAGCTGTATAAATTTGGTTTTCAACATTCCATTAACCTCTCAAAACATAAACAAACTCAAATTAAGAGCCTTGAGGCATTTCTTCTTCATTAATGATGAGTTGAGCTATGGATTCCTTAACTACAGTAATCTTTAAACCCTTCTTCTCCAGCTCCTCATGGATCAATTCTAATTGCTCTTGGAGGTCTTTAACTTGGTCCTTCAATTTTCTATTGTTGTATTTCAAGTGTGGGTTCATTCTTCTAACATGCTTCACCTCTTTCCTCAATGGCATAGTCCATTTGATTAATTGTTGTGTATCATCTAAGGTCTTTGATACACTATCAACTTGCTTTTCTCAAATCTCTTTCATTTTCTCAAACTGCACTTTTTGGAGATTATGTTTCCTTTCCTCTTTCTTCATGACTGCTATTTCATGATTTTATAAATTCAACTGTTTGTGAGGGACCTCAAACTTTGTTTTTTCAATAATTTTCTCCTTTCCTTTGTTTTTATTGATGTCTATATCTTCTTTTCCAAGTGATGATAGGTCAATGATACTTGGTGGTGGCTGGATAATGTCAATGACCTTATAAACTTATTTACTACTTTCCAAGGGTTTTTTAGCATGTCTTTTAATGGGTTTCTTAGCCTGAAACATAAAACCTGCATCCTCACCTTCAAGCTCTAACTTCTTTGCTAATTTGGATTTCTTGAGCTTCTTTCCTCCCTCAACTATAACCTCATCTTGGACTATGGGAGTCTCTTCAATATCAATAGCATGTAGAATGTATTCTATATTTTCCTTAGCCACTATTTGACTTCTTTTAATCCTTTTGTTTCCATGTTTAATCACAGTTGGCTCTTGTTTTGTAGGTTTGCTCATAGTTGACCTTTGTTTTTCAGGTGAAACAACAGGTGTATCAAGTTTCTACAATTGCTCTATTTCTACCCCTACTGGTTCACTTTGTTCTACCACTAAAGGTGATATTATACCTCTAATTTTAGGAGTTCTTTTAGGGGTGATGGCATCCACTTCAAAACCACTAACAAAAAGAAAGGAAGACCAGTCTCTACCTAGTCTTTTTAACTCGTCTAAAACCAACAACTTTATTAAACCATGATGAACAAGTGAGGTTTCACTTCCTTCAGATTTAGCTTGAAATTTATCTGCCATTTTTTCTAAACGTTTGTATAAATAAAAAGGTAGATCAAGAGATTTTTGACCAACAAAATGTAGCAGAAGATTGAAATGGTAAGAATATACTTTATGATACCTCCCTTCACAAGTGAAGTATTTTTGAATGATTAGCAGTAGCTTGGAGAAATTATATTTCATGTAGCTCCTTGGAATGGCATTTGTAAGTTCAACCACATTATATTTTTTTTTGATAAATTCTTTACGTTCCTGCATGTTGAATTTGAAACCTTTTAACCATTGTTCTTCTCCTCTTAGAATTCTTGTTGTTGCTGCAATGGACTCTGGAGTTATAGTGAGGCTCATCATTCCCACTTTTGCAGTTGCCCCATTGAAATTTAGGGCAAACTGTTTAGAAACCTGTACATGGCATCCTTGCAATCTTTGGCGAAAATGTAAACACCCTTTTCTTTTGAAAACTTCTGAAGCTATTGGGTCTTCATTTAACATGTTCATGTCTGATGGCTCATATCTGAGATAGTGGCCACCTTTGTTGGACTTCCTCTTTGCAACCATGGTACCTTTGTGTCTTCTCTGCATCGCTTGATCAGTGATACCTATAAACTTTTGAAAATACCGGCCACAACTTGGGCTCAGTGAAATATCTCTCTAGAGCTCAATAAAATGCAAAGAGGGAGCGAAGAATGAAAAATGACTCAATTTGGAAATATTTTGAAGTTTGATGACAACTCATGGCATAATGATGAATCATACATGCTTAAAATTGTAATAATGACGTCAACCATGACCATTGTACCTTGATATTAACCCTAACTAACTTGAATGGAATCTACCCTATCCCTTTCAATCATTTACTGACACATAGCAGCTATTTTGACAAGACAAACAAGAATTCTTCCTTTCGTAGAATACCTAGTGTATTTCTGGGTAGTTTTTCTACGAAAGTATTAGTAGTTTCGTAGCAAAAAGTGTGTTTTCTCTGTGTATTTTGCTACGAAAGTAGGGATTCTTGGATAAAATGAATTTTTTGGAGTTATAAGCTTGGGAAATGAAAAATTTCATAAAATAATGATTGATGTGACATGAAAAGATTTGAATGGGGGTGAGTTTTGGATTTTAGGATAAAATAATAAGAAAAAATTAAAATTTTCATTAACCAAGTAATGAAAAATGAATTCTATGACGTTACCTTTGACATATGAACCTCTAAGACTTTTTCAAATGATGTTTCATTTTTTTTCTGAGTGATAATATTGGTTCCACTTGGGATGGTGTGCCATTGTGGTACCCCAAAGAACTTGTAGTTCCAATGCTGCTATCCATCTTCTTGAAAACAAAAACTCTGAAATTTTCCAAGCTTTCCTTCAAACTCTAATGGCCTTCACCTCGAGCTCAAGATTGATGATCATCTTGTCTTTATTAGTAGAAAAATATATAAAATGGAATATATACAATGGAATGAATGATCAACAGAATTTAAAAGGAATAGTGTTTCAAAAACCTGCCATTGACAGGCCCTCCAGCACAAGGTTGTCCATCCATCTCCTGCACAATGTAAGTGTTGTTCCCATGAAGTGCAGCTACTCTGAATGGACCTTTCCAAATATTCTCAAACTTACCATATTTCCCCTTTTTTTCAATCATGGCCTCCCATTTCAAAACCACATCTTGGATTTGAAATTTTTCCTCCTTGAACTTCCTGTCAAATGTCTTCTTGATTCTATTTTGAGATTGTTGATTATTGTTATAGACTTCCTCCCTTTTATCTTGCAAGGCTATCAACTGATTAATCCTCCTCTTAATTTCATTTTTCTCCTCCTCTAATCCTTGCAGTAGCTTCATGACAGGTACTCCCAAGGATGTAGGAAAAATGGCGTCAACCCCATAAACCAACTCATAAGGTGAAGTTCCAATTGATCTCTTTGTCCACACTCAATCATCCCATAGATCATACTTCAGCTTCAAATTCCATGACTTCTTATTTTCCTGCAACACCTTCTTAATAATCCTCACAATGGTCTTGTTAGAAGATTCAGAAAGACCATTACCTTGTGGATAATATGTAGTAGAATGCCCAAGTGTAATGTGATATTGATGACAAAAACTGATCAGCTTCTTAGATTTGAATTCATGTGCATTATCAGTGATGATTTTCATAGGGCAGCCAAACCTAGACAATATATTATTTTCCAAAAATGAAATGATAACTAAAGCATTTGCTTGCCTAGTTGGGATTTCTTCAATCCACTTGGTGAAATAATCAGTTACTGTCAGAATCTAGCGATGCTGACCTGAAGATGATGGATGAATCTCACCTATAAAATCTAGCTCCCACTGCTGAAATGGCGCCTCAACATAGATAGGCATCAAGGGTAAAGGAAAAATATTTTTCTTACCATAAAAAATCTGGCATTCATGGCAGGCAACAATCATTTTGTAGACATCATTAAACATAGTAGGCCAATAATACCCTGCTCAGAGAATCTTATTTTTTGTAGCCTTCCAATAATGATGACCTCCATAATCTCCTTTGTGAAACTCCTTAATCACCTTTTCAGTCTCCTCTTCTAGCAAACAATTCAAAAGAATACCATCAATATTTTTCCAATACAGATTTTTATCAATGATGCAGAACCTCAAAGAAGTTAGCTTCACAAACCTTGCCCTGCACTTTGTCAACTCAGTAGGCACTTTATGATGATGTAAGACAAAAAAATGTCTTTGTACAAGTAAGAAAATATGTACTTCTCTTCAATGGGAATTAGTTCTTCATCTTCATCTGATAATTCTGAAATTTCTACAATTAAATTCATATCAAGATAGTCAAAATTTGACTGTGCCATCATCTTTGCTAGGCCTTGACCTTTGACCAATTTTGTGGGCCTAATGTTTATATCATATTCCAGCAAGTTAGCTATCCACTTCCCTCCCTTACCATTAGGATCAGCTTGAGTTAAGATTTCCTTCACAACAACATTAGGAACAAAATCTATAACATGAGAATGCAAGATGTAAATTCTGAAATCTTTGATGGCCTTGACCAAGGCATAAGCTTTCTTCTCTAAGATGTTGTACTTTAGCTCTGAATTAGCTAATGTGCTGCTAAAAAATGAAATGGGTTACTTAGTACCTTGATGTCCTTTTTGCAGCAAAACTCCAACAATTTTGTTTTTTGATGAAAATGTAAAAACCTGGAATTATTTTGAAAAATCCAGGCTTATCAACGTTGGTGCTTGAGTGAGTGCCTTATTAATCTCCTCAAATGAGTGCTTTTCTTCTACTTTCCACTTTATGTCAGCTCCCTTCTTCAGCATATTTGTTATGTCTTTTACATTCTCAGGAAAATTAGGAATAAACCACCTCACAAAATTTACCCTTCCAAGGAAAGATTGAATTTCCTTTCTGATTCTAGGCAGATCCACTTTATGAATTGCATTGACCCTGTTTGGATCAATATTAATCCCATATTTAGAAATAATATGCCCAAGTAACTTCCCTGACATCAGAGAAAAAATTCTTTTAGTGGGATTGAGAGAAATTCCAAACCTTCTACACTTTAGCGGAATCTTTTCTAGGTGCTTCAATTGATCTTCTTCTCTCCTTGAGAAGACTGTTGTGTCATATAGATAGAAAAAAACCATCTTTTCCTTCTCCTCAGCAAAGGAAATGTCCATTGCTCTTTGAAAGGTAGCTCTTGCATTCATCAGACCAAAAGGCATCTTGGCATACATGAATGTGCCCCATGGTGTGGTAAAGGTTGTTTTCTCCTAATCTTCTGGATGCACAAGTATCTTATTGTACCCTAAAAAACCATCAAGCATAGACATCCTTTCAAAACCAACAATGTTCTACAAAATTTGGTTCATATTTGGGAGAGGGTAGTTGTCCTTCAGAGAGGCTTTATTCAAATTTTCTGAAGTCAATGCAGATTCTGATTTCTCCACTCTTTTTTCTGACTGGAACTAAGTTTGCAAGCCACTTTGAAAATCTAATTGGAAAAATAATTTTAGCATCAAAGAGTTTCTTGATTTACTTCTCAATCAGAGGCATGAGAAGTGGATTAATCCTCATCAAGTTCTATTTGAAAGGATTTTCATTTTCTTTAATGGGAATGGTATGTTGAATGATAGTAGGATCATACTTCTTCAAATCAGCATAACTCCACGCAAAAACATCTATGAACCTTTTCATCATCTCAATATATTTCGGTTTCATGTCAACTGAAGGAAACTTTGAAAGCTTAATTATTTTTGGCATTGCTAATGTACCAAGGTTACAACTCTCTACCTCTTCATCATTAGCTTGTATCCTAGGAGACTTAAACACATCATTCTGACAAAAAATCTTCTCAAGGGGTATAAGACCTTTGGGTATAGAGCTATTATTCAGCTGTAACACTTCAGAATTTCCCTTTGTTTCAGCAAGCATGTTTTGTTGATCTACTTGTGTACTTTCAAACTCCTCTTTCAGTTCTATAAATTTTTTTACTTGCTGGTCATCCTCAAAAACTTGCCAATGGATAATGTTATCAGGGATAGTAGGTCTATGACGAACTTCAACCTCATATCTTTCAATGGAATGTGCAGGGATGATAAATAGACTTTCAGAGACAGCTAGGGAGTTAGCTACTAAGTTTTGGTCCCTAGTCACAATAAATGAATATTCTTGGAAATTCTCTAACATCTCCATGATCAAATTTCTGTATGTCCTCATTCTCACATCCTTTGTTTTATATACACCCTCAAATTTTTTAATAACTAATTCAGAATCTCCGAAAACATAAATATTTTGGGCACCCATTCTTTTCAAAAATTCTAAGCCCAAAAATAAAGATTCATACTCAACCATGTTATTCGTGCAATCAAAACTCAGTTTGTAAGAAAATAACTTACTTTCATCTTCTGGAGTTATGATCCAAATTCCTGCTCCAGCTCCCTCTCTTCATGTTGATCCATCAAAGTGTAACAACCACCAACCTTACACCTTCTCCTCACTGATTTTCTGATTTTATGTCTGCTAATTTTCATTTTGTTGATTTTCTTCTTTCTTTTCATCTTCTGCTTCATCAGCCAATTCATTGAAAAGAATAACAGATCCTAATTCATTATCAACAGCATATATTGGAAATTTATGATCTTTGTATTTACTACTTACCATGTAAGCCATCCTTGTTTCTATATATAGTCTCCTTTTCTCACCAAAAACAGGAAGGGTGGCATAAGTTAGGTCCATCTACATTGTACCTTTGATCTTTGCTGCCCATGAACTTGATAATGACATGCCAAACTTAGGTGGAATATTTGCTACCACAATGTCCATTACCACTATCTGGTAGGGACTTGTGTATGAGAAACAACAACATATTTTATTAAACCAATGCACTGAACTCTTTTTGAATCAAAGGAAAAAAAATCCTTATATGGTCTAGTAATTTCCAATCCCATCCTTTCCATGATCACTTTGGGCATAAGATTGTTATAGGCTCTTGAATCCAACATAGCATTATGCAATGTAATGTCATGAATACTAAGGCTAACATAAAAGGGAGGTACCTCTTCATTCTGCTCATCCTCTAATCTTGGACCCAAGTATATGGTTGGATGATCTTCTTGAACATTTAGGATATCAACAACTCTTGGTTGGGAATTCAAGATTTTACAATCTTACATATGTATTCATTCACCGTAAGAATTTCTACAAAAGGTACTCGGATTTTGATCTTAGAGATCTCACTCTCCAAACTAAAAAAAGAAGAATATTTTTCAGTCTCTTTGACAGGAGGAGGAGGTGGTGTATCTTTCCTAACCTCAGCAGCCTTAGGTGCATCTTTCTTGGGCTATGTTTTTTTTGCAATAATTGGCACATTTCTATTTCTGAGGTTGTACTGTTTCTGCATCTCAAATATTGCATGTTGATACCCTTTAAGATAATCAGATGGTTCCTCACCCTTGTTTACTTCATGATCTGAATCATCAAGTTCCTCCTTAGTAAAAAGCATTCCTAACATGTTTTCATCTAAGCAATGAATTGAGTCTTCTTGTATTTCAGGCTGATCTTCTTCATCAGCTAAGTTTTGCTGAAAAGGAGGACTTACTTGAGGGCCAGGTGGCTGATTTCTATTTTCCCTTGGTCTCTGTTGGTTTTGAGGTCTTCTGAAATAAGGATTTCTAAACTGAGGTTCATGTTGTGCAGGAGGAGCAGAAGCATTCCCAAGGGTAAGCCTATCCATCAATTTTTCATTGTCTTCATCATGGAATCAAATTTTTCATCTGAGGTGGAAGGCTTATCTTCTTCTTTCAATTTAGTCTTTCCCATCTTGGACTTTTTTTCTGCTATCATATTGACCTCCACCTTCACTTCATCATTTTTCATTTCATAAAGTGAAGGGGATTCTCTTTCTCTTAGCAGGATAGAACAGTCATAATCAAAGGCTTCAACATATCTCAGCTGAGTTGCTCCTGGTGGAGGGTTTAAATGGACAGGGATGGATTCATAAACTTTGTTAAATCTCTTTCAAAAGTTTTGAATAGTTTCATCAACACCTCTCTTCAAACTATTATATTTAGTGAGGGCTTGTACAGGGTTGGTTCTATTTCCCCACTTCCTCAAGAAGCTATCTTCAAATTCATTCCAACTATGTAAGCTTCCTGTAGCAAGAGCTTTGAACCACTTCCTAACTTCACCAATAAAGCTCTGAGCAAACAATCTCATCTTGAATTCCTCGTAGTGAACTTCCTCCCTATCTATAAATTCACATGCTCTTCAGCTGTAATTTCTTCATCACTTCCCCAATTTTTGATTCTAGCAGAATATTTGCTAGGAAGGGCATTTAGGAAAACTGGAAGAACAAGGGGGGCATACCTAGTAGGTGTAACTATTGCTGGAGGTGGAACATTTCCTGCCATGATGACTAGGACTGTGGTAGTTTTAGGGACAACAGTAGTAGAGGAAGAGGAAATGTTAGGAGGAGGGTTGTTTGGTCTTTGTTTTCCAGCCACAATTAAACTCCAATCAAGAGGAGGTACACCAATTTTACTTCTTAACAAAATTTCAAATGGGTCTAGTTCCTTCAACCTATCCAAATATTCTTTCTCTAACAACAACTCTGAAGTGAATACTTCCCAAAACTCTTCTTTATATTTTTAAGTTACTAAGGCTGAGGTATCAATACCTCTATTATATAGGTCTAAGAAAATTTCAGTCAATTCTTTTTCACTTTCAGACATAAACAAGACTTCCTAAATTTTATCATGAATTTTTTTATCTTTAGGGCTTCTTAAAACTTGAGAGGACAAGGATTTTGTATGTAATGGAGTACCTGATATTGCATAAATGCCTTGACTGCCTCTAGACATGGTTTTTGGATTGTCCACAATGGTAGGTGGATTTGGGTCAGGATTACTCCTCGTGTATCTCCTTCTCGAAGCCATATTTGATCATATGAACTTTGAATGGAGTCACCAAGGTAGATGCAGCCTCGAACAACTTTCTGAGCTCCTGCTACCTTCAGAATTTTAAGTTCAAAATTTCGGGAAAAGTATATCTTCAGGCTCCTGATAGATGCACCAAAATGTTATCACAAAATTGCACTTGGTTTCCTGCTAATCAAGAAACTCTATGTAACTGTTTGAAACCAGATTGTGACTGAATATTAGACTCTTCAGTCTGAGAGGGCTCTCTCAAAGGGGTTTATGATATTAGATAATTACAAAACTAGATGGCTAACTCTATTTGAAAAATAACTTTATTGTGATGTATGTAGGTTGAAAAGAGTACAGGTTTGTAACCATTCGGCTTATGGAGTCAACATATCATTTGTTTTACTGGTAAGGTCTCTTGACATGGAAGCTGAGGCAGGTAAGAGTTTTTAACAAACGTAAATCACACATGGAACATAGAGAAACACAACCATTTCATCAATAAAGGAGGTCAGAGCATACACATATGAATTCTAAGTAATAAATATGAAATCCACTGCAAGTAGTACACATAAAAATACAAATCAGAAAAGCATTAA
Source organism: Pinus albicaulis (assembly GCA_034641835.2). Taxonomy (NCBI): domain Eukaryota; kingdom Viridiplantae; phylum Streptophyta; class Pinopsida; order Pinales; family Pinaceae; genus Pinus; species Pinus albicaulis. Next base: position 1,007,750,888 of record CM076579.1, read on the forward strand.
AAGCTCCATGAGAATCTCAGATCTGTCAAGAAAAATTCCTATGTATTAATGATATTAGTCAACTTACATAAAGCTCCAGTAGTGCAAAAAATATCCAACCCTTTACAATTTCGATAATCTGCCCTTTAATAGACCTTATTACATTAGAGACGATCTTCCTCTTGGCTAGATTCATCGAACTCTTCTTACAGCACCTTGCATAACAGGAAAACATGTGCTTTAATGATAAAATGACAGCTACACTCTAAAACAGTCCTTTTCCTAATAAGACTCAAACTCCTATTTATTACATCAAACTAACTTATCTCTTAAAAAAGTTACATATCTAAAAAATAATGCTTCACATGTTCAAATCGTCTATGTCATAGCTCATCACTACTTGACATCTTAAATATCTTCCTCAACATATGGAAACAAACCCTATTTTTCAGGAAAACATGACCCTATCTTTAATGAATGCTTCAGCTGATGAGTGGTCTCTATTTCATGGTCTTCAAGTCATGGATTGATGGCAAGTTCCCTTGAATTGTTTTATGTGTCCACCTATCCAAAACTACTCTTAAAATGCTCAGAAACCTTTAAAGACAGCTCGCTACGAAAACAGGGCAGTTTCGTAGCGTGCTTTCGAAGCATCCAAAAAATGACTTCTTCACTCAAAATTTCTACTTTTTTTCTCTTGCATGGTGTGCATCATGACACGACACTTCATCGTAACCTTTATCCTCTATTTAAAGCTACGAAAAGTGGTTTTAAAGGAAAAAATACAGCTACAAAAATTTTCATAGGGTTTTCCTAGCTTCGAGCCTAGGAAATGCTACGAAATTATGGAAAACTGTGTAATTTCCAGATTTTTACTTTGTTTCAAAAAGGTACCTTCCAGCTGTATAAATTTGGTTTTCAACATGCCATTAACCTATCAAAACATAAAAAAACTCAACTTAAGAGCCTTGAGGTGTTTATTCTTCATTAATGATGATTTGAGCTTTAAACCCTTCTTCTCTAGCTCCTCATGGATCAATTATAACTTCTCTTGGAGGTCTTTAACTTGGTCCTTGAGTTTTCTGTTGCTGGATTTCAAGTGCGGGTTCATTATTCTAACATGCTTCACCTCTTTCCTCAATGGCATAGTCCATTTGATTAATTCTTTTGTATCATCTAAGGTCTTTGATACACTATCAACTTGCTTTTCCCAAATCTCTTTCATTTTATCTAACCGCACTTTTTGGACATTATGTTTCCTTGCCTCTTTCTAAATGACTTCTATTTCATGATTTTATAACTTCAAATATTCCTCAATGACCTCAAACTCTGTTTTTTAATTAATTTTCTCCTTTCCTTTCTTTTGTGTGATGACTGTATCTTCTATTGCAGGTGATGATAGGTCATGATACTTGGTGGTGGCTAGATAATGTTAGTGACCTTCTGAACTTCTTTACTGCTTTCCAAGATTTTTCTAGCATGTCTTGTCATGGGTTTCCTATCCTGAAACATAAAACATGCATCCTCACCTTCAAACTCTAACTCCTTTGCTAATTTGGATTTCTTGAGCTTCTTTCCTCCCTTATCTATATCCTCAGCTTGGACTATGCAAGTCTCTTCAATATTAATAGCATGTAGAATGTATTATAAATTTACCTTAGCCATTGTTTGGCTTCTTGTAATCCTTTTGTTGCCATGTTTAATCACAGTTGGCTCTTGTTTTGCAGGTGAAACAACAGGTGTATCAAGTTTCTGCAATTTCTTTGTTTCCATGATTACTGGTTCACTTTTCTTTGACCCTACCAGTTCACTTTGTTCTGCAACTAAAGGTGATGTTATACCTCTAGGTTTAGGAGTTGTTTTAGGGGTGATGACATCCACTTAAAAACCACTGACAAACAGAAAAGAAGACCAGTCTCTGACTAGTCTTTTTAACTCATATAAAACCAACAACTTTATTAAACCATGATGAAAAATTGAGGTTTCACTTCCTTCAGATTTAACTTGAACTTTATCTACCATTTTTGCTAAACTTCTGTATAAATAAAAAGGGAGATCAAGAGATTTATTACCAATAAAATGTAGCAGAAGATTGAAATGGTAAGAATAGACTTTATGATACCTCCCTTCACAAGTGAAGTATTTATGAATGATTAGCAGTAGCTTGGAGAAATTATCTTTCATGTAGCTCCTTGGAATGGCATTTGAAAGGTCAACCTCACTATATTTTGTCTTGATAAATTCATTAAATTCCTACATGTTGAATTTGAAACCTTTGAACCATTGTTCTTCTCCTCTTGGAATTCCTATTGCTGCTATAATGGTCTCTGGAGTTATAGTGAGGTTCAACATTCCCACTTTTGTAGCTGTCCCATTGAAATTTAGGGCAAACTCTTTAGAAACTTGTTCATGGAATCCTTGTAATCTTTGGAAAAACTGTAAACACCCTATTCTTCTGAAAACTATTGAAGTTGTTGGGTCTTCATTTATTAGGTTCATGTCTAATGGCTCATATTTGAGACAGTGGAAACCTTTATTGGTCTTCCTCTTTGCAGCCATGGTACCTTAGTGTCTTCTCTGCCTTGCTTGATCAGTGATACTTGCAAAATTTTGAAAATACCAGCCATAGCTTGGGCTCAGTGAAATAACTCTCCAGAGCTTAATAACATGCAAAGAGGGAGTGGAGAATGAAAAATGACTCAATTGGGAAATATTTTCAAGTTTGATGACAACTCATGGAATAATGATGACTCATGCATGCTTAAAATGGTAATAATTACTTCAGCCATGACCATTGTACCTTGATCTTAATCCTAACTAAATCGAATAGCATCTACCCTATCCCTTTCAATAATTTACTGACACCTAGCAGTTGTTTTGACAAGACAGACATGAATCCTTCCTTTTGTAGTGTACCTAGTGTATTTCTGGGCAGTTTCACTACGAAAGTATTAGCAGTTTCGTAGCGAAAAGTGTGTTTTCTCTGTGTATTTCACTACAAAAGTAGGGATTCTTGGCTAAAATGAATTTTTGGAGTTATAATCTTGGGAAATAAAAAATTTCAGAAAATAATGATTGATGTGACATGAAAATATTTGAATGGGGGTGAGTTTTGGACTTTAGGATAAGATAATAAGAAAATTTTAAAATTTTCCTTAACCATGAAATGAAAAATGAATTCTATGACCCTACCTTTGACACATGAACCTCTAAGACTTTGTCAAATGATGTTTCATTTTTTTCTGATTGATAATAGGTGGCATCACTCAAACATCACCCTTCTAAAACTCCCGAGATAGAACCCCTCTTCATTATTTGCTAATAAATTCTTTTTTCCCTGGGATGTAAATTCCCCATGGTCTTCTCATTATGCTCCTTCAAAAACTTGTTTAGTGACATAATCCTAGATTGACCTCATAATTACGTCACCTAGTCCATGTGGCATCCTTTGGGAGCACCACATGTCATCCATTTTTGGGCCACTTGATCCCACCAAAAGGCCAATTCCATGTGTCATGTTCCATGCCACTATCACACCATGCCACCCTTAATTTTTTGAGATTTTGGGGTGTTGGGGTAGCATCAGATGCGCTCTAGATCCCAAAATTTGTGAAGGGACTAGAGTACTTGAGATCTCCAATGCCCATAAAGAGATTTAAGAAATTACATCTTGTTTAAGAAATATTTAATTAATTAATATTTTTAATTAAGAACATGTTGTAGCTTCTACAACACCACCCAAAATTTTGGGTATATTCTAAATTTTGTGTCCCCCCCTATTCGCTTAGCCCATTGAGGTTTCTATTTTGTTTCCGTTTGGTTGATATCCCCATGACATTTTCCAGCCAAACCCCTGTCTTTTTTCCCATTCAGGCAATACACATTGCACTCACTTGTCTTGATGTCTCATCATTGCATTAAGGTTTGAGGGGGTTTGCTGCTTCTAAGAGCGTTAAGAGTTCCTCTGCGGATTCAAAGCTAGGTTGTCCATAATGGTCATTACAAATTGGTGGGGGTACTAATACCGGAAAAACAAGGCTTCAATCTGACTATCATTATGTTGATTATGCTAGGGTTTGTAGGAAACCCTAATTTTGCAAGAGAGTGATCCCATTCATGTTTTAACCTAATTCACATGCCCCTAGGGGCGCGTTTTCACTGGCATTACATGACATCATGGTAAGAGTCATCCAGTATTAAGGTCCCTTGGGTTTTTGATTGGTTTCCCATCTCAGCATGTGAATTTGGGTTGGTGGTAGTACCTCATGATGATAACCTTGCCTCACCTCAGTCCGTGCCTCCTCAAGGGATTTGAAGTTCCTAAATTACATCTTGCTCGAGTACATTGGAAGCCCAAGATTTTCATGACATCAAGTCAGGCCCATGGAGAATATACCCAACAATATCACCACCACACAAAAGGAAAATTTCATAACATGACACATTCGTCTCCTTTCCATGCAGGGTGAGAACAAAGGCTTATACCCAAGACCTTGTCAAAGAAGATTTCAAGGGTAAGAGTATCTCGAGCATTAAGCGAGGAGCAGAAAGGTGTGATAATCAAAGGACCTTCGATCATGGTTAGGACACATCTTTTACATTCATATGGCCCCATTCCTAAGGAACTTCTTGTGGAGGGTTTCCTAGTTCAATTTTGTTCCCCAATATTGGGAATTTGTTTGATAAGGGCACAAAGTGGACTCCATGGTTTTTCCATTCATAGTGGACAGGCTAGGGCGAGGATTTATCATGATGATTCATGAAAAGAAATGGCACTCCCATTTCGGTTTGATCGTTGTACATCGTTGGGATGCTCATACCCTTCACAGAGGAATAGGTACAAGACAATTGAATGGTCCATATTACAAGTCGGGCCTTGTACTACCAAAGGGGGTGAACATGCATGCACATCTACTTCTACACGCTTCTTCACAGGAGAGTATGGAATTTTTAGAATTCATTTACCTATTATTGTGAGACATGATGGGAGAACTTTGGCGTGTATCCCTAAATTCATGCCTTTGCATGAGACTTGGTTTAACACAGAAACAACATATAATATCCACCCATTATTGGAGGAATTTAAGGAGTTGGCATAAACGATGAAGGTTTGGGAGACAATGCATTCAAATATATGTGCATCACTGTGTGGGCTAATGAAACCAGCATCTGACACAACCGTTGCAAGGATCATCTCTTGTATTTATACACTCCATTTTCATCCCTCTGGGATCACCAATTTGCAGAGGATGAACATATCGAGTGCTTCTTGAGGATCATTTCATGCGCCCCTTGAATGAATTAATTTTTGTTCATTTATTAATGTAATATTCCCAATTATCCATTGCTAGTTGGAATATTATATTTACTCAATTTTGCAGCTAGAAGAATAAAGGGGATGGGGAGACCCTTAAATCTCTGAAATAGCAATAAAACAATCCCAATGTGAAATGGGATCAGCATAAGAAGGAAAATAAATCCACCTTGGTGTGAAAGAAATACAATGTAGGTGGATTAGATCCAGTTGACCAAATCAACAGTGCTACTACATGAGGAGGGAAACCAATAGGACAGTGTAGTTTTGAAGAAGGAATATTTCCAAGGAAGTCACCTCACTAATGAGTGGGGTCAGGGGTGAGGAGGCTCACCAAGGATAAGAAGGAAGGGATGGCAGCAAGGAAGGCATTCAGTATTCATATATGTTTGGTCTTTTGACTACTTGCATGCTTCAGCTGTTTAGCTATGGTTGCAACATTGTTTAGTGCAAGGGATTCTCATGCGGGAATTCCATCCTCTTCTTTGGATTAACTTGTTTAAGGGATCTAAAGGGAAGGTTCTAAGCTATTTTTCCACCATCTAACTTAGGGTCAGTCTCTTCTAGAAACTGTGTCTTTTCTGCAGGTGCAGCAGTAGCAAGGTTGAATCCCTTGATTTTGTGCTAGTGTTTAAGGAGGAGGTGTCTATTTCTCTCGGGAAAGTCTAATCAGGAGGGCCTTTGGCCATTTTATGTATTAACCAGCTATTTCATGTTATATTTAGTCATATAAAATACATATTTTCCATAGACTGTGTTGTTTTCTGCAGTATTGCCTTTTATACTTGTGTAATGTCGAAAACCCTTGTCGGGTTGTCTTATTTCTTGTATAAAATAGGTTAAACCTCCATTTCTTGGCTATATTATTAATATAATCTCTAGATCAATATTTAATCATCATTTTCTATAGAAACCCTCATGTGAATTATGCTATTACAGTCTTCAGAATTCTATTATTGAAAGTCATGGGATTGAGGTGTTTTTAAGATATATTGAGATGGGGAGATCAGTTTAATGTAGCTAGGATGATTTGTTTCTGATGTCATTTGGTATGTAAGGTACATACAACATATATAAGAGGATCCAAGTCTTGTTTCATGTTTTTATAGGTTAATTTTCTGAATACAACGTTTTCACTATCCAAAGTGCAGTAATTCCTAAAAAGGAATATTACAATTGATATCAAATGAAAACTTAAAATTATCTCATTTGTGAGCTAATCCATTTTTTTCTTATTTGTAGGAGATTTAAAGAAGGAGATGTGGGTCCACATCCAACTAAGGCAACACTAAAAGCAAAAGAAGCATGAAGGTTTAAATTTGTGTCACATGACCCTCATATACCCCTCTAAAGATCACGCAAATTCAATGCATATGCCAGTTAGAATAGAAAAGTCACATTCTTTATTAATTATATGGGCAGATGACAGACATATGATGGCACAAACATCAGAAGAGATCAACATTGAACCTACCATATGGGTGATAGTCATAAAATGAAGAAAATACGCACTCCAAAACACTACTCAAATGGTAAAGGGTAAAGGGATGTCAGCGGTTATGATAAGTAGGTGATAATCTCATCTTAGGTAGCTTTTGAGGTCAGTAAGAGTATGCAAGGTCCACAAAATTCATCGAAATTCTTATACGAACTCAAGTTTCACTCAAGCCGAGGTGATTATCTGTATCATTTCGTGAAAGAGGTGTTGGGAGCCTGCCCTAGTGCCACCATATCACAACGATCCTCCATAATGTATATTTGAAATATGAGTGCCTCACATACCACTATGCATTGGTCATTGAGCCTCTCAAAGAGGACGTTAAGAGATGCCATTCAAAAATGCCTTATATCATGTGGAAATAATTTCCCCTATATATATAGAGTAATAGTGGGTTTTGAATGAGATCCTACACATGTTGAACACATGGGATGACATTATCCCTGTGTTTTATAAATTCAAACCTAGTGAGCTTGCGCGGACGAGCAACACAGATGGAATCTATGCGTGAAGGCTGCAGAAACTTGAAATGGAAACGACACATGATCCTTAAACTCATGAAGAGAAGTAGTGATTTAGCTGGAGTGCCATTGCTGATTGGATTAAGGCTGTTCATAAGGTGGCAGAAATAAGAAGTTTCAAACTGGATGACTATAATAGTGACGAAGGGTTCCTATTAGAGGAGGTCATTGAAGCTATGAAGAAAAATATAAAAGAGACATGCTTATATGTCGCTGAATATCCAGCTGGTTTGGATGTAAAGGTGAAAGGTTTTGAATATAGAGTATCATTGTAGAGTGGAAAACCTCAGGTAGTGGTGATCGTGGGGATGTGTGGAATAGGAAAGAAAACCATATATATGTCGAATGGAGAATATAAAAATAAATCCAGCTACGGCGTTGACAGTGGAACAATAGACATGTTCTTGTTATGACCACAGCAGTACACCAAAACCTAAAATGCGTGCACAACATATATCATCACAGGGTGGTGTGATTTATTTTGAAGGTAGAGGGTGAATAACTATTCACTGCATCAATGAAATGTTGGAGGATGTCTAAACACTTCCATGTTGGAATTAAGAGGGGTGAAACACCATAATGCGACAGGCTTGGAACGCGACTGAGCGACCTTCGTAGGAGTTGCAAAGTAGAATTTTGGGTCCTTGAGGAAGTAGGCGGAGGATGTGACTCCTCTAAATGAAAACCATGTGACCTTCACAAATCCTAGGCTCTCTTTAGTCACATAGTCGCAACTATCTTCTCAAGACTCAGGGAATGTGACCTGACCGTCATGGCAACTCTGCGACCTCATCTCCCAAGACATGAAGTCACAAGATCACACCCAAGAGAGTCTACACCCAGCACGACTCTCTAACTACGCGACCTCCACACTATGGTTGCGACCTCATGCAAAATCAATTCCTATTAGGAAATGGGTGTGTTACTATCCGTGTCCCTAAAATGATAGATGATTGCAAGAACACGTTAAGCATTGTTTTGAGGATGTTTATTTGTGGTTGGATGGCATTGGAAAATTGCCTCCAGTTTGTAATAAACAGTTTTGGAAGAATGTTTTGTTACAATGCGCTAAATACATGACAGAATGTTCAATATGATCCCCATCATAATGTCTTATTCATTTACGAGTGAAGATTCCAGCCCATTGAAGGTATTTTATAATTTTTTCTCATCGCCACTTTTATTTCAGGGCCAACTTCAGTTCCCTATTAAGATCAGGAAAATAAAAGTGATAAGAAGTGTTATGTTGGGGAGAACCATTTGAAGGAATGGTTTTTTTCGTGGGATAAGTCAGGGATCTCCGTGTTGGTTTGAACTTGCCGCTGGCCATGGATTTTCATAATACCCAGAGGGAGTCTTGAAGAGAAATAAGAAAGCATATGATGGTGGAGAAGGGAATTGTGTTCTTTGGAAGTAAGGGCAGATTTAGGCACACATTAAGAACCATCCAAGGTTAATCATGTCATATGGGAGGAATTTATAAACTGAAGAAATAACCTTTGATAGCGAACATCAATACTTTTCTTCAAAGACTTTCTAGGGATGATTTGGACTAAAGAGTATAAGAGTACCATTTACAAGCCACACACGTAACATTGCGGCATGACAATGGATCACAGAGGGGTCTAAACCTATGTTATTTCCTTTAATTAATGTTCTTTAAATTAATGGAATGTGTTTCCAACATTGATTGTTACTATAAAGACATGTGATCCATGTCATTTTTTGTAGGTAGAAGTTGTTTATGCACACAACAAAAGCTATGTTTTTCTCTAGAAATCAAGGCAGATCCTTACAGAACACCAAGAACCTCACTATAAGCTCAAAGGCACATCTGTCACCCAGTCATGTGCACGGGACTAATGCTCAGGAAAATACATCGTGTTTTGCAAGGCCTGAGCTCTCCAACAGGGAAGTGTAAAAGGAAAAACCCTAGGTCGCGACCTCTTAGGTCGTAGTCCTCCCCAGGTTGCAGGTCGCAAATAGCCTCAGGTTGCAGATGACCTCAGGTCACATATAGCTTCAGGTTGCAGATGACCTCAGGTCAAAGGTTGCAGATGACCTCAGGTCGCAGGTAGCAAGTGACCTCGGGTCGCAGGCCTCCCCAAGTCGCAAGTCGCAAATGACCTCAGGTCACAGGTTGCAAATGACCTCAGGTCACAAGTGGCCCTAGTCATAAGCCAACCCAATGGTTAAGGAGATCAAGAGTCAAATGCAACTCAAGAGTCATTTCAACCTATATGTATGATTTTGGGAAATTACACAGGGGAATTTTATCACTTGAGTTGAAGTGATGATGAGATATCGAATTTGTTCTTGCCAAGCTAAAGGAACTCAACTCTTGGTATCAAGTAAAGGGAGTTGTAGTGAGGCTAGGGTTTTTGGTATCATGCATTGAGATGAATAGCCCATGTTCCACTATTGGGTTTTGATGAGTTGCAAAATATGTATTTGAAGTTGCAGCATCATTAATAATATATTCTCTTTTTTCCAGCACCGATTCACATGCTTGCTTATTGTAGTAGTACTAGTTGTCTGATATTTCACTATATTTGTACGTGTGATTTCATACACGCAATTGGTTATGGACTGATTCATAATGGTTGCATGTACGTTTTGCTTTTGAATCGGTGTTTACTTGTTTCTTTCCATGTTAGTGCTCTATTGTGAACTACTTTGCAGTTAACTTTTGGCATGTTCTCTCTCATGTACTTCAGACTGTGTTTTGGCTCATCGATCCCTCTCGTGGCACACCCCTTTTTATTGCTGCTTAGACTTTCTTATATCTCTATATGTGGTTCATCAATATTGGGTTGATTTTGTTTCACTGATTGGTCATTTCATCCTTGTCTCTACTTCGTCACCTTCTCATCTGACAACCAAGAGTGGAAACACTTATGGCTGCAGCTGGGCCCACATACTGGATGGGGCTCGCATCCCGAACGGTGTGAGGTCTAATTGGGACCTCTCACTGGGGATACCCCCTTGTTGTTGGCAGTACAATTTTCCCGTCAACAGTTTGGCACTAGAAGGAGGCCTAGATGACAAGCTGAGCCCTTAGAGACTACGGTTAGTCCCATATATGTAAATGGCTCCTCCTTAACATCCTCCCGAGTTGTTTATCATACTTATCTATTTATCGATGCTCAATCCCTGATGAACCTCTATATCACTTGTCTCAGTTAAAGTTTGATGGCAAGAATGGAATTTCCATTATCGAGCACCTTTATGATTTTCTTGAGTTTTGTGGATATTACAAAATTGATGATGAGGAGATTTATCGTGTGATTTTCTCCCTCACCCTTGAATGACACATCAAGAAATGGTGTCGCATGTTTCCAGCAGCTTCCATCCATTTGTTCGAGCAACTCATTGGTGAGCTTCAACAAGCTTTTCATAGGTACGATTTTCAAGATGTAATAATAAAGATAAATGAGATCAGGTAGAAACATCAAGAATCTCTAGAGGATTTTTCTATTAGATTTTTCCATCCTTGTTTTGAGTTCCCTAAAAGAGATGTCGATTGGTCATATTTAATTGAAAAGTTTCAACAATTGGTTTTCATTTCTCTACAACACCTTCAATCTGTAACAAATCCTAATTATTATGTCTATTACGATAATATTCAAGCTACTAAATGTCCATATTTTGTCCCTAATATTGTCTTTCCCATATCTCTGAGTCTGGAACAACTTCAAGCCTCCAAGGAGGAACTTATTATTTGTGACATCTCTCATCCTCCTCCTGATTTGCTACCTAATGGATTTTTGGTCAGAAATAGTTTAAGTGATGAAATATGCCTACAGGGAAATGAAACATGTTGTATCACCCCTGAATATTTCATACACCCTGGAAAATCAGGAATTGAAAACCAATTTGATTCAACAACTCTCATTTTTAATGAAACCATTCTCGAGTCTGTTGAACATATGCCTAGGTTGAGTCCTGAATATCATGCACTTGCCAGCAATAACTTTGGTATTGTCCCAGATGATTTTGATTGTCCTATAAATCTCTTAGACTATGACATGCACGCAGTTTCATTGTCCCCTTTGGATGACACTGACGTGCGAGATGGAATTCCTTGTACAATTGGTACCCCCTCATCTGAATCATTCCATCCATTATCCCCTGATTCATCTCTTGAATCTGCAATACCAACATATTCTACAAATCATTTCAGAATTGCCTCTTGTTGGGGTTGATGGCAGTGATGAACACGAGGGGGGTGTTTCACAATCACACTACGAGAATTATGAATCTCTTATTTCTGACCTCTTCCATCTGCACCCCTTAGCTGGTCACGAAAGAGAACCTATGTCTCAGAAATCTCAGGATGTCTCTCTCACCAATTCATCCTCTTGTTTAATCCAAGGAGAGCCTAATTTACAAAATACCCAACCTGATCAAGTTGGTGGCTTCAACGATTGTAATTTCTCTGAAAACATATTCACTCACGCCTCTGGTGATTGTCATTCATATCTATTTTTTTATCCTATGAAGCCACTGAAATTCGATGTTTCACCTTTTGAATATCTAGGGACTCATCAAGAAGTTTAGGCGCTTCAACTTCCGCTGATGGTTATGTCAGGCTCTCACGATCCTGATGAAACCCCCGATCCAAGTCAAAATAGGGTTTCTAAAATCAGGGTTTCCATGCACCATACTCCTCTCAGCATGAACGTGCCGGATGTCAACTTACCTTGGAAATGCTCTGATTCAAGTGATGTTGCTTTGAGCACATATTTTTTTCCCCTAACAGCTAATATGCATCAGCGTCTATACCCAAATTGGTTCACTAGAGGAAGGACACCAACCATTTTATCAAATATTTTTTATTGTTTCCCAGCCGGTATATATTGTAGTCAAGTACAAATAAATGATGTGTTACAATCCAATCAATTTTCCTCTCGATTTCCTGATAATATTATTTTCAATTCATCTCATCCTTGGGAATCTAAAGAATTTGATCTATTCAACTCTCAATCTATTAGTTTGTGAACATATGACCAAATTAGTAATATGCCCGCTGATAGTTGTCCAATCGCCGCAAATAATGACTACATGCATTCACCAGTCGATCTCACGAAACCACTGAAGTTTGATAGCTCCCCGTTTGAAGGTTCAGAGTTTTTCTAGGACGGTGAGGCACTTCAGCTCCCACTGATGGTTACATTAGGTCCTCACGTCCCTGACAAAACCCATGGACAACTTCAAAATAAGGTTTCTGAAATTAGGGTTTCTGCACTTGAATTTTCAAGCATCTCAACTTCACCTAGCAGAAGCGTATTGGCTCCATGCCATCAAATTGATCTCCCTCAACATCATGATGAGATTTTCTATCGGCTTGACAGATCCTATATGGAAAATGTATCTGCAAGTAGGAAGTGTCCTACCTCACTTCCGTTGAATCTAGGGTTGTGCATGAATTAATGTGTGTCATGGCTAGATGATTATAGGTTTCAAGTACATCTTCCTATTTATCAGGATGAGATTGCAGTTCATCTTGAACAATACGTTATGGCATGTTCTCTGGTAAGTAGTCATGATCTTCTTATTGTTTTGCATGCTTTATAGGTAAGCTTTGTTGTTGGTGCACAAATTTTTACGCTGGTTTTGATTGCAGACATTTTTATTCTTGCAGGTCTGAAATGAATGCGATGGTTGCAATGGAAATATGATTTCAAATAACCCGACCACCTTTTCTGTTAAATTAAGGTTTTATGTTTATGCTAGCTAGGGTTTTCTAATAAAATTTTATTGGTTAAAGTTATGAATTAGGGTTTACTTTCTATGGTTTTCTTTAGGGTTTTAAATTATGTTGTTTTCTTTTAATTCATTGTAACTTTCTGTTAGTTTACACTCATACTATTGCATTTTCTAATTGTTGAACATCATTCTTATAATCACTGCATGTGCTTTATCTGTGATTAGTTGTTTTGTTTCACGCATAACATTGCATTTCATCTAAGCCCTGATCACTGTACTACATCATGCATTTTCCTTCTTGCATAAGTATACACTTGTCGTTCACCTAGAATTGCATTTCTCTCTATATTACTTCTTGAATAGTATTCTCCAAACATTGACATAGCATGGAATTTTCTATGTATTGTGTGCCACTGAATGAGATTTCATTGAAATTGGAGCCTTCAAACTTCAGTACCCTAACTAGCCTCCTTACCCCTGCTTGCACGTGTTTGAAGCCGAATGGATTTATTTTACCTCTTTGTGCACAACGAAACCCGAAAGGTCTTCCTTTCTTTCATTGTCATAATGTTAAAACCCTAACCCTAATGACTATGTGAGGTTATGGTGGTTACACCAAGGGGTAGCTTCTCTTAGATCCATTCATCAAAGTTGTATCTTGAACATCATCCCTACGAGTCTAATTCTTAGTTGGGGAGATACAGGCAGGTTGCTTGTGGGGAACCCTGATCAATTTGAATGATTTGTATCCATAACCTGAACCTTACGCTCAACATAGCCTTGAATATATCAATGACTTGTTACATGTTTCATTTGTTATCTAGAGATGGAATGTAAAAGCTTGGCATGAAGGCAAACCCAAATCAGAATATCTTTTAGTTTCTATCAAACAAGAAACAACCTCTCTTGCAAAGTAAAATAAGTCGGGATCCCTCGTCCGCCCTGGGTAAATAATTTCCCCAAAGAATAAGTTTCAAAAACACATACAAATAAGTTCTATAAGAAAATAAAACACATAAGGGTAAATTATTGAGAAATGTTTCGTGCGCAGATAGGTAATGCAACGAATCCACCGGGGTAATGACTAGACTCGCTGGCAGCACAACAACATTTTTGATTTCTTGAAGTGACTCTATCGGGGTATTGTTCAGGCCTGCTGGCAACGGAGAAATACCATAATCTTATCTTAAAATTATAAATATAATAAACCCTCTGCCTAGTCCTTTACATCATCATCAACTCCTAGCATGCGTGAGTTTCTACTTGGGTGTGTATTGATTAACAAGAACTAGCGTAGGCACAAAGGAAAGGCATATCTGTAAAGGTCAAAGCAACGTAGGAGATACCCACAGTTCCTATCCAATATTCCCTTGTGCCACTGTTTAGACTCAAGAAAGTGTAGGGACATTGACAGAGATGCTAGATTCTACCAATGATTTGCCAATTGTTGTAGTTGCTACAACACCACCCAAAATTTTGGGTCCCCCGTATTCGCTTAGCCAATTGAGATTTCTATATAGTCTCTGTTTGGTTGATCTCCCCATGACCTTTTCCTTCCAAACCTTATCGTTGTGCCCATTCACACAATGAACACTGCACTCACTTGTCTTGATGTCTCATCATTGCATCAAGGTTTGAGGGGGTTTGTTTATTCTAAGAGCATCAAGAGTTCCTTCGCAGATTCAAAGCTAGTTTTTCCATAGTGGTCATTACCAATTGGTGGGGGGACTAATACTGGACAAACAAGGCTTTAATCTGACTATCATTATGTTGATTATGCCAGGTTTTGGGGGAAACCCTAATTTCACAAGAGAGTGATCCCATTTCTATTTTAACCTAATTTTCATGCCCCTAGGGGCATGTTCTTACCGAAATTACACGACATCATGGTAAGATCCATATAGTATCAAGGTCCCTTGGGTTCGTGATTGGTTTCCCCATCTCAGTCCTCACCCCCTCAAGGGCTTTGAAGTTCCTAAAATTCTATCTTGCTTGAATACATTGGAAACCCTATATTTTCAAGACATCAAGTCGGGCCCATGGAGAATATACCCAACAATATCACCGCCACATAGAAGTAAAATTGTAGAACATGACACATTCATCTCCTATCCATCTTGGGATGAGAATAAAGGCTTATACCCAAGACCTTGTCAAAGCGGATGACAAGGGTAAGAGTATCTCGGGCATTAAGAGAGGATCATAAGGGTGTGATAACTAGAGGACTTCTGATCATGGTTAGGCCACATATTTTCCATTCATATGGCCCCATTCCTAAGGAGCTTCTTGTATAGTGTTTCCTAGATCAATTTTGTTTCCCAATATTGGGAAGTTTCTTGATAAGGGCACAAAGTGGACTGCATGATTTTTCCATTCATAGTGGACAACCTCGGCCGAGCATTTATCATAATGAAGCATGAAATGCAATGGCAGACCCATTTCAGTTTGATCACTATACATCATTGGCATGCTCATACCCTTCATAGAGGAATATGTACAAGACAAGTGAATGGTCCATATTACAAGTTGGGCCTTGTACTACCAAAGGGGCTGAACATGCATGCACATATGCTTCTACACCCTTCTTCATAGGAGAGTATGGAAGTTTTATAATTCATTTGCCTACTATTGTGATACATGATGGGAGAAATTTGGTGTGTATCGCTTATTTCATGCCTTTGCATGAAACTTGGCTTAACATAGAAAAAACATATGATATCCATCCATTTTTGAAGGAATTTAAGGAGTTAGCATAAATGATGAAGGTTTGGGAGACAACGCCTTTAAATATATGTGCATCACCGTGTGGGCTAATGCAGCCAGCATCTGACACAAATGGTGCAAGGATCATCACTTGTATTTATACGCTCCATTTGCATCCCTCTGGGACCACCAATTTGTAGAGGATGAACATATTGAGTGCTCCTTGAGGATCAGTGCACACACCCCTTGAGTGAATTAATTTTTGTTCATTTATTAATTTTTATCCCTCTAGTGAGCTAATCCATTTTGTTTCTTCTTTGTAGGATATTGAAATAAGGCGATGTGGGTCCACATCCAACTAAGGCAACACTCAAAGCAAAGGAAGTAAGAAGGTTTAAAGTTGTGTCACATTACCCTCCTATACCCCTCTAAAGGTCGCGCAAATTCAACGCATATGCCAGTTAGAATAGACAAATCACATTCTTTATTAATTATATGGGCAGATGATGGGAAGATGATGTTGCACACATTAGAAGAGATCCACATTGAACCTACCATATGGATGACAGTCATAAAATGAATAAAATACTCCAAAACACTACTCAAATGGTAAAGGGGAAAGGGATGTCAAAGGTTATGTTAAGTAGGTAATAATCGCATCTTAGGTAGATTTCAAGGTTAGTAAGTTTATGGAAGGGCCATGAACTTTGTCGAAATCCTTATATGAACTCAAGTTTCACCCAAGTCGAGGTGACTATCTGTATCTGCTCGTGAAAGAGGTGATGGGAGCCTACCTTAAGTGCCGCCATATCATAACAATCCTCCCTAATGTATATTTGAAATACGAGGGCCTCACATACCACTATGTGTTGGTCGTTGAGCTTCTCAAAGAGGATGTTAAGTGATTCCATTCAAAAATGCCTTATGTCACGTGGCAATAATTTCCCCTAGATATACAAAGTCAGAGTGGGTTTTGAATGAGCTCTTGCACATGTTGAACATAGGGAGATGATGTTATCCCACTATTTTACAAATTCAACCCCAGTGATATTGTGTGGATGAGCAGCACATATGGAATTTATGCACGAGGGATGCAAAAAATTGAAATGTAAATGACACATGATCCTCAAACTCATGAAGAGAAGCAAGATTTAACTTGAGTACCATTTCATATTGGATTAAGGCTCATCATAAGGTGGCAGAAATAAGAGATTTCAAAATGGATGACTATAATAGTGACGAAGGGATCCTATTAGAGGAGGTCATTGAAGTTGTGAAGAAAAAGATAAAATAAACATGCTTATATGTCGCCAAATATCCAACTGGTTTGGATTTAAATGTGAAAGATTTTGAAGATAGAGGAACATTGCAGAGTGGAAAACCTTAGGTAGTGGGGATCATGGGGATGTGTGGAATAGGAAATAAAACCATATATATGTTGAATTGAGAGTATAAAAATAAATCCAGCTACGTCGTTGACGGTGGAACAATAGACATGTTCCTATTATGACCACAAAAGTACACAGAAACCTTAAAATCATGCATAATGTATGTCATCACAGGGTGGTGCGATTTAGTCTGAAGACAATAAATATTCATTGCATCAATTAAATGTTAGAAGATGTCTAAGCGATTCCATGTTGGTATTAAGAGGGGTGCAACACCATAGTGAAATTGGCTTGGAACATGACCGGGCGACCTCCATAGGAGTTGCAATGTCACATTTTGGGTCCTTGAGGAAGTAAGCGGAGGATGTGACTCCTTTAAATGACAACCATGTGACCTTCACAAATTGCAACCTCTCTTTGGTCACATAGTCACAACTATATTCTTAGGACTCAGGGAATGTGACTTGACCGTCACAGCGACTCTGCGATCTCTCCCAAGTCGCCAAGTCACAAGATTGCACCCAAGAGAGTTCACACACGGTGCGACTCTCCGACTACGCGACCTCCACACTAGGGTTGCGACCTCATGAAAAATCATCATATATCAAGGAATGGGTGTGTTATTATTCGCGTCCCTAAAATGATAGACGATTGCAATAACACAATAAGCATTGTTTTGAGGATGTTTATTTGTGGTTGGATGACATTGGAAATTTGCCTCCAATTTGTAATAAATAGTTTTGGAAGAATGTTTGGTTACAATGCGCTAAATACATGACATAATATGCAACATGATCCTCAACATAATGTCTTATTCATTTACAGGTGAAGAGTCCAGCCCGTTGGAGGTGTTGTAGACTTTGTTCTCATCGCCACTTTTATTTCAAGTCCAACACCGGTTTCCTCTTAAGATTAGGCAAATAAAAGTGAAAAGAAACGTTATTTTGGGGAGAACCATCTGATGGAATGGTTGTTTCGTGGGATAATTCAGGGGTCTCTGTGTTGGTTTGAACTTGCCACTAGCCATGGATTTTCATAATACCCAGAGGGAGTGTTGAAGAAAAATAAGCAAGCATATGATGGTGGAGAAGGGAATTGCATTCTTTGGAGGTAAGGTCAAATTTAGGCACACATCAAGAACCATCAAAGGTTAATCATGTCATACGGGAGGCATTTATAAACTGAAGAAAGCACCTTTGATAACGAACATCAATACTTATCTTCAAATATTTTCTAAGGGGGATTTGGACTATAGAGTACAAGAGTACCATTTACAAGCCACACACATAACATTGCGGCATGACAATGGACCACACAAGGGTCTAAGCCTACGTTATTTGATTTAATTAATGTTCTTTAAATTAATGGAATGTGTTTCTAGCATTGATTTTTATTATAAAGATGTAATATTCCTAATTAGGCCAAGATAATAGGAATATTCAATTTTGTTTTCATTTTATTGCTACAAGAATAAAATTGTAAAGGAGGACAAATTAAACTCCTTAAACAACAAAAGAAATCAATGCCGATGTGAAAAAAGCTAAATTTGGGTTTCCATAATAAAACTCCTTCATGTGTGAAAAGGGATTGTGACAATTGACAGGGTCAACAGGACCAAATATACAACGTTGTCTAGATGCAATGTACCTAGATGAACAACGCAGATCTAGTTGGAGGTTTCAAATGTGAAAGGAGCTAAACCTTTGAGATGGTTTAGGGTTTTGCAAGGATTTCATCCTATAAATGAAAGAGGAGAGCAGCATGAGAGGGGTTGTTAAACATATTTTCTTGAAAGGATTTGTCTGTTTAGACACTTCTCATTCTCTAGCTGTTTAGCTGAGAAAAGTGTTGTTTAGCACTGAGTGTTCCTGATCGGGAGTCCCACCTCTTTCCTTGAGAGGCCTCTTGGAAGAGTCTTGCATTTATTGTCCACTATCAGGAATTTGGCCAAGCTTCTTCTTCCAACTAAAACTCATATCCTGTTGAGGGTTTGGTTGTCCTTGTGAGCAGCAGCAAGTGGAGGCTAGATCTATTCAGATCTAGGCAAAATTAGTGCCTCTTTTCAATGGGAAAGCCTTCTATCCCATTAGCAAGAGTGTATTAGCTGATTGGAGATTCAGATCTACAACTTGGCATCAGGCCAAACTCTACATCAAGCCTACAATGCAGTTTATCTCCCTGTACTGCGTTATTTTTCAAGTGAAGAGTTGCAGGGTGTTTGGCAACTATTTGGAGGAGAGATCTTTGGTGTAAAGGAGCCTTCCTGACACTATGGTGATCCATGGATTAGCCATATAATCCATGTATGTTTCAGATCTGATCTATTCATTGATCTATCTACTTCAGAATCTATGAATCATTCTGCATATCTGCTGCAGTAGATCTCAGATCTACTCTTTGTGCTACATGTATTACTAAAAACCCCAAGGGGGATGTAAAATAGTGACATTCTAGTGTAAAGATCTGATATAGATCTAATATTCTATACACATATCTGTCCTAGATATGAGTTGTAACCTACAGCTACTGTTTACTCATAAAAATAACACTGTCAAGGCTTTGCAGTGAATTATATCATTGCAGCACTTCTTTTAGAGAGTTTTTCTCCATAAAGTCTCCATATTTCTCTTGTACATTGATTGGGCTATATTGTAAATCTGATTCATCATTGTATAAGATATTTTTGAGCTCTTATATTGGCATCTTTCTACTACTATCTAAAACTACGTTATTTTCTAGGCAGTGTTCTTTTGTATTACTGCAGTCCCTTCTTTGGGCAATTTTCAAGCCATACTAGGTGTGGGAGATCTGTTTAACCCACCCAGTTTGATTTGTTTCTAATATCCTCATGGATTTGGGTCTTATATTACTAGATCTAAGGGATCCATGGGCTGATTTCATAATCTGTAGCATCCATTCCTGGAAAATGTGTTTTGCAGTCATGCCTTGCTAGTAGTCCCGATTTTGGGATATTACAGTGGTATCAGAGCATATTTCTTGGCACAGCCTGTGATTTGCCTACTAAAGAGCCAATATGTCTTTTCATGGAAGGAAAATAATGATGAAGTGTGGTTACATCGATGACACAGAAGTAAAGGGTCCAAACCCTTTAACTGGAAGTTTGCAGAGAGAAGAGTTCTCAGAACTCTTTCTAAAGCTATGCATGAACTGAAGGAAGAAATCTAGGGATGAAGAGGGAAAGACATGCAAATCCCTCAGGAGGATTCTTACATCAAGAAATCCCCAGCACTTCCTACCATGTGTGTGAGCATTCAACCACACAACCTGATCTGCAATGTTGGAACATGCCTACGTTCTTGTTAAAGAAAGAAGGAAAGGGAGGAACACCAAAGGAGGAATCTATTGGTGATTATCTCCAATAATATGAGTCTCTATCAGAGAGATTCAAAGAGCATCTTAGTTTTCTAGAGTTTTTTCAACTCAAAGAAGCAAGATCCAACACCTACATTAGAAGAAGAGGATGCCTTCAGCACACTTTGGGTAGGTTCTCTCTACCTAATTTTGATGGATCACCTAAAGACTCAGCCAAGTCTTGGGTAAGGAAGCTTGAAACATAATTTCAGCTACATCAAGTGTCAGAAGAGGAAGCCTTGAGAGTAACAGCACTGCATCTTCAAGGAAAATCTTATACTTGGTGGCTATTTGAGTCCTCTTCCTTAAAGGGGATAAACATCTTTTCTTATGCAAGATTCACTAGGAGACTAGTGACAAGATTTAATGTGAGACATTCTGAGACTTCTTGGGAAGAGAACATCAAGCCCAAGAAATCTACATCTTTGCATAAGTTGGAAGATTCCAAGGAGCCAAATCCATTCCTAAACATTGTTGAGGGGGTCGAGGATCTGTTGCCCAATTTTCCAGAGGCAAAGGCCCCACTACAACAAGATCTCTTTTCTCAAAAAGAAGACATGAGGATTCCTTCTTCACTAAGAGATCAAGAAAAAAGATCTCTTTATAATGAAGCATTCTCCACTAATGAGGAGAAGGGAGAGGAAGAGCATAGAAGATCCTCTAATGTTGTGCTAGCAGGAGGAGATCTATTTTCATTTGGAGATGGAGATGAAGAAATGGCTTCCACTAGAGGGGTTCTTGCACCCTTGCAAGGGATTCCTAAGGATATTCCATATGGAGGACATGAGCAGCATGTGTCTTTGCTAAAAGGAAATGAGGAAAAACAAAGGAGGGATCACCTAGTTGATCCACTATCAGAAGATGGGTAAAATGCTCCAATCAGAGGCACTCTTACACCACTAAGAGGGGTATCCAAGTTTCATAATACTTCCACACAAAAATCAAAGGTAGACTTGTGCTGTGGAAGCAAGGGAATGTTGATCCCATCTGATAAGCATGGGAGAATGAACCATGAGGCATCATTGTCTTGTGGAAAACCACCTGGGAGACCACCTGATTCAGATTTGGTGAGAGGTGTCCCACATCTTGATGCTCCACTCATGAGTTCAAGAAGGATTGGAGCATTAGAAGACAAGGCTATAGCACTGGGAGGCTTGGGTAAGCTCAAGGAGAAGGGAGATATTATCCCCTTATCATCACCACCCACTCTCCTATCTGGATCTGTGTTGTGGGAGGAGGAGAATGGAAGGATCAGCCTTCCAACACACACTTGTGGCATGGGGAATGCCAAGGAGAAGATCAGCAATATGACAGACATTCATGTGGATGTATCATCACCGCTGTCATTGTTGAGCAGTGTAGATATGTATTGGAAATCTCAACTGCTTGTAGAGTATTCCAAAGATATTCACACATGTATGATACTTGATGAAATGCTGCAAGAAGAGGGCTACTTAGTCCAAGGAGGGGTGATATATCATCATGGTAGAGTCTTCTTGTCTAGAGCTTCCAAGCTCAAGAAGAAGATACTACAAGGAGCACATAAAGAGTTATTTTTCATCCATATGTAGTCAGTGAAGATCTACACTCTAATCATGAGAAGATTTGATTGGGAAGGCTTGAGAGAGGAACTAGATCAGCACTTTCAAGGGTCTATGAGCTATGTGGAGTTGGGGCAGCCAAGGGACTCTATGCAAGAGTCATTTCAGCCATCTCTTACTTCTTTTAAAAGAGGAGAAATGTCCATGCACAACTCCATGTGTATGAGTAACTTTGAGGGTAAATAATCTGTTCATATGAAGCAAGTGTATTTTTCTGATTGTACATGTTCTTTTACTATTTGTATGCAGGCCATGACTCCTAAAAGGAGAAATGTATCATGTAAATCTCATGTCAATTGTTGTGCCACTAAAAATTCTGAATTTGGCCACTCCCTTGATGTGAAAAGGGAGATTTATTTTCATGATGGGTGCTTCCCAAAGGCACCAAATATATCTCACATTTTTTGTAAGATTGAGATGAATTGGGCAGAAAGTAAGTGGTGGTAAAACCACTTACCACACCTTGGTTTGATGCAAGCAGGGGATGCTCTGCGCTAGTTCCACATGTGGGACTATGATCCACCTCCATGTACACACATTTTTGTTTGTTTGTACATTGTCTTGATCCCCTAGATTGATGATGTACTCGTACTTTTCATGGGGATGAATGGAGGAAGGAGGGAAGGCATGCATGTGCCCTATGGGATGACTGCACTCCCTGTACTTTATGTTTTATATTTCAGGGAGGGAATTGGGCAAACCATGGTTGTTTCATGTGATTCATTGTTTCCTTATGGGAGGAGTTGTTTGCATCTCATGAGGACATTGTTGGGACAAGTCATAAATGGATGGGTTGGTGATCACTTAGCTTATGAGAGAAGATTATCCTTTTTTTGTGACACAAATGGAGGAGGAGATGAGTTGCAACACTCACCTTATCAGTTGCTTGAGGACAAGAAAATTTTTGGAGGGGAGGACTGTAATGTTCCTAATTAGCCCAAGCTAATAGGAATATTCAATTTTGTTTTCATTTTCTTGCTACAAGAATAAAATTGTAAAGGAGGACAAATTAAACTCCTTAAACAACAAAATAAATCAATGCCCATGTGAACAAAGCTAATTCTAGGCTACCTTAATAAAACTCTTTCATGTGTGAAAAGGGATTGTGACAATTGACTCGGTCAACAGGACCAAATCTATAGCACTGTCCAGATGCAATGTACCTAGATGAACAACACAGATCTAGTTGGAGGTTTCAAATCTGAAAGGACCTAAACCTTTGAGATGGTTTAGGGTTTTGCAAGGCTTTCATCCTATAAATTAAAGAGTAGAGAAGCATGAGAGGGGTTGTTGAACATATTGTCTTGAAAGGATTTGTCTGTTTAGACACTTCTCATTCTCTGGATATTTAGCTGAGAATAGTGTTGTTTAGCACTGGGTGTTCCTGATCGGGAATCCCACCTATTTCCTTGAGAGGCCTCTTGGAATATTCTTGCATTTCTTGTCAACTATCAGGAATTTGGCCAAGATTCTTCTTCCAATTACAACTTGGATCCTGTTGAGGGTTTGGTCGTCCTTGTGAGCAACAGCAAGTGGAGACTAGATCTATTCAGATCTAGGCCAAACTAGTGCCTCTTTTCAGTGGGAAAGCCTTCTATCCCATTGGAAAGAGTGTATTAGCTGATTGGAGCTTTAGATCTACAACTTGGCATCAGGCCAAACTCTACATCAAGCCTACAACGCAGTTTATCTCCCTGTATTGCATTATTTTGCAAGTGAAGAGTTGCAGGGTGTTTGGAAACTATTTGGAGGAGAGATCTCTGGTGTAAAGGAGACTTCCTGACACTGTGGTGATCCATGGATTAGCCATATAATCCATGTATGTTTCAGATCTGATATATTCATTGATATATCTACTTCAGAATTTATGAATCATTTTGCAGATCTGCTGCAGTAGATCTCAGATCTACTCTTTCTGCTACATGTATTGCTGAAAACCCCAAGGGGGGATGTAAAATAGTGACAAGTGTATAGATCTGATATATATCTAATATTTTGTACACAGATATGTCCTAGATCTGAGTTGTAACCTACAACTATTTTTTACTCATAAAAATAACGCTGTCAAGGCTTTGCAGTGAATTACATTGTTGTAGCACCTCTTTTAAAAGGGTTTTTCTCCATAAAGTCTCCATCTTTCTTTTGTACATTGATTGGGCTATATTGTAAATCTGATTTATCATTATATAAGCTATTTTTTAGCTTTCATATTGGCATATTTCTACTGCTATCTAAAACTGCGTTATTTTCTGGGCAGTGTTCTTTTGTATTGCTGCAGTCCCTTCTTTGGGCAGTTTTCAAGACATACTGGGTGTGGGAGATTTGTTTAACCCACCTAGTTTGATTTGTTTCTAATCTCCTCTTGGATTTTGTATTAGATTACCAGATATAAGGGATCCAAGAGCTAGTTTCATAATCTGTAGCAGCCATTCCTTGAAAATTCGTTTTCCAGTCATGCCTTGCTAGCAGTCCCGATTTTGGGATATTACAAAAGATGTGTGACCTGTGTTATTTGTTGCAGGTAGAAGTTGTCAATGCACATGAAAAAAGCTAAGGTTTTCTTTGGAAAGCAAGGAAGATCCTTACAAAACACCAAGAACCTCACTATAAGCTCAAAGGAACATATGTCACCTAGTCATGCGCATGGGACTAATGCTCAGGAAAATACATCATGTTTTGCAAGGCCTGAGCTCTGCAAAAGAGAAGTGTAAAAGGAAAATCATTCCAGGTCATAGGTCGCATATGAACTCAAGTCGTAGATAGCCTCACGTCATAGATGACCCCAGGCCGTAGGTCGCAGATGACCTCAGGTCGCAGGTCACAAATGACCCTAGGTCACAGGCCTCTCCAATTTGTAGGTCGCAAATGACCTCGGGTCGCAAGTGGCCCTAGTCGCAAGCCATCCCAATGGTTAGGGAGATCAAGAATCGAGCACAACTCAAGATTCACTTCAGCCTATATGTACGACTTCGGGAAATCACACTGGGTACTTTTAGCACTTGAGTTGAAGTGAGGACGAGATAGCAAATTTATGCTTAAGATCTAAAGGCACTCAACTTTTGGTATCAAGTAGAGGGAGTTGTAGTGAGGCTAGGGTTTTTGGTATCATGCATTGAGATGAATAGCCCATGTTCCACTATTGGGTTTTGATGAGTTGAAAAATATGTATTTGAAGTTGTAGCATCATTAATAATATATTCTCTTTTTCCGGCACCGATTCACATGCTTGCTTATGGTGGTAGTACTATTTGTTTGATATTTCACTATATTTGTACGTGTGCTTTCATGCACGCAGTTGGTTATGGACTGATTCATAATGGTTGCATGTATGTTTTTCTTTTGAATCAGTGTTTACTTGTTTTTTTCCATGTCAGTGATCTATTGTGAAATACTTTGCAGTTAACTTCTGGCATGTTCTCTTTCATGTACGGTTGACTAGGTTTTGGCTCACTGATCCCTCTCATGGCATACCCCTTTTTATTTCTACTTAGACTTGCTTATATCTCTATTTTTGGTTCGTTAATCTTGGGCTTATTTTGCTTCATTGATTGGTCATTTCACCCTTGCCTCCACTTCATCACCTTCTCATCTAACAACCAAGAGCAAAAACACTTATGGAAGTAGTCGGGCCCACATACCGGATGGGGCTCCTATCCCAAGCAATGTGAGGTCTAATTGGGACCTCTCACCAAGGAGACCCCCTTATTGTTAGTGGTACAAATTTTCCCGTCAAAAAGACCCTAATTATAACTTATGAAAGTTAAAATATTAAAGTTAATTAAATTAAACATGTGATGAAAATGACTTAAGCCTACACAGATCAAGCATCTTCTCATATTAGCCATCATGGTCGTTGATGCTTCAATGAGAAAAGTATAAAAAGAGGGCTTGGGGTCAGTTGGAGAGCACACATAGTGGCAGAGAACTGAAACTAATATGGAATTATAGGGCGTGGTTTGCTAAGAATTTTAGAATGTTTAAGCTGCAGCGAGGGGCAGTATTGGCGAGAGGGATGGTTTGATCCCAATCCAAGAGTGCAACAAGGGTAGAGAAGTAGTATATCGAGGCAGTGCAGAGGCAGCAGCTATGTAGCTTAGCCAAGAGCCCAACAGGGGCAGTGCAGAGGCATCAGGGGCTATGCAGGCCTAGAAAGGGTAGTGCAAGGGTAGCATGAGGCTAGTAGGGCTGATGCAGGCCTAGCCAGGGCAGCCCAGGGGCATTGTAACCCAGTCTAGGGTGATGCAGGCCATTCCTAAGCAGATTAGGGGCTAACATAGGCTATCAAGGTTGACATAGAGGGCTTCAGAGTAGTGTCGGGGTTTTCGAAGACTGAAAAGGGCCGAGTTCTATAAATCCTATTTGAGGGTGTGAATCAGTCATTTTTTTTATCTCTATAATAGAGGTATAGTTGCAATTATTTTACTTGTCTATAATGTTAACCAATTTGGTTCCCAGATATATTATAATTAGATTATAATTAATAATAAAAACCCTCCAGCAACCAGAAGACCGATTTTCCTACATTGGGTTTTTCTGGGGACAGTTGTCCAGAAAATCCTTGTGTGTCACTTTCATTGTGATTGTTATTCATTTTAGATATGTATGTGTAGGTTGTTAATGTTTTTAATTCGATGTTAATTCCGAATATTTCACATTAATAACTTAATGTATGTAGGAGAAGTAAATCTGAAATTTAATAGTAGGGTTTCTATTTGAGATATTCAGAAATTTTCACATGGTATCAGAGTGATTGCAGATCTAGCTGGTTCTCCAGTAAGACGGCTGAAGAAATCCTTGTTGCAGAAAGAATTAGAAGTAGCAGTAGCATTAGCAGTAGCAGTAGCAGATAAATTAGACCAGATAAGGCAAAACAGTAGTAGAAGGAAGCAGAGCCGAGAAGAGGCAAGGGTGACGCAGTCTCTACGCAGACTCACGTAGGCCCACACACTTACTACACAGAGGAAAAGCATAATTTGTGCTGAGACTGTCTACTCACGTAGAGGCCAACCAGGGTGACGTAGTGTAGAAGCTGATTGTTTTTCAAAGTGCCAGAAGATGAGTTGCAAACCTTCAGTAGTTGCTAGTGGGGTGAAAATTCTATCGATGCAAAATTTAGCCTAATCGAAGTTGACGAAGAGCAAGAGGAGAAAAAATTCTCAAAAGAATTCCTGCCAAATAAGTCTAAAGATCAATCAGAGGATCGAAAAGAGTTGATTCATTTTGGTTGGAAGACTTCCAAGAGAGGGAGTCTGTTGTCAGAGGGAGCACAGGGTGCATGTCTCGCCAAAGACCCTAGATCTAAGTCTCTAGCATAGAGAGGAGTATTTGTTCTGACTAACTTCTGAGAAGATGGAACAACGTGTACTACGTGATCAGGATAGGTTGGATGGCTTGTCCAACTTTTCAATCTGGAAGGCCAGAATCTTGGTAGTCATGGAGGCATATGGCTTGAGGGAGCATGGAGAGAAATTCTTGGCTACACTGACCGATGTGAAACTCCTGGAGAAGCACGAAGAAGTAGTGACACATGCCAAGCACTTCATTATGGATGGGGTCAAAGATCATGTGGTTCCACACATAACCAAGAAGGTAACGACTCATGAGATGTGGGTATCTCTAACCACACTATATGAAGGAAGATCTATCCAGAGGAAGATGCTTATGGAGAACCAATTGTGGTTATTCATGATGGCCAAGGGAGAGGAGATCAACCCTTTTCTATCCAGACTACAATTGATATAGGATCAGCTGACTGACATGGGGGTTAGGGTAGATGACGATGTCATGGTGAGGACTGCTCTTAATGCATTCATAGAGGATTGGGAAAATTTTGTCCAAATTCTCTTGGGTAGAGGGTACCTTCCCAACTAGGACAACATTTGTGCTATCCTTCGACAAGAGGAAATCTGTTGGATGACCAAAAGACAGTACACCACTGGTTAGAGCAAAGTGAAGAAGGAAGAAGAGGAAGATGAATCCTTGGCATTAAAGAGGCAGCAAGGGATAAAGAATCATGATTTGTAGAAGATTAAGTGTTTCCAATGTGGCGAACTAGGACATTTCGCCAACAATTATCCTCAGAAGAAAAATTACAAAGAAGCTTCTAGCTCTAAGGCTGTTGTGGCAGACGATGGCTCCAGAGATCACGTAACCATGAGCACTCATGAACCATGAAAGTGTGGAAATATTTATCTGTAGAGAAAATACAGTGTGGCAGCAGGATCCTTGAGTAGCCCAACTCTTGGATCACATACAAGCTACGAGAGCCTTAATACAGTAGCGGGACAAGTGGAGCAGTGTGTGTAGAATATCACGGATGGAGCAGAGGCAGAGGTAGATGCTAAGAGGGAACAATGCAATGCAGATGTAGTAGAAACATAGCATCAACAACGCAGAGGGGTTGATGTGACTTCAGAAACACAGAGCAGGCTTGCTTATGCAGTGCAGAAATACAACAACCTAGAGGCTTCATGAAGACAGCGTAGCACAGTAGCAACGTAGGTGACTTCAACCCAGAGGAGGTCTACTTATGTAGTGCAACGCTGCAACAATGCAATAGCCTCCAGATGACAGCACAGAGTAGTAGCCTATGGAGCTTCAGTGATGATATGTAGCCCAACTGACCTGCCTATCAAATATTGAGCAGGAGCACTTTAGTTGCTTATTCTCAGCAATTGAGTTACAATGCAACTGTTGGTATCACGATGTAGTAGATTGAGAGGGAGATGCAGTACATATGTCGCACTAGCGGTGGAAGTGTCATGGGCAGCAGTACAGGAGAGTAGCAATAGCGTAGTGATGAAGGGCGGTAAGACAAGCATCAGTGTAGAGACCCACACTAGAGATTAGTGCAAAAATTCGGGATGGAGTATTGTTGCTAGAGCACATTCCTCGTTAAGAGGGAGTGTTGATATTTTGGGGTGTTGGGGTAGCATCGAATGCACTCTAGTTCCCAAACTTTGTGGAGGGACTAGAGTACATGAGATCTCCAAGACCCAAAAAGCGATTTAAGAAATTACATCTTGTTTAAGAGATATTTAATTAATTAATATTTTTAATTAATGACTCTAAGTCTAACTTAGGAAAATTAAAATATTAAAGTTAATTAAATTAATCATGTGATGAAAATGACTTAAGTCACAAGGATCAAGCATCTTCTAATATTATCCATTGATTCAATATTAGATCACGACATTTGATGTTTCAACAAGAAAATTATAATAAGAGGACTTGGGGTCAGTTGTAGAACACACACAATGGTAGAGCATTGAAACTAAGCTGGAATTCTAGGGCATGGTTTGTTAAGAATTTCATAAGTGTTTCAGATACAGCGAGGGGAAGTATTAGCGAGAGGGATGGTTGGATCCCAGTTTAAGAGCGCAACAAGGGTAAAGAAGCAACAGATCGAGGCAGTACAGAGGCAGCAACTACGCAGCTAAGCCAAGAGACCAGCAGGGGTAGTGCAAAGGCATCAGGGGCTACGTAGGCTTGAATAAGGCCCATGGGCAATAGGAGGTTAGCAAGGCTGATGCAGGCCCAACCAAGGCAACACAGGGGATCGTAAACCGATCTGGTGTGATGCAGACCATTCTTGAGTAGTGCAGGGGTTGATGCATGCCATCAGGTCTAACGGAAAGGGTTTCAGAGTAGCGATGATGTTTTTGAAGACTAAAAATGGTTGAGTTCTATAAATCCTATTTGAGGGTGTGACCTAGTCAGTTTTTCTGTCTCCAAAACATAGGTATATAAACTGCGGTTATTTTATTTCTCTACCGAGTTAACCAGTTTGGTGCCCAAATATGTTGTACTTAGGTTCTGCTTAATAATAAAAACCCTCCAGTAGTCAGAAGACCGGTTTGCCTGCATTGGGTTTTTCTAGGGACATTGTCCAAAAAATCCTTGTGTGTCACTTTATCATTGTGCATGTTATTCAGTTTAGATTTGTATGTGTAGGCTTTTAATGTATTTAATTTTATTTTAGTGCTAAATAGTTCACATTAATAACTTAATGTAAGTACAAGAAGTAAATATGAAATTTAACAGTAGGGTTTCTGTTTGAGATAATCATAAAATTTCACATATTCCACGTCATCTGCCACCATGGTCTGGATCCCACCAAGATTACGACCCCTTGCAATACATGACTTTCCTCTTATAATTTATTTTTACATTCTATGGGTTTTCACCGACTCTCGAACAAACTTCTAAGTATGCAATGGGAAAACCCCAAGGGTCCCAAATCCTCAGGGCCCCTTCCATCCAACAACTACAATGGCCTATTTACTCTAATAGTTTTTATTTAAATGTGGACCCCCTTGACTGATCAACGACCTTCATACAACAAGGAAATTTATGGTCGAGATCAAATGAGGACCCAAAAACCAAAATGATGGAATGAGGGGGGATACCCCCTAGGGTACAAAGATAGGGAAGGATCCCTCAATAGTATTCCACCCCTCCAGTACCAGGATGCTAACGAGAAAATTCTCGTTTCACAAAGGAAGGACCTTTGTCTCTTGGTCCATCAACTTAGTGAGGATCCATTTATGTATTTATATATATTTTCATGTAATTACACATTATTATCTCTCTTAGTTATTAGTTATTGAGGCTCACACCCTTGTGCCTCTAGCATGTTCTTGCGAACATATTACAGTGGTGCTCTTATACAAAAGTGATTCAGACTTACTTCATATACCTCTATGGATATACAACCTATGACACTAAGGCGACAAGGTTCAATACTTTAACATGAGGGCACAAACAATTGATAGTACACCCTATTGGGTAATACAAGTTGTCCATCCCAGGTCCGGCTAGTGACAATTGAGTATATCCATCATTATAGCCACAACCATGAACATGCATACACTCCTTCTCACTACTCATGTATTTCATTAAAAGTATGAGAAAATATGCACATACATATATATTTCATTCACATAATTACAAAGTGAACATAGTCGTACATTCTATATATGCTATATATATTGCTCATTCATTGTACATGTTATATATAAGCTACATAGTCGTTATAGTGAGATCACATTTAAAACATCATAGGCATGCCACTTATTTTACATTGCAGATGAACCTAGAAATTAGATTACATTTAACTCAAAAATATGCACAGAGACTAGTCATAATTTATCAGTCAGATAAGCATTAATCTAATCCTCGTAATTCCTACAGGAATAACATTCTTGAACATTAGTATAGGTGTAATCACTATAAAAAAAATTTGAAACTTGGTCAGTTACACTTGTTCCTAAGTCATAATGCTAGATAGGGTTAGAGTCATTTTTATATTTTTAAAGGTCTAGATCATGGGTTAAAGGTCTCATTCCATCACCAAACAATGTTCATGAACCTTGTTTCATTCTTCAAAGATCTTATGCCACGTTTTGAAACCCATTTTTAAAGTTTTTTTTCGAAAATTTGATGAATAAGCAACGAAACCACGTTTTTGTAGTTCGCTCAGTGTAAAAAGTTGATTTTGCACTACGAAAACGCAAGTGATTTCATAGCGCAAAAACCTGAATTTGCAAATCATGCGCTACGAAATCGGGGATTCTCAGTTTTGCGTTTGAGCTATCACATCTGTCAAATATAGTTAAATTATTCATCATTAGGTGTCATCCACGAGTTCTCCTTCACTCATGCAACCATTCATTGTTATTATTAGGGGTAATTTGTCATAGATTCGGGGTCAGTTGTCATTGGTCCTTTTAAATTTGAAAACAGTTGGCCGTTTTCGACTTCATTTGTCTCATGCAAGACAATAGTGCATGCATGCTTATGTTTTGAAGAAGAAATTAGTGGTGAAAGACCTGAGTTTACTGAATCAAATTCAAGTGAGGCTGTAAATTTTTCAAGCGAGGCTATGAAACTATATTTCAAGCGAGGCAAAACTGAAAAAAATTCAAGCGAGGCTGCTCATTCAAATTCAGGTTATATCAGTATTTTCAAAACTTGCTATCAAGTGAGTTTAAAATTCATTGCTAGTGGAAGCATAATTGTTATGAAGAGAGGCATAATTGTTATCAAGTGAGGTTGAACTCATTTACCAAGTGAGCCAGTTCATTCAACAAGAAGCTCTAATTTTCTAATTTGCTGAAGACACAGGGTTTTCAGAGGGATTATCACAGATTTTTGAAGATACAAGGTTTTCAAGAAGAAAATGGCTGAAGAAAGAAGGAGTCATAGGTCTGGTCATTGCCTAATAATAGAACTTGAAGGTGTAGAAGCCCTTACAAAATACAAGTCTGTTGAAGAAGCATTTAAGAAAGTAGGTTGCTGGAGGTTTTGTGAAAAACTTCAAGGAGGGCACACTCAAGTCACTAAAGAATTTTCCATAAACTTCACAGGATCAAACTCAAAGATTGGATTCCTCAATTTACCAATTTCCCATGAAGTGATATCAACAATTACATAAATTTCGAGAGGAGAAGATAGGTGGTTTAAAAACTTCAAGTTTGACATGGTACCCTGCAAAATATTTCTAAAACCAGAGTTTACAGAGGTTGACTTGAACAAAGCCGTGCCAAGAAGTTATGTCAAAGATACATTTGCTAATATGCTCTACAATATTCAGAGGTACTTCACCTGCGAAGGGAGATACCACAAGGTGTATACCTATCACTTTAAACTCTTGCTTCATTTCACAGGGATGATATCTCTAGATTTACCTTTTATCTTTTCAGAATTTTGGCTAAGATGTCTGATAAGGTACAAATGAAAGTTGAGTCATGTGAAACCTCATTATTTCACCATGGCTTAGTCAAGTTAATAGTCTTACATGATTTGTAGAAAGCAAACAGAGATTGGGCTAAATTCCTCTTTTTGAGTAGAATTGGGATTGAAGGAACAAGTGTTAGTCCTCAAGCTAAAGAAAAAAATCCATCAAATATTTCTGCCCTTGTAGAAACAAAGTCAAGAATATTTTTTAAGCTCAAGCCTCAGAAACAAGTTAAATAACCAATGATAAGAAAAACATGGAATATCCAAGATACTCCTAAATCCACACAGAAGAAGAAAACTATGGTTAAGGAGACAATTCTAGAATAGTCAACTAGTAAAACAGATTAAAAGAAGTTGACTAGGAGTCAAAGGTTAAAGGAAAAGGGTAAGGTTGTAATTACAGAGGGGTCAAGAGGTAATTTGAATGATATACTTCAAGCTATTGACATTGAAGATTCTCCCCTAGTACAAGCAGACTTCATCAAACTAGATACAAGTGGCAGCAAATCAAAGAAATTGAAGACATCCAAAATGTTAGATTTTCAGGATGAAGTGGCAGAATTTATCTTTAAGCCCAGAAAGCCCTCAAATAGGCACTCTAAGAAGTTGAAATTAGACATGGATATAGATCAAACAGGAGGTGAAAGTGCTAATGTTTTTGAAGAAACCACAAATACATCATTTTCAATGCCTGAAGAAGACAGAAACAAGGTTTTCAATATTCAGAAGGAAAAGAGCAGCTATGAAGATGTCAAAGACAAACTCAGATTTGAAAATAATGAGCTTGATAAGTTGACGAAAAAGGTGAGATTGAATGTAGAAGAAAGGGAAAACTTTGAAAGGATGAAAGGACTGTGGGAGTTGGAGAAAAATCCAAACCTTGAATTAATTAATAGTCAAGCTCAATTCTTCATATGGACCCTACCTGCAATTAAAGAAGCAAAATTCATTAGGATGGTCAATACCAAGCTAAGGGAAAACAATAGAAGGCTTAAGAGGAGAGTAGAAGACCTAGAAATACAACTAGCACAGTTTGAAGATCAGCCATAGCTAAAATAAGTGAAAACAGTAAGTGTCATCCTTTAACAAATTTTTGAGGTTATGTGGTAATATCTCATTTTTGGATCTGTTTAAAGTTGATGTTTATGGGTTATGAAAGCTGATATACACCTGGAAATATAGTATCAAATGGTTGAAAAATAAAATTTTGGAAGGAAGCTATGAAAAGTGAAGACTCGGCAGTTTCGTAGTGCACTACGAAACTGCTAAAGGTGATACACATCAGTTTCGTAGTGCGCTACGAAAATACTGTAGGATGCAGTTTGAAGAATTTTTGCAATTTTCAAAGGTGAAAAGGGTTTGGTTTTGAGCTTTGATGGCGGAGGGAGGTATATGTAGAATATAAATGAAGATCCAAGAGGTTTGGCACATAAAAATGGAGGTTTGAAGCATGATTTTAAAAGGAAAAGTCTACGCTACGAAAACAACAGACTCAGCATTTTCGTAGCGCAGCAGTATTGACAGTTTTTGCACCATTTTGGAGGTTCAGAATTTGCACAACTAGAAGGTCGAATTCAAATGAAGGTTACAAGACATTTGCCACATGTTTTGAGCACCAATTCTTCAGCAGTTGGTTCGAATGGACAGAAATGAGGCATTCAGCTATTATACAGGGAAACTGCTCCTATTTTGCAGGAATGGATAAGAAGCAGGTTGATGGGGTCTAACAACAAGAAGATAAACAACATCATGGTCGAAGTCTAGAAGAAATAGTTGTCAAGCATAGTTTTTTAATGATTATATAAGGTTGTTAAAGGTTGTTAAGATAGAATAAATATTTTTTTAGTCCTAGTTGTATTAGGACTGTAAGACAGACAATTTAATTGTCAGTTTGTAAATGAAGTTTGTTTAGAAGTTAATAGGTGTCAAATTCAAATTTCTTCTCAAATTTTTGGAAAGAATCCAAGGATGTAATGACCACTCTATAAGAGGGAAGAAATCGAATTGCATAGGGTTGGAATTTTCATTGAACAAGCATACTTTTTGTGATATTAGAGAATTTTGTTTTTATCTTAATACAGAGAGTTTTGTTTCATCACTCAAGATTCAAAAAGGGTTATGGATGTTTGATTGTCTCATGATGTTTCTCTTTAAATTACTTGCAGTGGCATGAATGTATGTTACTTAGAATTCACTGAAGGTGCTCTAACTTCCTTCATATGTTCATGAACTGTGTTTATTCTCTATCCTACTATTCTATTGATGCATCTAAACCCTGAAATGCCCTGACTTCCATATGAAACTGATCTTTATGTTTTTTTGAAAGCACATTTGACTCCATTTACCTAATATATGTTTGTTGATTAGTAGTACAACCAATTATTCACTTTATTTAGTTTAATCACAGAGTTAGCCATCTGATCTTTATTTGCAAATCATTAACCTATTGAGAGAGCCCTCTCAAGTTGAGGAGGCTAAGCCTCAACTGAAATTTTGGTTTGAAATAGTTACTCAGGGTCTGATTTTGACATAACATTTTGGTGCGTTTGCCGAGAGCCTGAAGATTATTCATTCCCGAAATCAAGAAACTGAACTTCTGAAGGTAGCAGGAGCTCAGAAATTTTTTCGAGGTTGCAATCTACCTTGGTGACTCCATACATTTTTCAAATTTTAAATGTGGCTTCGATAAGGAGATACACACTGAGCAATCCTGATCCCAATCCACCTACCGATGTGGACAATCCAAACACTATTTCAAAAAGTCAAAGAATTTCAGAAATATCAAGTACTCCATCTCATTTGAAATATTTGTCCTATGAAATATTAAGAAGTCCTAAAGATAAGAAAGTTGATTACAAGATTCATGAAGTGTTGTTTAGATCAGAAAGTTAAAAAGGAACTCATTGCTGTTATCTTAGACTTGCAAAAAAGAGGAATTGACACTTCAGCCTTAGTGACACAAGAAGACAAGGAAGAGTTTTGGGAATCTGTTACCTCTGAACTACTGTTAGAAAAATATTCTTTAGATAAACTCAAAGAAACTGATCCTTTCGAAGTCTTACTGAAATCCAAAGCTAGTTTACCCCTTCCAAATTGGAGTTCTATTGTCAATGGCTTACAAAAACCAAGCTGTCCCCCTCATATCAGTTCTTCATCTTCTTTTTCTGCCCCTCCTACAACTACTGTTTATCCTCCAGTCATGGCTACTCCTGCTAGGTATGCACCACTTGTACTTCTTGCTGTTTTGCATGACCTTCCTAGTAAATATGCTGCTAGGATTCCTACTTGGGGTAGTGATGAGGAAATTTCAGCAGAGGAATTTGTAGACAGATTCAATGATTTTATAGATAGGGAAGAAGTTTATGATGAGGATGTGAAGCTAAGTTTATTTGCACAGATTTTTATTGGTGAAGTTAGAAAATGGTTTAAGGCTCTTGCACCGGGCAACATTAGAACTTGGAATGATTTTGAAGATAATTTTTTAAGAAAATGGGGTAATAGAACCAATCCAGTCCAAGAACTCACTGAATACAATAGCCTTAGAAGGGCATTTGATGAATTTGTCCAAAGCTTTTAAAAAAGATTCAATAAATTTTTTGACTCAATTCCAGCCCATTTGAAACCTCTGGAAGCCTTAGCACAAATGAGATATGCTGAAGCATTTGACTATGACTTTTCTATCTTTTTGAGGAAAGAGAGTCACCTACACTTGCTGAAATGTAGAGTGATGCAGTTAAGGTTGAGGTAAACATGATAGCTGCTAAAAAGTCAAAAATGGGAAAAATCAAACTGAAAGAAGAAGGGAAACCATCCACCTCAACTTCTGAAGACAAATTTGATTCAATGATGAAAACCATGGAGAAGTTGATGGATAGTTTAGCTCTTGGTAAAACTTCTGCTCCTCTTGTGAAACATGAACCTCAATTTAGAAATCCACAATTTAGGAGACCTCAAAATCAGCAAAGGCCGAGAGAGAACAGAAATCAGCAAGCTGACCCTCCAGTGAGACCTCCTTTTCAGCAAAATTTGGTAGATGAAGAAGATGAGCCTGAGATTCCTAAAGAATCCATCCATTTTCTTGACGAAGAAATGTCAGGAATCTTCTTGACCAAAGAAGAGCATGATGACTCAGATTTGGCTAATCAAGGAGAAGAACCATCAGATTATTTTAAAGGGTATCAACATGTTATTTTCAAGATGCAAAAGAAATATAATCTCAGAAATAGAAATTTTCCTATCATTGCAAACAAAGCGCAACCCAAGAAAGATGCTCCAAAGGCTGTTGAAGCTAAGAAAGATACCCCAAAGGTGGCTGAAGGTAAAAAAGATATTCCACTTGGTAAGAAAGACACTCAACTTCCGCCTCTTGTCAAAGACGCT
Organism: Pinus albicaulis; assembly: GCA_034641835.2. Classification (NCBI taxonomy): domain Eukaryota; kingdom Viridiplantae; phylum Streptophyta; class Pinopsida; order Pinales; family Pinaceae; genus Pinus; species Pinus albicaulis. The sequence goes on from CM076579.1 coordinate 1,007,788,093, forward strand.
GAAAAGTCTGTTTCTGTTTTCAACCTTGAGAATGAAATTTCAAAGATTAAAATATCAGTCCCTTTCAGTGAGATTCTCAAGGTGAATGAATATAGCTGCAAGATAGTTAAGATGTTGAATTCACAACCAGGGGTTGTTGATATCTTGAATGTCCAAGAAGACAATCCTACTATATATTTGGGTCCAAGGTTAGAAGATGATCAAAATGAAGAGTTTCCTCCTTTTAATGTAAGCATTAGTATTCATGATATGAATTTTCATAATTGTATGTTAGATTCAGGAGCTTCTCATAACCTCATGCCCAAGGTTATCATGGAGAGAATGGGATTGCAAATCACAAGACCATATAAGGATTTGTTTTCCTTTGATTCCAAGAGGGTTCAATGTATTGGTCCAATCAAGGATGTTGTTATCAACCTCACGCAAATTCCAGCAAAGACAGTTGTTATGGACATTGTTGTAGTTGATGTTCCTCCAAATTTTGGTATGCTATTGTCAAGATCATGGGCAGCAAAAATCAAAGGCACAATGCAGATGGATCTTTCCTATGCCACAATTCCTGTTTTTGGTGAGCAAAGGAGGTTGTATCGGGAGACTAGAATGGCCTACATGGTAAGCAGTAAAGATAAACCTCGGAATTTTCCTATTTATGCCTTTGATACTGAACTTGGATCTTCCATTCTTTTCAATAAATCAGCTGATAGTGTTGAGGAAGAAATAAGAGCAGAAAATTAGCATTCAAAAAATCAGCACTCAGAAAATCAACATGCAGAAAATCGACAAGTAAATGACGAAGACATGGAGGAATGGTGGTCATTGTACTTTGATGGATCAGCAGGAAAAGAAGGGGAAAGTGCAAGGATTTGGATTACAAATCCAAATGATGAGAGTAAGTTTTACTCTTACAAACTGAATTTTGATTGCACAAACAACATGGCTGAATATGAATCTTTGATTTTGGGTCTAGATATTTTGAAAAAGATGAAGGCTCGAAATATTTCTGTTTTTGGAGATTTTGAATTGGTTAGTAGAAAATTTGAAGGTGTCTATCAAACGAAGGATGTAAGAATGAGGGCTTACAGAAATTTAGTTTAAGACTTGTTGGAAAAATTTCAGTCTTATTCCTTCATAGTCAAAACTAGAGATCAGAATTATATTTCTGATTCCCTTGCTGTTTCCGCAAGTCTTTTCATTATTCCGATGTATTCAAATGAAAAATATGAGATTGAAGTTCATCATAGGCCAGCTATACTGGACAATATCATAAATTGGCAATTTTTTGAAGATGATCAACAAGTGAAGAATTTTATTGAGTTGAAAGAAGAATTTGAAAATACACATGTAGATCAACAAAATATGCTTGTTGAGCCTAAAGAAAATTCTGAAGTTTTTCAATTGAAGAATAATTCAATACCAAAAGGTCTTATTCCTCTTGAGAAAATTTTTGATCAAAATAATGTGTTTAAAGCACCAACATTGCAAGTTGATGAAGAGGAAGTAGAGAGTTGTAATCTTGGTACATTAGCTTTGCCTAAAATGATAAAAATTTCAAAGCTTCTTTCAACTGATGTGAAATTAAAATATATTGAGATGATGAGAAGGTTTATGGATGTTTTTGCTTGGATTTATTCTGATTTAAAGCAATATGATCCTTCCATTATTTAGCATATTATTTCTATCAAGGAAAACGAAAAGCCTTTCAAGCAGAAATTGAGAAGAATTAATCCTCTTCTCATGCCATTGATTGAAAAGGAGGTTAAGAAACTCTTTGATGCAAAGATCATTGTTCCAATCAGATTTTCAAATTGGCTTGCAAACTTAGTTCCAGTAAGGAAGAAGAATGGAGAAATCAGAATTTGTATTGACTTCAGAAATTTGAATAAGGCTTCACTAAAGGATAACTATCCTCTTCCTAAGATGGATTAAATTCTGCAAAGTATTGTTGGTTCACAAAGGATGTCTATGCTTGATGGATTTTCAGGTTATAATCAGATTCTTGTGCATTCAGATGATCAGGAAAAAATAGCCTTCACAACACCATGGGGTACATTCATGTATGCCAAAATGCCTTTTGGTCACATGAATGCAGGAGCCACTTTCCAAAGAGAAATGGAAATTGATTTTTCTGAAGAAAAGGATAAATTAGTGGTTGTTTATCTTGATGATATCAAAGTCCACTCAAATAAAGAAGAAGATCATTTGAAACATCTAGAAAAAATTCTACTAAAATGTAGAAGGTTTGGTATCTCTCTTAATCCTACTAAAAGCATTTTTGCTTTGACATCAGGAAAATTACTTGGTCATATTATTTCTAAAGAAGGGATTAGGATTGATCCTAATAGAGTTAATGCAATTCAAAAGGTAGATTTTCCAAGAGGTAGGAAAGAGATTCAATCTTTTCTTGGGAAAGTGAATTTTGTTAGGCATTTCATTCCTAACTTTGCTAAGATTGTCAAAGATATAACAAGGATGCTAAAGAAAGGAGCTGACATTAAATGGACAGTTGAAGCAAGGAAATATTTTGAAGAAATAAAAAAAGCACTCACACAAGCACCGGTGCTCATCAGTCCAGATTTTTCCAAAGAATTTCTGGTTTTTACATTTGCTTCCGAAAACACAATTGCTGGAGTTTTGCTACAAAAAGGAAAGCAAGGTATTGAACAACCTATTTATTTTTTTAGTAGGACATTAGAAAATGCTGAAATGAAGTATAATGTTCTAGAGAATTAGGCCTATGCTTTGGTAAAAGCTATAAAATATTTTAGAATTTATGTTTTGCATTCACACATCATAGCATATGTTCCAAGTGCTGTGGTAAAGGACATTATAACTCAGGCAGATCTGGATGGCAAGAGGGGAAAATGGATCGCCAAATTGCTAGAATATGATATAGACATTAAACCAACGAAGTTGGTGAAGGGACAAGGCTTGGCGAAGCTAATGACTCAGTCAAATCTGGATTGTCTTGACATAAATCTGAATGTAGAAATATTAGAAATTTCTAAAAATGAAGAGGAGTTGGTTCAAATTGATGAGAAATTTCTTACTTCAGAGTGGTATAAGGATGTGGTTTTTGTCTTACAGCATAATAAAGCTCTCGCTGGTCTAACGAAGTCCAAAGCAAGTTTTGTCAAGCTAAAATCATTGCGGTATTTTTTTTATGACAGAAATCTGTTTTGGAAAGATGCAGGAGGAATTTTGCTGAATTATTTTCTTGAAGAAGAGGCTGAAAAGATAATTACTGAGTTCCATAAAGGTGATTGCAGAGGACACCATTATTGGAAAGCTACAACAAACAAGATCCTAAGAGCTAGATACTTTTGGCCATCAATGTTTAAATACATTTACAAAAATATCGCTGCATGTCACGAGTGCCAAATTTTTGAAGGTAGAAGAAAGCTTGTAGCTCTACATTTGGTTCCTATTTATGTTGAAGCTCCATTTCAGCAATGGGGGTTAGACTTTATTGGCGAGATACATCCATCTTCATCAGGGCAGCATCGCTGGATTCTTACAGCAATAGACTACTTCACCAAATGGATAGAATCAATACCAACCAGGCAAGCTAATGACTCTGTTATTATTTCTTTCTTAGAGAATAATATATTGTTAAGATTTGGCTGTCCCATGAAGATTATAACAGATAATGCTCAAGCTTTTAAGTCCAAGAAGATGATAAATTTCTGCCATCAATATCACATCACTCTTGGACACTCTACAACATACTATCCGAAAGGTAATGGCCTTTCTGAATCATCAAACAAAAGCATTGTAAGAATCATCAAAAAGGTTCTGCAGGAGAACAAGAAATATTGGCATTTAAAGTTGAAGTATGCCTTATGGTCCGATAGGATTTGTACAAAGAGATCAATTGGAGCTTCGCCATACGAATTAGTTTATGGGGTTGAAGCTGTTTTTCCAACATCACTTGGGGTGCCGATTATGAAGTTAATTCAAGGACTTGAAGAAGAACCAAATGCCATCCAAAGAAGGATTAACCAGCTGATAGCCTTACAAGAAAAAAGAAATGAAGTCTATGCAGCCATCAGCATGTTTAAAATAGAATTAAGAATACATTTGATAGAAAGATCAAAGAGGATAGTTTTTAGATTCATGACAAAGTACTGAAATGGGAGGCCAAAATTGAGGAAAAGGGAAAGCATGGTAAGTTTGATAATTTATGGAAGGGTCCTTTTCAGATTGCTAGTTTTCATGGGAACAACACTTACTTATTGCAGGAAATTGATGGAGGATCATATGCTGGAGGGCCTGTTAATGGCAGGTTTCTAAAGCATTATGTTTGCTGAAGTAACATCACTCATTAATGACATTTTATATATTCATCTTTGTTAAGTTTTTGCTAATAAATGACAAGCTAAAACAAAGAGCTTAAGCCCGAGGTGAAGGCCCAACAGTTCAAAGAAGATGCTTGTCAACAAAAAATTATGTTTCTTATCAAAATGGATGGCACTGGTGCTCTGGGTTCTTAGTGTACCACAGGGGCACACTATTCCAAGTGGAGCCACTGTTATCACTGTAAAAAATTTATGAAACATGGTCAGTTACACTTGTTCTTAAGTCATAATTCTAGATAGGGTTAGAGTCATTTTTATATTTTTAAAGGTCTAGATCATGGGTTAAAAGTCTCATTCCATCACCAAACAATGTTCATTAACCTTGTTTCATTCTTCAAAGATCTTACGCCACGTTTTGAAACCCATTTTTAAAGTTTTTTTTTGAAAATTTGATGAATAAGCCATGAAACCACGTTTTCGTAGCGCGCTCAGTGTAAAAAGTTGATTTTGCACTACGAAAACACCGGTGATTTCCTAGCGCAAAAACCCGAATTTGCAAATCATGCACTACGAAATCGGGGATTCTTAGTTTTGCGTTTGAGTTGTCACATATGTCAAATACAATTAAATTCTCCATGATTAGGTTTCATCCACAAGTTCTCCTTCACGCATGCAACCATTCATTGTGATTATTAGGGGTCATTTGTCATTGATTAGGGGTCAGTTGTCATTGGTCCTTTTAAATTTGAAAACAGTTGGCCGTTTTCGACTTCATTTGTCTCATGCAAGACAATAGTGCATGCATTCTTATGTCCTGAAGAAGAAATTAGTGGTGAAAGTCCCGAGTTTACTGAAACAAATTCAAGCGAGGCTATAAATTTTTCAAGCAAGGCTGTAAAGTTTTCAAGCGAGGCTGTGAAACTATATTTCAAGTGAGGCAGAACTGAAACAAATTCAAGCGAGGCTGCTCATTCAAATTCAGGTTATATCAGTATTTTCAAAACTTGCTATCAAGTGAGTTTGAAATTCATTGCTAGTGGAATCACAATTTTTATCAAGCGAGGTTGAACTCATTTACTAAGCGAGCCATTTCATTTAACAGGAAGCTCTAATTTGCTAATTTGTTGAAGACACAGGATTTTCAGAGGGATTATCACAGATTTTTGAAGATACAAGGTTTTCAAGAAGAAAATGGTTGAAGAAAGAAGGAGTCATAGGTCTGGTCATTGCCTAGGAATAGAACCTGAAGGTGTAGAAGCCCTTACAAAAGACAAGTATGTTGAAGAAGCCTTCAAGAAAGTAGGTTGCTGGAGGTTTTGTGAAAAACTTCAAGGAGGGCACACTCAAGTCACGGAATAATTTTCCATAAACTTCACAGGATCAAACTCAAAGATTGGATTCCTCAATTTACTAATTTCCCTTGAAGTGATATCAGTAGTTACAAAAATTCTGAGAGGAGAAGACAGGTGATTTAAAACTTCAAGTTTTACATGGTACCCTGCAAAATATTTCTAAAACCAGAGTTTACAAAGGTTGACTTGAACAAAACTGTGCCAAGAAGTTATGTAAAAGATACATTTTCCAATCTACTCTACAATATTCAGAGGTACTTCACCTGCGAAGGGAGATACCACAAGGTGTATACCTGTCACTTTAAACTCTTGCTTCATTTCACAGGGATGATATCTCTAGATTTACCTTTCTATATTTTCAGAAGTTTGGCTAAGATGTCTGATAAGGTACAAATGAAAGTTGAGTCATGTGAAACCTCATTATTTCACCATGGCTTAGTCAAGTTAATAGTCTTACATAAGCTACAGAAAGAAAATAGAGATTGGGCTGAATTCCTCTTTTTGAGTAGAATTGGGATTGAAGGAACATGTGTTAGTCCTCAAGCTAAAGAAAAAACTCCATCAAATATTACTGCCCCTGTAGAAACAAAGTCGAGAAGATTTGTTAAGCTCAAGCCTCGAAAACAAGTTAAAGAACCAATGATAAGAACAAAATTGAATATCCAAGATACTCCTAAATCCACACAGAAGAAGAAAACTCTAGTTAAGGAGACAATTCTAGAACAGTCAACTAGTAAAACAGATCAAAAGAAGTTGACTAGGAGTCAAAGGTTAAAGGAAAAGGGTAAGGAATTAATTACAGAGGGGTCAAGAGGTAATTTGAATGATATACTTCAAGATATTGACATTGAAGAGTCTCTCCTAGTACAAGCAGACTTCATCAAACTGGATACAAGTGGCAACAAATCAAAGAAATTGAAGACATCCAAAATGTTAGATTTTCAGGATGAAGTGGCAGAATTTATCTTTAAGCCCAGAAAACCCTCAACTAGGCACTCCAAGAAGTTGAAATAATCAGACATGGAGATAGATCAAACAGGAGGTGACACTGCTAATGTTTTTGAAAAAACCACAAATACATCATTTTCAATGCCTGAAGAAGACAGAAACAGGGTTTTCAATATTTAGAAGGAAAAGAGCAGCTATGAAGATGTCAAAGACAAACTTAGATTTTAAAATAATGAGATTGATAAGTTGAAGAAAAAGGTGAGAGTGCATGCAGAAGAAAGGGCAAACTTTGAAAGGATGAAAGGACTGTGGGAGTTGGAGAAAAATCCAAACCCTGAATTAATTGATAGTCAAGCTCAATTCTTCATATGGACCCTACCTGCAATCAAAGAAGAAAAATTCATTAGGATGGTCAATACCAAGCTAAGGGAAAACAATAGAAGGCTTAAGAGGAGAGTAGAAGACTCCGGAAATACAACTAGCAGATTTGAATACTAGCCACAAGCCTAAAATAAGCAAGTAAATTAAAGAAGTGTCATCCTTTAACAAATTTTTGAGGTTATGTGGCAATATCTCATTTTTGGAGCTATTTAAAGTTGATGTTTATGGGATATGAAAGCTGATATACCCTGGAAATATAGTAGCACCTGGAAATATAGTATCAAAGGGTTGAAAACTAAAATTACCGAAGGAAGCCGGTGGAAAGTGAGCAAATAGCAGAAGCCAGAGGCGCACCCAAACTCAAGTAGAGTGGGGGCTACCAGAATTTTCACAATTTTCAAAGGTGAAAAGGGTTTGGTTTTGAGCTTTGATGCTGGTGGGAGGTATATGTAGAACATCAATGAAGATCCAAGAGGTTTGGCACATAAAAATGGAGGTTTGAAGCATGATTTTAAAAGGAAAAGTCTGCGCTATGAAAACAGCAGACTCAGCAGTTTCGTAACGCAGCAGTATTGACAATTTTTGCACCATTTTGGAGGTTAGGGATTTTCACAGCTAGAAGTTCGAATTCAAATGAAGGTTATAAGAAATTTTCCACATGTTTTGAGCACTAGTTCTTCAGCAGTTGGTTCGAATGGACAAAAATGAGGCATTCAGCTATTATACAGGGGACGTGCTCCTATTTTGCAGGGATGGATAAGAAGCAGGTTGATGGGGTCTAACAGCAAGAAGATAAACAACATCATGGTCGAAGTCTAGAAGAAATAGCTGTCAAGCATAGGTTTTAATGATTAGATAAGGTTGTTAAAGGTTGTTAAGATATAATAAATAGTGTTTTAGTCCTAGTTGTATTAGGACTGTAAGACAGGCAGTTTAACTGTCAGTTTGTAAATGAATTTTGATTAGAAGTTGATAGGTGTCAAATTCGAATTTCTTCTCAAATTTTTGAAGGAATCCAAGGATGTAATTACCACTCTATAAGAGGGAAGAAATCGAATTGCACAGGGTTGGAATTTTCATTGAACAAGCATACTTTTTGTGATATCAGAGAACTGTGTTTTTATCTTAATACAGAGAGTTTTGTTTCATCACTCAGGATTCAGAAGGGGTTATAGATGTTTGATTGTCTCATGATGTTTCTCTTTAAATTACTTGCAGTGGTATGAATGTATGTTACTTAGAATTCACTGAAGGTGCTCTAACTTCCTTCATATGTTCATGAACTGTGTTTATTCTCTGTCCTATTGTTCTATTGATGCATCTAAACCCTGAAATGCCCTGACTTCCATATGAAACTGATATTTATGTTTTTTGAAAGCACATTTGATTCCATTTACCCAATAGATGTTTTTCGATTAGTAGTACAACCAATTATTCAGTTTATTCAGTTTATTCACATAGTTAGCCATCTGATATTTAATTGCAAATCATTAACCTATTGAGAGAGCCCTCTCAGGTTGAGGAGGCTAAGCCTCAACTAAAAGTTTGGTTTGAAATAGTTACTCAAGGTCTCCTTGAATAGTAGCCTATCAGGGTATGATTTTGAGATAACAATAGGGATTTTAATAACACAACCAACATTTATACAATATTTTCATAAGAGTTACATGAATTGGGATTCAAATAAGCACTTATATTATAAGAGAAGTTTGGAAACTGATATTTGAACTTCGAATCTCCACACAACATTAGATTGGCTTGCACTACAAACTTTCTTGCAGCCAGTCACCCTCGCACGAGATTTCAGAGCTTGAGGAGATGGAGTAGAATGGAGCTCTCACCATTACTCACATATGGTGAACAAAGGTCATTTTATCATGTGTTTTCAATAACTCCCAATTGTTACACCATAGAGGCCTTTCATTTATTCAACAACAATATAGGGGATTCATGCAAGCATAAAGAGTCTTTGTTCAGTAACAAGAGGATATTTTTATGTGATCATGGGAGGGTTCAAAATTTGGATAAGCTATTATAAGAGCACAGATAAACCTCTCCAGGTAGTTCATCAGTGAGTGAAAGCACTGATTTCACTACGCCTGGTGGTTCATTAGCCCCACAACTACCGAGGTGTCTCTATTTTAGCCAATAGGTTCATTAATCCACAAGCTTCCCAGTGGGTTCATCAATCCTAAGATAATCCACTCTTGGTGGGTTCATCAGTCCTTAAGAAAGCCACTACTCAGTGATTATCATTCAACAATTCTTTTCAGTTTCATTAGTTGGCTACCATCAAAGTGATATCTCCCTCCTTTCCCCAATACTATATCTACATCTTGTTTTCTTTTCTACTTCCTCTCATGATGGATTATCTTCCCATATATAATTCTCCTCTCAAGATAGTTTCTCCCCTTGAATGAATGACCCTCTTCATCATGCCTTCATTTCTATTTTATCCATATGGCCTCAAAATTCATTGGCCCACTATGTTACTTCCACATGTTTGTATGTCTTGATTTTTATTGGCCATCGTAACCAACCATGGCTCCCTCTTCTCATGTGTTTTAATTAGGGTGATTCTACTTGCCAATGTCCCATACCCAAAATTAAATTATTGTCCTCTTTTTCTTGTGAATTTTTCCAAAAACGTATGGTTCTTGTCCTCACTTTTCTAGATTAATTCAAAGCACATTAATCCCATTTAAGGCACACCATTAAACGTCCATGATTGGTATTAAAAAAACCAAACTTCCTCAAGAAATATCCCTCCCCAAGCTCTAAAATTTGTATCTCAATTTATTAGCCTTTTTTAATGCAATATAATGATTTTAAATGTTTACAATAGGGGGAAGTTACCCATGGATACCACTACCCCTTAGAGGAACACTATCCTCAATGTTCTAATCATGAATATAATTACAAAAAATGCTTAATACCAAACATATATCATTATGATATTTAGAAATAAAACTCAATTTATGATTACATTTTTCATACATAGTTGTTTTCCCAACAATGCAATGAGCATAATTCAATAACTCAGTCATATTTCAATGAATATATTGTAATTTTTTGTGCTTTTTCTATACCCATTCTATCTTGATAGCTTTGCCTTTATCCTGGAGTGTTGCATGCCTCCAAAATCCAACATTTTTATCCTTGGCGCTCCTTTCTATTTCAGCAAATAGTCCCAGTCCATTTCTTTCTAGTGCACACCCAAAGTAATTTTGATTTTAATCAATCATGTCCATGAACCTTTTAAAACCAAATTTTTTTTTGGAATACCCTTTTTTGAAACCTAGCCCCTCATATGGTCTAGTTACTCTACCATGTATTCACTCACCTTCTAGGTTCAGTCACCCCCCTTCCCTTGGCATGGTTTCCTTCCATTATAAGAGCTTCATAACTAAGGCAAGTCCCTGCCTCAACACATTCATAAATGTTGATGGACCTCCCAAATAGGTATAATTCAAGCTCCATATGACCATATTTCAACACATTTAACGTACATTTTTTCATTTTATGACATATTTTTGAGCTATAATGTGTTCATTAATAAGGTTTAGAGATAATTGCATATCATGTGCCTAATATTATTTATTTTTGTAGAACATTGTGAGAAAATTGGGCAGATTCTGAAGATTTGGAAGATGAGATAATCTAGCGAATTTATCCGTACAATAGGATGGGCCAATAAATGAATAAAATTTCATAAATTCATTGAAAATTTTTGTAGCTTTACTGGTTGAGAAAATCTAGGGTTGTGGTCCCTGCTACAGGAGAATCCATAACTCGATATTTAATGAAAATTCCTATTGTTGGGAAACATATCCCCTTTTTTAGGGGAAAACTACCTCCTTTCAAAGAGGATGCTTCCTCATCAGTTTTCATAAGTAAAAATTCGAATTAGCCTCTAGGGGCATGTATTTCTTAGCCTTATTGTGGAGAAAACTTGTTATTTAGCAACTCTGCTTTCATTTCTAGCAGGGATGTACTTGGATTAATATAATAATGAAGTTTGGTGTCATTTTAAAATTATAAGGCTTGTTTTACTTCATAGGAATCTAATTATCCTTGGTCTTGGCTGTCATAGGAGCCTAAGATCCTTGTTGTATAATTTATTTACCCTTTTTGAATGTTTTGTTCACTTTCATTTCCTATTCTTGAATTTCCTATTTCTGCACTTAATATTCATACTTCATTTTCTATAGGTTATATTGGTTAAATAATTGAAATATTTTTTTTAAAATTCATTTGTACATATATGAGTATGATTCATCCTTATGACATCTTTGCAAAGTCAAATTCATCATTAAGTTACGTGGATTGGTTTTCTAGTTCACAATTTTGGAATTTCTGGTAGTATCATGTAGCAAAATAGTAATAAATTTATGCTAAATTTTAGCATGTGTTAATGAGATTATTTATAGTTTATTATACTTCGATTGAAGCATAAAAAAATTCAACTTAATAAAAAAAATTACCCCATATCAGTTTCACTTGATTAGCTTAGGAATTTTGGTATTTAGATCAAGCTACTAGCTCATTGTTTTGAATTTTTTTGTTTTTAGAGTAGTAATTTCCTACTAATTTTTATCAAATTATAACAAGGGTATTTTTGAGTGGCTCCACTTGGATTTCAGTACCAGGACATCCTATTAAATAATAAATTTTACCACATCTCATTTTCATTTGAATTTCTTAGTCATTCGGTGAGATAACTCGAAGAACAAACTAGTTAGCAATCCTATAACAATCATGTAGAAATTTGTTTTTGACCTCTTATTCACTCCAAATTCATGGTAGAAGTATATTTATAGCCTATGAATGATTTGAGTCCACTTTGGTTGAGCTGAGGCTTGGTTAGGTCTCCATTTATCTCTTACATTTCTTGCTTCTTGAGTGTTGATTTCTGCAATTAGTCTAGATTTCTTTTCCACAAATTACTTTAAGCAAAGTGTGATTTCCTTCTTGAAGCAATAATATAGGACTTTCCTTTCCTAAAAAATAGAATATATTTCCTTTAATTCCATTTCATTTCTAGAAAGATAGATTATATTTTCTTGGTTTTCATTTTGATTTACATTTTTTCAAATAGAATAGATTTCCTTTCTTTCATTTACTTCCCAACAAAATTAGAATAGGTTTGCTTAATGTTATTTACCTTTTGCAACTTAGGATTGGCATCTTACCTAGATATTTTCTCATTTGAAGTTGTTTCATTATCTTATTTAACTTGATTGAAAGGGAGTCATATTAAGAATAGGAATGTGTTTGTTGCACATACAATGTCGAACCCTCTTAAGTTTGTACAAAGCCTGGGTGGATAATTTAAGTTCCCATCCTTGGGATTTGCATCATTCTTGTTGCAATATTTGGGCTCATCACTTTTTGACGTCGTTTTCAGGGACGGTGTCAAAGAAAACACTCTCTTGTTATTGTGATGATTCCTTATTTCTTTATTGCATTCAATTTTTTTGTAAAAACAAAAAATTGTATTAGGCATCTCTCATTGTATCAACATTATCATTCAATTTTTTTTATAAAAACAAAAAACAACATTTCTTCAATACCACAAACCACCCCACCATCCAATTTTGTAGGTATAAGAAGAAGAAATGGTGTATAAGTTAAAAGGAGGCGTGGAGAAGATCTACTTTATCAACCCATATCAACAAGGGTCTTATCCTCGACGTTTTCAACCATATCAGAGGTCTTATGCCATTCTTTATTTTCATCAATATCAACACCAACCTCCCCAATGGGGTGATCCATATTTTCCTCAATATTCATGTTCTTGTCTTCCCCAACCTTCCATTCCTCCTCTATATCCATATCAACACCAACCTCCTCGGTGGGGCGATCAATATTTCCCGCAATATCCTCAATTCCCATGTTCACACCATCCTCCTCAATGGGGTGATCCATATTTTCCTCAATATCCTTAGTATCCTACACTCTAATCTCAACAAAAATACCATTCACCTCCTATAAATCCATCTCAAATACCTTCTCCCTCTCAAATACATACATAATCACTTCCCAACCCCAAAAATAAAATACCTCAGCCCCCTTATGATGTTGAGATGATTTTTTTTCAAAAAGATCATCTTTATCTAAAAGATATTAATCTTAGATAAAGAAGAGTATTTAAAAAATAATTTCATATGATTCCATTAAATAACATCAAGAATAATAATAACTAGAGGAGAATAAAGAGTAATGGACCACCTTTGATGAAGAACAACCATTAGAACCTAAGATCGAGGAATTTCTACTATGCCTTTAGGGCACTAACCAACAAATAGTAGAATATTTGAATGGTACATAAAAAGAATACATGAAGAATGGTCTAGATGAGCAAGCGAATCAAGGGCATCAAAGCTATATTGGGCTTTGGTACCATAAATCAACATGATAGAGCATCACTCTCCTCTTTAGCAGTGCTTGATATCATATCAATCAAAGTAATTGATCTATCATATTATAGTACATATCAAAGAATATATTTCAAAATGACATATGAGTTTATTTTTCATCTAGGTTCGTACATGGCTCCATTGGTGTAGAAATTTGATAGAAATGATAACTGCTCAAGATTTCAAATTGAAAACAAGAGACACAATTCTACTCTATCGTATTAGAAAAATTTTGAGGTCCAAAATGGGCCTCCTACGAAAAATGAACAACCAAAATAAACTTTATAAGAACCAATAGGATTCACGATGATCATATCAACCATGGGGTATGATTCGCCATTTTTGGGGTAAAAAAGTAAAAGGATTAAAAAATAATAAAATAATAAAAATACTTTTTCAACTTGTATTTTCAACTTATCTCCCTAAGGTTTTAATCAAATTTCAAGCGGGATTATTCAAAGGATGCAAAATTTAATTCATTATCCAAGGAATACCCATGTTTCATACATTTTATGAACTCTACTACACGAAAAATGAGAAATACATGAAAAGCCATGATTGCAATCATGTTTCTCATGTAATTCTGGTTTTTCATGTACCTAGGTCCATTAAAAGTATGAAACATGGGTACTTGTTGGATGAATAATCAAATTTTGCATCCAACGAGTGTTCCCACTCAAAATTTGAGTAAACCCATAGGGAGATAAATTAAATATACGAGTTGAAAAAGTAGTTTTTTCTTTTTTCCCTCTAAAATTTGATAATGTAATCTAATCTTATTTTATTATTTACACTATTATTTTAGTGTTTCCTTAGGAAGCCCATTTTAGACCTAAAACTTCCCCCAATTAGTAATCTGTGGAATGGAAATCGCAATTTAGAACAACATGCATATTAGACATGCAACAAGAAAAACCACAAGTACACAATGTTTTCTAGGGGAACCCAACTGGGAAAAACTTCTCAACCCTCTTTGCATTGAGGACCTCTAGCCAACACTTTGCCACTTTATGCCTCCATCAACCTCCTATTTCCTTCTACAAATCTGAGCTAATTTGATCTCCTAAACAAAAGGGAAGCCCCTATTTCCTTATGCAATTCCCAAGGAATTGACGTCCTGACTACATGCAACAATTGTACACTCAACTAGTATAAAACTCATGTTACACTGGCCTTTGTCTCCTCCACTCCAACTGATAAATTTGAATTCCATGCATGCATGAGCCATTTTGGGTTGATAGATCAGTTAAGTGATAGATCACTGAGTTATACTATTGTTTAACTGTATAATTGACCTTCAACTGAATATATTAATTGTTAGAGGCCAGTTAATTGAGTGCAACTGAAAATAACTAAACTAGATTGCTAAAATTTAGCAATCAACACATTCATGACTGAACTCCAAGCCCACTAAATCGAATTTTCTAATTTAACTGGGTGATAAGATACATGTCACACTATTTAACGTCCTCCAAGTTTTCCTGCTAATGTGTAAATTTTATTAACTCAATTTGACTAAGGCTAAAGTCAAATTGAGCCTTTCTTGCTACACTTTCTAAGACTCCCTCTTACCAAGAAAGGGATTTTGCATCACCGCTATCCAAAAAAAGTGTAATGTATTGTAGAACTACCTCTCATTGTTTTTTTTTTTCTACTGAAACAACTACAACTAAGAATAATCCAAAAGAAACAATGAATCAATTGTGTCTTTGCAACTTTCTACTAGGAAAATTGCACTAATGTTGATTTTGCACTATGCCTCCTGCACTTCTATCAACACTACTATGTGCTTCTCAACATCTGATTGTACCAATTGACATTGATCCTTCTACTACTAAATATTGTCGAACCCTATAGCAAGGTAATTATCAGTGAGAAGAATTGATAATAACACCTCAATGGACCCTACCCAAATTTCTTCAAATCTGGGACTAAGGCTCTATATTGCCCCACTTCACTACTGGAGGTATGGCTACAATTTCTCCCTCTGAACTAGAATGTTCCATCATGAGAGCTCTATCCTGCCCTTTATCAACCATCACATATCTACTTTGAAAAGACTCTACCTTTCTCCTCAAGGTTGCACATGCAACTTCCTCCAATTTGTAGAGGCTCTTGATCCTGACACCAATTTTCTTGATCTGACCTAAAGAAAAATTCTTGAGGTATGCCTTCCCATTTATAAAGACTACATCATACCCTTTTTCTTCAATCCTCAATTTGTTCATCAAACCACATTTTCTGGCATCACTTCTAATTTTTAATATCTTAGTGAGGGTCTTCCACATAGGAAAAGGGGTCTCTTTTCCATGTAATTTCGAGACTATGTGGTCCCTTACACCCTCCAGGATGATCCTCGTTTCTCTTGCAGTATCCTTCTTCAATTGGGCTGATTGTTGTGCATCATAATATTGGATTTCACAATGTCAATTTTAATATATTCCAACACACCATTATCATCAAGCATTGCTTCAATTCAGTCCTTCTAGGCTATAAAATTTGAGCTACCTTCTAGGTCATACTCCAATATCCTGAATATAAGGAAAATATCTTACACTAAAGCTACAAATTCAAAATTACTGAGGGAAAAAATCGAAATATTGGTTCTAATGTGATTTGAGGGCTCTCATAACATGTAGAAATTTGATAGAAATTACAATTGCTTAAGGTTTTGATCTGAAGACAAGAGACACAATTATACTCCACTAATATGTGGAATGGAAATCACAATTTAGAACAACATGCATAGAAATGCAACAAGAAAAACCACAAGTACATAGTGATTTCTAGGGGAACCCAAATAAGAAAAACTCCTCAAGCCTCTTTGCATTAATCAGTTAAATAAAGAAACTATTACAATTGCTTTCTCCAGCTCTAATCACAACTTTCAAAAGAATAATTGTGCTCTCTATTGATTGAGAACACACTTAGCCACTTTATCCCTCCATCATTCTCCTATTTCCTTGCGAAAATATGAGTTAATTCAAGCTCCTAAAAAATAGGGAAGTTCCTATTTCCTTGCGTAATTCCTAAGAAATTGATCTCTTGATTGCATGCAACAATTGTACACTCAACTAGTATACAACTCATGTTACATTGGCTTTTGTTTCCTCCACTCTAGCTGTGATCAATTCAAATTCCATGCGTGCATGAGTTATTTTGG
Source organism: Pinus albicaulis (assembly GCA_034641835.2). Taxonomy (NCBI): domain Eukaryota; kingdom Viridiplantae; phylum Streptophyta; class Pinopsida; order Pinales; family Pinaceae; genus Pinus; species Pinus albicaulis. Next base: position 1,007,804,651 of record CM076579.1, read on the forward strand.
GTTGATTGAATACTGAACTGACATATCTCTGAGTTAGACTACTATGTAACTTCACAACTAACCTTAAACTGACTCTATTAATTGTTAGAGGCTAGTTAACTATGTGAAACTAAAAATAACTGAACTAGATTTCTAAAATTTATCAATCAACACATCCATGATTGAAATCCAAACCTACTAACTCAAATTTTTTGATATAACTGAGTGACAAGAGTCTTGTCACACTAGTTAACTGCCTCTAAGTTGTCCTGCTAATGTGGACTTTTTATTTACTCAATTTGACTAAGGCTAAAGTCAAATTGAGCCTTTCTTGATATACTTTCTAACAATTGGAATTATTCATATTCTTGAAATATATTTTCTTCTTCAAGAAAATTAGGATAGGATAGAGGAAAAAAAAAATCTTAGGTGAAAACCTCATTTGAGGCACCTAAGATTGACTCATTGGTTGAAAACTTCTATGAGACAACCAATGTTTTGGAAAAAGGAGAAAAAAAGGAAATAATATCCTAAGTGAAAACCTCCTCTGAGGCACCTTGGCAGACTTGTTGGTTGAAAACCTCATTGTGGCAGTCAGTAGGCCTAGAAAAGAGAAAAAAAATGAAAAAATAAAAAATAAAAAATGTGAAAGAAATATCCCTTGCTCCAAGTATATATGCAGGGTCTCTCAAACTTGCACACGAAAAAATAATTTTATCAGAAAAGAAAAAATCTAATCAAGGGTAGTCAACATTTAATTTTCCACCTTTTATACCAAGATGCACTAACATAGCTAAGACAAAGTTCTTACATTTCTTGTCATCCTCACATTGCATCTCCATGCCATGTCCCATCATTTTCAAGCCTTTCCCATTCATTTTCTTCATTGTTCTGAAGTGCTACAAGGAAATTTTGTGTTGCTACAGGATTGCTAAAATATGCAGGGAAAAAATTGTTTGGACCATATCTTGAAAATCATGCATCCATTGGAAAAGTTGTTTTATGGGGAGATGCATAAGGATAATGGTAACATGTTTAAAAAAATTCAGCAAATTCCAGTTCATATTTTCCAAGATATTGGTCACATCACCTACAAGTATTTTTCATTTTTCTCAAAATTTGTGCATCCATTAGCCGAATATTTGTGATGTAGTGGGGGGGGGGGGGGGGGGGGGTGGTGGGTGTGTGCATAAGGAAGATGGAAAAATGCTCAAAAAAATCAGGTGAATCTAGTCTACCATTTGAGAGATATGGATTAAACAATTTTGCTACATTATTGTTCTGTATTGCTATATGATTGTAAAATTTGCTACAGAATTGTGATCGACATAAAAAAAGAGTTCATATCTTATGCTTTTGATAGAGGAACAAGATGAGGGTTCCACCACACCACCATCATCCATCATCCACACCATTTGGCCTCTTTTTCATCCAAATATCCACCTTTGTCCATTAAAAATACCCATTTTCATGCCTTCTTTCATTACTTTTACTACAACCCAGGCTTCTTATCCTTGTCCATAGATTTATAATGAATTATCAATGTTTTTGGAAGAATTATTTGAAGGATATTGTGGTCATAGAAGGGTTTGTGTGAGGGCTACAAGAATAAATACAATCCTGTAACAATATGCACAAACCCTGCATGACCACAATTGAGTGCACCATAATGAAGAATCATCATGAGGGAATTGGAGAGTCATTTCCTTGATCTTTGGTAGCTACATGACCTTTATAGATCTAATATAGGATCATTTTTCATATTCAATAATAACACTTGATCAAACTCCTGCAGAGCCTATATTGGTAAACCTTGATAAGTCAAGCACATATAAAAAATAATAAAAAAATCAAAATAGAGCCAATGCATGGAGCAACAAGCATGGGAGATACACCTCAAGAACCCAGCAGATTAGCCATTACCTTCATTCACAAGTAGCATGCAAACATTAAGTGATCAACACATAAGAAAATACTACCAGGTAGGCTCGGGTATGCACATCCCTAACCATTCCTTCTGAGCACATCTTAGTTAAAAAAAAATGTTATAAATGCATAAGAGAACAGTTTTATAAACTAGGGATGAGTCAGTGGTCTTAGATACCTTTGGTAGTTAACTAAAACTATCTTCTTTTTTCAATCATAGATGTGGAAAAATTAAAACAAAAAAAGGGTGTTGACTATGAAGGGTGGGCCAACATGGTAGGTGGGGGCCATCTTAGATAGCATGCTAAGCCAACCACCCAACCACCAATAACATAAGTGGGCTTGAACCTCATTTAGCACATAAAAAAAAATCTTAGTTTAAGCTAAGGATGCCTACCACCACTATTTAAGGACAAGCTATGCAAGCTATCAATTTCATATAACATTATATAAGTGTTATAGGACTTATAGGTTGTTGTTATAGGACCGACACAATGTGATACAAGATTAACAGAGGTTGCTAAAGGATCACTTATGAGTGCTACCAGAAATTCCAGATAGCTGCAAAAAAACATATTTTGAGAAAATTTTCCACCAAAACCCAATAATTTAAATGAGGAGCATTAAAAGGGAAGTAAGTACATATTTTTTCTTTCCACATTTTTGGACAAAAAATCCTATAAAATTTTTCATTTTTCCAATAGTATATATTATAGAAATTTCTGATAGAAGTTTGAGAATTAAATTAAGATGAAGTATGGATGTTTCATTTGAATTGAATATTATAAGAAAGTGAAATGCATTTTATTTTGAGTTCAGCATGAAATCTATCCTCTTCCAAGAATCAAGAAAATTGTTCGTTTTACCTTTGTCTTAAAATCCCTCATTACACAAAAATATCTAAAACTTATAGAAAAAATGGATAAATTCCTTGCCAACTTTGAAAAGTTGTATTGAAGACTTTGAGGGGTGGATATAACCATAAATAGCCCACAACTAAGAATAAGAAGCGATCAAAATGAAAGTAGGCATTCACCATCAAAATAGTTGACCCTAATCGCAAAAATCAAACCATAGTTATGAAAAGAGGATTTCCATGTCTCTGATCTCATCCATCTTGTGTCCAAGGCCTATATTACATTATAAAGGGGTAAGAGGAAAAAATTATGCATAAAGGGAAATTACAGTCAAGTTCCAACACATTTTATGAGGTGCTACAAGATGTTATAGGTCTGCTACGAGATGCTACAGGGTGCTTTGTATTTCTACAGGATTGCATCTGAGGGCATTTTGAGGGTTCCATAGGTGTCAAAATGGCGGAAAATGTATTAGGAGGTTGGGAAAGGATGTTGAAGACCTTTCTAGATTAGAACTCCTTAGGAGCCCATCTTGCACAAGAGGGATAAGGAAAACTAATGGTCCCAACCAAAACCGTGTTTTTTCTGTGCACAGACAATTTGGAAGAGCGCGTGAAAATGAAATTAGGGCATCAAGGGATAGTGTGTGAATTCAATGAAGATGATGCCACTTTTCCCTAAAAACTAACAGAGTTCATTGGAAAAGTGAAAATTTATTTTTTTAAGCTTAAAAATACTTTCAAACAAATGGTTGAAAACAATAGCTATATTTTTTTGCTTGTCCTTTCAAAACCTACAACCAAGATTCTTAATAGAAAGGACTCGAAAATGTACAAGGGAGAGGCCATCAAGACCATGAATGAGGTACAATTAGGTGACTAAATTTCTCAAAGGATGAGAAACATGTTCAATAGAGGGTATGATGGGCCTCCCAAATAGGCAGAATTCAAGGGCCATATGAAAATCCTTCAACACATTTAACCTCTCTTTTTTCATTTATTGACATATTTTTTGAGCTAAAATGTGTTCATTAGGAAGGTTTAGAGATAATTTCATATTATATGCCTGATATTATTTTTTTTTTAGAATATTGTGAGAATATTGGGAAGATTATAAATATTTGGAAGATGAGATAACTAGGTACTTTTTCCCTACTACAAGATGGACTAATAAATGAATAAAATGCCATAAAATCATTGACATATTCTAGAGCTCCACTAAATGATAAAATATAGGGATGTGTTCCCTACTATAGGAGAAACCAGAACTCAATATTTAATGAATATACCTATTGTTGGGAACCATATCCACTTTTTAAGGGGAAAGCTACCTCCTATCAAGGAGGATGCTTCCTCATCAAATTGTATAAGTACCAATTCAAGTTAGCCTCTAAAGACATGTATTCCTTAGTCTTACTGTCGATAAAACTTTTTATTTAGTAGCTCTACTTTCATTTCTAGTAGGGATGTACATGGATTGACTCTAATAATGAATTTTGGTGTCATTTTCAGCTTTTAAGGTGTTGGACAGAGAACCCCTAGATAGAATATTTTGAGAAAGAATCTGCAGATCGAGGAGCGGAGTGTAGATTGCAAAGTTAAGATATAGTCTTAGGGGCTTTGTGGTGGGTCAAAGGCCCTTATTTTGTAAAAATATGGGAATATTTTGTATGCATTGAGCTCCTTCCATGGTTTTCAGACCATGATATTGTAAATTTAAATACTATAATATTCAGGGATAGTCTGATGGTATAATATGATGATTATGTACAATTAGACAAGTTTTAGTGTTTTGAGTTTGTATTTTGTGGGTTAGGTTAGAGGAAAGGCTCCTGCATATAAGTTTGAAGATACCTTAGGAATTCTGTAGCTGTGTGTGTAGACCCCTACAGTTGAGTGTGCTGGGTGGAATAGAATGTATTAGGGAAATCTAAGCATCAATGAAATACTTTTGAAGACATATCTGTGTTTGAGATTAAGTGTTTTCTTTACTTTCATATTATGTTATTTTTGTTGTTTTAATTATGATTGCATTGCAAATTCTTGTTTAAGGATATTTCTATTGTTGTATGCTTGTTAAAGTAAGATTGCGCAGTCTGCAAGTTAGTTCAACAGAAGTGTTGAACTGTGACTATATAATTAGTAGATATGTTCTGCAAAGATCTGTCAAGTCCTGAAAGGAAGATGAGCCATAAATCCACACTCCCTTGTCCCTCTATATATAGAAACCTAGTGATATCATCCCCCTATATTGCCTCGGGTGAGACTTCAGCCTGCACAACAAATCGTTACTGAAAGGGCCGATAATAGTGGGTTTTGTTGGTTCACGCAACCATATCTGAATATGGGTCTAGGCCTCATCACGCCAATAAATGGTTCCATTTCTGAGACCCAGATCTAACTGAGGGATATGTGGATGTTCCATACGTCTAAGAAATAGATTAAAGACTGGGTATATCTAAAATAACATGAATTTGTTGCAAAAGAAAACAAAATTTCACGCTGATCTACTGAAGGCTCGTTGCAGACTTATATATTTACAGATCAGCATGGGATCTTTTTTTTCATCATTTTCTAGTGAGCTCTATGAGTGGTTATCAAGATTCATTGATCAAACAACCCATTTTAATAATATACCTACTATGTGGACTCCTGAGATGATCAAGAAATTGAAGGGGACATATAACAAGATTTCAAGGGCTGTTGATTATTGGATCAATGAGTTCATGATTGAAGCATATTTATCTTATAGCGAAGCTGAGCACAACTTTTTCAAAGGCCCACAAGGTAAGTACTTGAATTAACCTGAAGCTTTGGATTAAGATGATATTATTTGAAAATGGTCTACTATGAATGCAATTAGATTTATGTTCGGAGGAAATAAAACCATAAATACTTGATTGGGTAAGAGATTTAGGGTATAAAATAATAATTACATTGATTATAAGTACAGTCCATTGTTTGGGTTTGAAGTTGAAGAAGGATAAATCCACCATACTACCCCTATAATTTTGTTGGTAAAATTCAAAGATCATCAGGGCACTTCTATAATTCTCCAACCATCCACCCCTCATCACCACCCATCACCATTTTTTCCCCCACTGCCACCTCCACCTCCCCTGTTCACCATGGCTCACTCACCTAAGTTTCTTGTTTTCAAAGGATTGGATGATCCTAAGAAGTTATGGTTTGTTGTAGAAGTGATATGGAGATTTCAGAACATCACTGATCAGAATATGAAGAAAGCATAGTTGGTCATCGTTGCGCATCATTTCTCACCTCGACATGATTCATGATTGCTACATGGCTTTATGGGCACCCATTCCTACAGACTTGGACAAATTCACTTAAAAACAGTGGAAAATCCTTCATACGCGACTATGCCCGTGTTTTTCCGCATGTATACGCTAGTACAGCTAGACTTTTCCGCGTATGCCATTTTAATGGTTAAAAAATATATAAAAAATCCCTAATTTCGCGCTGGGTTGATAGTTACTCAGGTAGTTCAACTACCCCAGCCCGTGGCCAACTGTTTCCAACTGCTGAAACTACTTGGGGGGACTATAAAAGGACCTCATATGTATGGCCTAAGGAGAGAGAGAATTATTATTATTATACTCTGTTGGTTCCCTATCCAAGTCTGATTCCCCGTGCCTCCTGCACTTTCCCAGTTCATTTCAGGAAACCCTTGTTTCCTTGAGATACACATCCCTTTATATGTTATCTCGTATGCACTCATTTGGAAGGAGTCTTAGCGAGGCAAGGGCTGGACGGATCCGGACGACGGTTTGCGAAGGCCTTGAAAGGATCAGGTGATCTCTCCACTTACTTTTGTACGTACTATTTTTATAATACAGAAGTATCATGCTATTCCCGAAGTAAACGTGTTAGTGTATGCTTTAATGTGTGAAGAATATTTGTTATACAAGCATTTATGATGATTTATTTAATGTTTTATATGAATCTCGCTAACATATAGAGTAGAAATATACTGTACAACTTGTCCTTTGTGTTGGTTTCTTCTTGTATTTCAGGTGAAAGAGGAAGGACGGTTGCAGGGAGTTTGAACTCCACGTGGATCTACTTCAAACGTAGGACCAACGGGTAAACCTCTCATTCTGCTCTATTTGGTTTTTATGAACGTGCATGATCGTGTGAGTCTCTGTTAAGTAGTACGCCCCTGCTCTGTGGAGGTTGAATCCCAACCAACCTCTAGGGTGTTAATTCCCCGAAACAAACTTCGTCATTGATCAGACAAAGCATTATGCTGGTACTTGAAATTTATCACGACGAACCAAAATGCTATGCTAGCTCAAACTAAGGCTGCACTCAATGTTGAATTTAAGAAGTTAAAGTCGTATTCCCAGTGTATTATGAAGATCAAGGAGATTAAGAAATTAGTCAATGAAATGGTGTGGGAATTTGATCAAAGGTTTAAGACACTGATAAGTCAAGTTAGCTTTCTAATCCCTGACAATCTTCACAAGGAATGGTGTATCGCTGCATTGTTACCTCATATTAGATTTCCATTATCGTAGCAGAAGGCCACAACCCAAGCTGAAGAATTGGAGATTGTGATGAAGTTAGAAGCTTCATCGGTAAAAGATGCTAATCTAGGGTTTCAACAGATTCTAACCCAGTCAGCAAGATTACATATGGAGCTCCAAGGTTTTAAGAAGGGAAAATAAGTTCATGCAGAAGTATGGTGCATAAAGTGCAAAGTGGAAGGTCACCATAAGGATCATTGTCCTGTTTTAAGAGACTACTCGGGCACCGGGATTCGAAGTCCGTTGAGACCTAAGCCCTGAGTTGGACCAAATATGGGAGAAAATGTCTAGTGTATTTTATGTGAGATCTGGGGAAAATTTTAAGGATAGAAAAGTATCTTGAAGTTTAAAAAATTAGTGAATCTCACTAGTCCCTAATATGCAAACTATAAAAAATTTATTGATGTATTTGTAAAATTATTCAGATTTATAATGATATTATATATACTTTCTATATAATGTTGGCGATTTTTAACGTAAAATAATTTTATATTGTAAAATTTTGGCGAATCATTTTTATAAAAAAATGGAAATTGGCAAATATTTTTTTTGGAAAAACCATGGAAAATTAGCCCACCTGCGAATATTCGCCCCTAAAATTTTCCATGGTGAGATTGCAGGACATCACTCTACAAACTATTGTCATCTTCTACAAAAGTGCATTTGGTCATCAAAGAAATTATTTTTTAATTACTTTAGTTTGGTGGGACATGATGAAAAGCACTGTCGAAGCTATGATATTGTGATGCAGAGTCCTGGAGCATACTATGTATAAGATAAATTTTGCGAAGATATAGGATCTCCAACAATGTGTGGAGGTTTACAAGGTCGAGAGCGTGGATGAAGAGGAGGGGATGGATGAGGTCGCGAACAAATCATATGCTATAATTGTGGTCAGCCTGGACATTTTTCTAGAGATTTTCAGAATCCTTTTGTTGTATATTGTTGGTATTGTCACAAATTTTATCATGAAATAGAGGATTGTCCTACATTATTGGCTAAAATGCAAGAAAAGCACAATCAACACCTTGCCCAGAGCATACAGATTTTGAGAGTTGAACCATGCGAAGAAGATATAAGCATCAACATAGTGACACGAAGTCATATAAGTATGAGAGAAGATAAAGAAGAAGGCAAGAGGTATATGAAGGTTACATGGGTCCAAAAAGAAGGAGACAAGAATATCGAGTTTAATATATAGCGTGAAAGAGAAACCTTTATGGACGTGAAGAATAATTTCATGATCCCTAGAACTTCGACATCAATAATGCAGAAACAATTGATCCATTGAAGAATAAACCCGAGGAGATTACTGAATCCCAGGAAGTTGATCTATCCATTCTGACATCTTTCTTGTAGACATGTATGAAGTTTCTCAAGGATAAGAAGGTTGTGGATGGATTGTAGGAGTTGATCGACAAATGTGCTGGTAAAGAAGACCAACAACTGGAATAGTGTGCAATGCAAAAATTTTACAAACATAGGAAAGAATTGGAAGAGAAATGTGACTCACTACGCATATCATTGATTATGAAATGGATTAAGTAATCCTTGATCTTGTATCATATGCCAATTTTTTTCCAAAAAAAACATGGGAACGGATGGGATACCTAAGCCACAATGGTCGTTGATTCAGCTAAGGATGCAAAATTAACAGAAAATAATTCCTAGGGGTTGACTACATGGCATCATTGTAGATATTGATGATGCACGTGTATTGTCTGATTTTGAAGTAATTGAGATTTTTGATGATAGCAACATGTATCCCGCATTTCTTGGATTTTATTGGGCTTATGAGATGGATGTTATAATGGTGGTATTTGAAAAGAATGTTACTACGGTCATTGTGCCTATGGACCCCTCTAAAGATGCGCACTATATAGAACCTGTCCAGCATGAATATGGGGATGTTGATATTGGTCAGATCTACAAGATCACTGCGCAAGATGAATATTGGATTAATATGACCATTGATGGCCGAAGCTAGTGGGAGCATGATGATTCATGTGTTTTAGACTCCGACGAGGAATTGGAACATTGGGAGAACTGCTTACATGAAGTCTCTACTAATCGGTGTAACATAGTTACCAAAGTAATGCATTGTGTGACATCAGAGGTATGTAGCTTGCCTTTTTATGATGGGACTAGGAACGTTGTCTTATTTTTTGAATAATTTGAGTAGAAGGTACCTGAAGAAAAATGATATGAAGCTTTAGAATTTATCTTGAGGTCCACTCTAGCCTGACGGTGTGGTGCGAATAGAGAAATATTAAGATGCTTGTTGAAGTGGGGTCCCCTGGGGTCAATTTTGGTTATATTTTTGTATATATTTTGTTTTGAGATCTTCTCGGAAGATTCAAAGGGGCTTTGGGGGGGGTAAAAGACCCTAATCAATGTAAATGTGTTTTAAGGGAAAACTATGAGTCTCAAACCATTGTTTCAGACCATGGTATTTTCACGCTAAGTTGATATAAATATGTAAATCTCAATTCATGAAGAGATCATCTTTTGGTTATTGTTTTTTTATCGTTATTATGTAAGTATTTTAGTCTAAGTCTGAGTTTTGGGTAGAAAAGGCTCTTGTTGGCTGTGTGCACGGAGACCTAGTCCTAGTTGTGTGTGGACTCTGCTCGCTGTGTGTGCGGAAGGGTAAATTATAAAGGAATTCTGAATGTACTGGAACTGTTGGATCTATTAATATAGAATATTTTTTTGGTGAATTGAATCTATTGTGAAATTGATGAGCTTTGTATCTGTTATTAGCTTTGAGATCGAGATCTATTCTATAAATGCATATTTTCTTCTGTTTATGATATACTACATTTGCACAATTGAGAAAATTCTATTATGTGTGAAGTATATTGTTGATTTGATTGAGTACATCTATATTGCATGCTGGAATAATCTGTGATGAAGTTGATCTAATAGTTTATTGATATGTTTACGCACACATATGTATTACTACCTGTGATAAGTTCTAAGTTTGTTTAGGGACACCACATTAAATTATTCCTCAGGGTGCTAAAACATGGTTCCAACACCCTCCCATACTACTTCAGGTGAGACTTTGATCTACAAAAGCAGTTCATTGCCAAAAGGGCTAGTAGTTGGAGGGTTTCTTGGTTGTGTAATAAATTTGAACTTGGGTGAGGACCCCTCAAGCCAAAAAATGGTTCTGTTGACATAACTGGTATCATTTTGAGGGAGAATTAATGTATTGGCATCCTACGTAGAAAAAATTACAAGATTTTCTGGATAGAAATATCCTGGAGTTCACTATCCAAGAGAATCAAAGTTCTAAATTATTTGTTGAAGAGTGGGTTAAAAAATACATAGAAATTCACGAGATACTATTTTCTTACTTTGTGACTGAGTTGCATGAGTGGTTGTCTCGATTAACTAAATTTAATACCTGCGTGAAGGATGACGCAGTCACTTAGTTGACTCCAGAATTGGTACAACAATTAGAAAAGACTAGAAATACAATTACTAGTGCGATAGATCATTGGATCAATCGTGTTCTAGGAGGATTTGTAACTGATTTTTCTATTCATCAGTTTGTGTATTATTCTGAAGTAGAAGAATATTTTTTAAGGGTCCCAGAGGTAAGTTCTTGGGCTGTTTAAAGTTGTGGATTAATATGCTATTGTGTGAGAAGGGTAGTCTATGTGAGCATATTGTGTGAATGTCCCAAAGAGACTCGACTACGTGCAGTGGAAGAATTTACCACGCAGATCTAGAAGAAGGGTTTATTTATAGAACTCTCAAGGGTAGATCTGATAGTGATGAAGAAACAAAGACTATTAGATCTAGTGAATCTACGAATCTTTAGAAGAATAAGTCTCATAAGATCATCATAATCAGGGAGTTTTGACCACAGTTTGGATCCCATCCACCCCACTTCCAGATTCATCTCACAAGTCATCCAATCCACCTCCACCAGGTGCAGATATGGCCACATCTATGAAGCTGCCTACTTTCAGATGTATTGGGCATGAAGATACAAATGAATTATGGTTTGACACTGATGTTGTATGGAGAGCACAACAGGTTAATAATGACCGTGTTAATAAAGCGTAGTTATTCATTTCTTTCCAAGACAACGTGCTGGATTGGTATATAAGATATGTATCGACGAACCCTAATATTTAGTTACAATATGTCCCATTTATAACTTCTACTCTTTTAGGATCTATCCTTACCCCATCTTTAGTTACAATATGTCCCAAAAGTTTCCTTCCTCTAATGCAAATAGAGACTTTTGTGGATTGAGAGAAAGGCCATACCTTCTGCATTTTTCAAAAGTTCTTCGTAAATGCTCAATGTGCTCATTGTCATTTTTTGAAAACACTGTTATATCATCAAGGTACACCACCAGAAATTTATCTTGCTCCTCGACAAAAGCAATGTCCATGGCCCTTTGAAACGTGGCTCCTGCATTAATTAGCCCAAAAGGCATCCTGGCATACATAAATGTACCCCATGGTGTGGTGAATGCAGTTTTCTTCTGATCCTTTGGAAGTACAGCCACCTGGTTATAACCGGAGAATCCATCCATCATTGACATTTTGGAAGCTCCAACTACTTTTTGCAGGATGTGATCCATCTTGGGCAGTGGATAATTATCTTTTAAAGATGCTCTGTTTAAATTCCTGAAATCCACACAGAGCCTTATTTCTCCATTTTTCTTTCTGACAGGGACCAAATTAGCAACCCATTCAGAGTACCTTAATGGCACAATTATTTTGGCCTTTAGCAGCTTCTTGATTTATTTTTCAATGGAGGGAAGCAGCAGAGGATTTATCTGTCTGAGCTTCTACTTATAATGTTTTGCATCTTCCCTCAGAGGAATTTTATGCTGCATTATACTAATATCAAAAGTTTTAAGGTCCTGATAGTACCATGCAAATACATCTTTATAAGATTGAAATAATTTCAGGTATTTTTCTTTATACTCCTTTGGGACCTTCTTGGATAGTTTGACAATTTTGGGATCAGCATTAGTACCCAGATTTAGATCTTCTACATGATTTTCTTCTACCATTTTACTAGGTTGCAATGAGACATCATTCTTGTCAAACAACCTTTCTAGGGGAACCAACCCTCTAGGGATGACATTTCCTTTCAGCTGCAACACTTTACTTCCTGCCATTTTCTCTTCCCACTTATTTTCTGAAATATCTTCAGCCTCGTCTTCTTCACAATCATCAATCTCCATATTGGGGAATTCCACCACTGTTTCCAGGAATCTCTTCATTTGTTCCTCATCTTCAATTACCTACTAGTGCTTGATATTATCTGGGATAGATGGCCTATAACGTACCTCGATTTCATACCTCAGGAGAGGATTCTGAGGAGGACGAAATGTACTGGCAGCTACAGCAAGAGAATCTGCCATTCTATTCTGCTCCCAGGGCATGAATTGGATATTGAATGCTGAGAAGAAATTCTCCACCATGTCCCATACTTCATTTATATAAGCTCTCAGCCGAGGATGTTTGGTTTGACACTGATTTCTGACTTGTCTAACCACTAGCTCAAAATCTCCTAGAACCTTTAAACTCTATATACCCATGCTCTTGGCTGTCTGCAATCCTAGCAACAATGCTTCATATTCAGCCACATTATTAGTAGCTTCGTACTCCAATTTAAAAGACAGTGGCACCCATTTTCCTGTAGGAGAGATTAATAATACTCCAGCCCCATTACCTTCCCTTGAATTTTCTCCATCAAAATGTAGAGTCCATACTCCTGCTTCACAGTTTTCTAAAGGTTGCTCAGTCTTGATTTGACAAAAGGAAGGTTCATGAGCATAATTTTGATCTTCTTCTAACATCAAACATGAGAAATCTCTTTCTTTGCTGTAGACTGGTGAATTCTTTGAGCTGTCAGCCTTAGTCACCATCTTGACAAATATAGTTTCTCTGTATAACCTCCTCTCCTGGCCACCAAAAACAGGGATAGTGGCATAGGTTAAATCCATCTTGAGTGACCCACTGATTTTTGTTCCCCAGGACCTTGACAACAGCATGCCAAAGCGAGCTGGGATGTCAGCCACCACAATGTCCATTACTACACTTTTTATTGGAATTTGGGCCAGATTGACCACTAAATCTTTAATCATACCCAAGCATTTAACTCTTTTGGAATCAAATGAATATAGATCTTTATATGGACGTGTGATTTTCAGTCCTAGTTGTTCCATGATTGACAAAGTCATAATATTATGGGAAGCTCCAGAATCTAACATACAATTGTGTAGTAGTAGGTCATGAATCACTAGAGACACATAGAAAGGAGGAGTAGAGGGGTCTATCTCCTCGACATGTGGGCCAAAAACTACCATGGGTCTTTCTTCTTGAAGATTAAGACTGTTTGGAACTATTGGTGCTTCAGGAGGGAGCAATAAAGAAGTGACTTGAGATTGATATGCAGGTTGTTTCAACAGTTCAGTCAAAGGGACTAGGATTTTGACTTTCTCAAGTTCTTTTTGCAAATTAAAAGCAGGAGGGGGATTTTCTATTACAACTTCTTTTGACTCTTTATTTTCAACTGAGGATTTAACTTCTTTTGGCACAACTTTCTCATTAGGAGAGGTGACTACTTTTGAAGAAGAAGGGACTTGATCATTAGACTGCAAAGGTCTGTTTAAAGGACTCTTACCTTTGTCTGTGAATTTCTTCATTGTTGACTCCTTTTGAGAGAATTCTTCCTTTTGAAGTGGCTCCTCTTCTTCATCTTAAGTCCGAGTCCTCTTCCTAGAGGATCTGAGATCATATCTCTTGTTAAAATGTGCTTGCATGAAATCATTAAATTGTTTGCAATAGTGATCAATTTTTGCATCTTCTATGTCTCTGATCTCTTTTTCTTCTTCTTGCAATGGACCTTCTATTTCATCATTGTTTGAGAAGGCAAGATTTTCATCTTGCAGTTCATAGGCAACATCTTCAGTGGAGTCATCTACTGGGCCTTCCAGGTACAATGGGTGTGGTACTTGGTCCTGTTGCTCCTTAGCTTCCCTTGGCAATATTTGAAGGGGTGGTTTTCTATATTGAGGATTGTAACCCCTGTTTTGAGAGTTCTGGAAGTTCTTGGAAGCTAAGTTCTTGGTCTCCAATTCAAGCTTGACCAGTTTATTAGAAATATTATTAATCATTTTTCTCATTTCTTCAATTTTATCTGAATCCTTATCCTGAGTAGAAGTAGATACTTCCTCTTTCCCCCTTCTTCTGGTGTCTTGTTCAGCTTTCCCTCTTAATTTTCCAGTGGAAGCAAAGTTTTCTTCCAACTCAAGAGAATCTGACTGAGCATCATCTAGGGTGGCAAGATTTCTTTCCCTGAGAGAGAAACCAAAGTCTGAGTCAAAGGCTGCTATGAAAACAACTTTGGCAGCATTCTGATGAGGCTTCATATCTGCAGGGAGGTTTAGATATAACTTATTAAATCTTTTGATAAATTCTGACACCCCTTCATTATGTTTCTTCTTGAGTGTGTTGAACTCAGTAAGACACTGTCCATGATCTTTCTTTTCTCCCCATTTTCTGAGAAAAATATTTTCCATATCATCCCAAGTGGTTATGGAACGGTTTCCTAATGTTTTGAACCATTTTATGGCTTCACCGTCCAGAGATTGCACAAATAGTCTTAAGACTGCATCCAAATTTTCTACATTAAAGTTCTCTGCAAAAGAGCAGAAGGTCTCAAGATGTTTCTGAGCATCAATTTCATTTTCCCCAGTGAATCTGGGCAATATTTTTAAATAATCCTAGGGCATATCATTTAACACTTGTGGTAATGCCAGGGGAGCATATTTTTTCAACAAAAAGGCTGGGACATTAGCCATTGGAGGAGGTGGGGGTTGTGCAGTAGTCTGGTGTACAAATGGAGGAAGAGGAGGAGGAGGAAGTGAAGTATGGATAACAATGGGAATATATTGTACAGCAGCCTAAGGTGTTGCTGGGAATAGTTCACAGTTAACAGCAGCTACTTCTGTGACTTCTTTAACTTCTTCGACCTCAGGAGTAGGATGAGGATGATCTTTAATTCTAGCACCTCCCCTGGGTGGGCTATCCGAGTAGTAATATGTGTCTCCCATAGTGGAGTCGGGATTTTATACTGGAAATTCTTGAGAAGGAGAGGATGGATAATATTCTATGGAACACTCAGGGATTTCAGCACGTACTGATCTCTTTTCTCTCCAACTTCTTCTATGAATAATTTTCTCTGGGTCAGACACTGAAGGTATCTTTGACTGTGATGTATCTGACCTCAAATGTGGCTTACAAGGAGCCAGGACTACCAATAGATTTATCTGATCAACAACAGTGGAGTTGCCAAGGTGAGAGATATGCAACTCTTCAACTCTCTGTGCTCACCTGATTAGAGAGTGAATATGATTTGTCGAGGCCCAGGGAAACTGATATTCTTAAATTCGTCCTCGGCAACGGCGCCAGAAAGATGTTGTCGACAGATATTGTCTCTCCTAGAGACAGTCTAGAGTTGCCATAGACCAGTGCCTAGGACATCTTATCATAGCAAGGAGCACATAATAAAGCTGGGGTGTCAATCCAAAGGCTCTCCTGCTATCTCTTGTAAAACAAGGAAATTAATCTAAATGGGACCAGACCTCACAGAAATTGCCACAGGGGAATTAATATTGCAGAGACAAGATGCAAAGCTCCAACACAAAAGCCTCAGACAGTTAAGAGAAAATTTACTGTAAAGAGGGCCGATTCAAATAATATGCCACAGAAATCAAGTATCAGAAGGTGTATGCGGTGAAAGAAATATAAGAAGATATTAGTTAACTTTTGTCTGATACCCAGATACACAATAGAACCATGTATGGGCTTATCAATCTAAGAATCCATACATGACAATGGTGTTTTAAAAGCACCCTCCCAAAGAAACTAATATAGCAGAAAGATGGATGAAATGAACATGAAACAGTATATCATGCCTGAGCCATATTTAAAGCGCTTGACTGATCCAAGTATGGGTATCAATTAGGATAAATCCTTACCTAAAATCAGTGAGCCACTCGCATTCCAGTACATGATACAAGAAGATGAATAAAATGAAATGTTGTGTTAAACACATAAAAGGAAGTTACATACTGTGGGATACCAAAGACCAGAATCCTCTAATACAGATAGAACTCCTCCTCACTGAGACCCTACAGGCTCTGAGCCTTCATACAAGAGCTTTTACAAGATGTATACAAAAAATGACTTTCACTGCACAATTCTCTGATAAAAATCTGGAACCCTTACAATGTATTTCTTCCTCCCTTTTATAGAGGAAGGAGAAGAGAAACTCATAAAAGAAGTAGGTGAAAACAATTAATTGTTTCATTAAAACAAAATGGCGAAAACATTTCGCGCCCATACTATTTGACGGCCATGAAATATTACATGTACTTTGCGGCCAGCTCCATGAAGTAAATGCACTGGGTAGAAGATATTTTTAGGGGTAAGGTATGAAGAATAAAATATGTAACACTTTGTACTTTCCTGAGAGAAAAATCTGTTGAAGTAAAACCTAGAGGATATGATTTTTATGCACTTGTACTCTTTGCCTTCTGAATGTGGTATTGCTATTTAAAATCTTCGGCTCCAGACGTTGAATCCTTTGCTCTCTGACTGATACTTTTTTCCATATGATTAATAACCCCGTCTGTGGAAAATATATGTTTTAAATTGCTCTAGAGGGTTTGGTAGACTTTTACCATGGCTTCTTTAATGCAAGCCAAGTCACGGCAACTACCTGGGATCTTCTTCATGAACATGGTACTTGAACACCCAGTATTGCAATGCGTCTTTCGCTTCAGCAATGGATGCCTTGAATTGTGATAGCTCTTCTTCTTCACCATAATCCTGCAAAACCCACAAACATATTAAATAAAACCTGACACAATGGTGGTGAATGTGATCGTGATCATGGAATGGTGATGTATATTGGGAGAAATGATGAGAAAATGTAGGGTGGCGAACAATGCAGATAAATAGTGGAGGAACGAAGGGTGGAAATGAGATACATAGCGGAACGACGATAAATGAGCGAGGTGGAGATACATAACATAAACACTGACATATGACACATAAACAGGATATGTGAATGGTGGGGGGGAACACAGATGACACGTGGGCATACGAAAATCCAAGTAGGAGGGAAGACGTGGAGGCGGACTTGGTCAACCAGTGGAGCTTGTAAATGATTCTGGACCATACGATCCACAAACAGGATCAACGGTTAACAATGTATTGGAGACCGATGGAAAGGCAGGCCCGGGACGTTGTACACTGGGCTTAACACATGCACATCTTCCCAGCGCGACGACCGTCGGATGATGCCTTTCAGATCGAACGGCTCACGTAGATTTCGCTGCACGTCTTTGGTCGGACGTTAACGCACGAAATGGGGCAGTATTGGAACAGTGGTCTGGGACGCGTGGCGCATAATGTATGGAATCCCTGCGATTTGCGGAATACCGCCTGCCTTCGAAAGGTAGTGCGAAATAAACAGGCCGGTTTTGGAATCAACGCGGAGTGCGGGGACCACAAGAACAACAGGTCATGGAACGTTGATCTAAGTTTTGATCAGACAGCTGAGATTGTGCCCGATGGCCATATACGGTAAGCACTTTTGGTCTGGAACATGGTCTAGTGCCTAGGTTATATGAAAAACGGGACGAAGGGGGCTAGGACCAAAGGAGGTATACCTTAAATACCCTGGGGCGCGAGTTCTCAGATCTGCACAGTGTAATCTGGAGGTACAGAGTGGTAATGATAGGCGGAAAATGAGTTCTTTAGGCCACGGAAGGGAATTCGGAGGGTTCAAGCGGAACTAATGGCCGAGAACTTTAATGGGGGGGTTAAATGATCAAAATCCAACACAAGGAATGGTTTATTTCTATGCTGATCCCCAATATTCGCTAGCCCTTGAGTCAACAGAATATTTCCACACATGCTAAGGCCATAGAAATTTCCATGAAACTAGAAGTTGTATTGGTGCCCACTATGATTGGAACTCAATAGATTTAGAGTCAGTTAGAAGCGATGAATTTGGAGATTCAAAATTTGCGCAAATATAAGGGCAAGGAGATATGCACAAAGGTATGGTGCATATGATGTAAATTTGTCGAGAATCATAAGGATCAATTCCCTATGTTCAATTATTATATACACATTGGAGGACCAAGCCCGCTAAAGCATGCGGTTGGACCAAGTGGGACACCTCCAGTATGGTGCACAAATTGTAATATCCCAATGGGGAGAATGCAATAATAATTAAACACAATATAAGAACTACAAATAAGTAAACAATAAATCTCAAGACAACATCAAAATATACAGAGAAGTTGAGCCATTTTATTATATGGATATGATTCAGTTACACAATGTTAAAAATATGAGTAGATCTAGCCAAAGAGATGGCCTAGAATCACCCTGAAAACATGCCAAAGTAGGCACTGCGTAACTGGAGAGATGCTGGAAGAAAATACTACGCTGTCCCTTCAGCAGAATATGAATATATGACTACAGGCTGAAAAATAAAATGCATATCTACTGAAATCTGGATCTGATGATGCCAAGATTCAAGATCTAGCCAATGTGACGGATTCCCAAGATAAACCAAAAAGGATTTTCCAGATCTACAACTTTGGAAATTCACCCTCCTAGGGTTTGATCCTTGATCTGTTTGGATTACAGCTATGAAGCTAGATTTGAAAAATGGATGGCTAAAATATTTCACAATATCATATCTAATCTTGAAGGTTTGATCCCTCCTTCAGATCTACAATCTAGAAGCTCTAGATCTAGCTTCTCAATCCTCTAATAATGATTACAACTGCTGCAACACAAATGCTCATAGAAAATATGATGTAAAGGAAAGAGAGGCCTTATTCCTACTGAAATTTTTTGCAATAAACCCCAGTCTAATGGAAATATTGATGGAAAGGTGAAGGGATGATACCTCATAGGATTACTAGCTAAAATGCTAGCAACTTCCTTCCTCCTCTTGGATCTGTAAAATGGACAACATAATTCCTGAAGGTATTACTACTTCTAGGAGGTCAATAGATTTTTTCCTAATTACAGGTCTGATATTAAGCTCTGGGAATGCAGATATTTAAGCCCAAGGTGATAGGAATAAACCTTCACTAGTTCTCCAGCTAAAATACTGAAGACAACCTCCACCTTCCAAACTGATCTTCAGAAATCTGCAATTTCTGAATATGAATGTTTTGTATAAAGTAGGAAAAGATATGTGGCACCAATTCCTGATGTCGAATGAGTTACAATACTCTTTACAAAGCTACTCAAAGAAAGAGG
Source organism: Pinus albicaulis (assembly GCA_034641835.2). Lineage (NCBI taxonomy): Eukaryota > Viridiplantae > Streptophyta > Pinopsida > Pinales > Pinaceae > Pinus > Pinus albicaulis. Next base: position 1,007,824,294 of record CM076579.1, read on the forward strand.
TGGGATTACCGACCAGGAACAACTTGTGCTAAACAAAACTTGCAATATCTGCTAAATAGCCCAAGAAAGTAATGGAATGTCACATGACAATTCCAGATCTAAAAAGATCCTCAACATCAATAATCTCAAGCATGTCTTCATTCTTGCCTTCATCTTCTTTATATAATGTTTAAGCCTTCCCATGCATTGACCCTCATCTAAACTGTGATGTGCATGTGTACAAGATCCTCCATGTTTGACTACGCTGTCCAACCAAGTCATATGTCATGTCTAGGTGCAATTTACACCCTCTCCATCATGTGTGCATTAATTGCACAACTTCTTCCATCATCTTATCATGAATGCTCCATGATCTTCTGTTTGATCTCTTCAAGATCCTAGTTGACTGTGTTAAACTCCATGATCTATCTCATTAATGAGACATGATATCCAATTCCATTCACATTAGTAGTTGCTCAACTACCTCATTATGTATATCTAGGTTTAATTAATCCACATTCACACACAAAAATTGGATATTTATTCATTGAGGATTATGGGACCCTCCACCCTTTTATTTATTTAATTCATTAAGAAAATTAAGAAATCTAATATTCCAAATATCAGGTGAAAATTTGGGAATATTACAGTCCTCCCCGGAAAATTGTTGCTTGTCCTTAAGCAACTACAAAAGTGGATGCTACAAAAAAAATCCTCCCTCCAAGTGGCATCCTCATGTGGAAGGCATCCCCATCTGTCACAATGTGCTATGCATGTCCAGCTACAAAGTTGCCTCTCTAGAATGTCTAGAATGGCCTCCAACTGAAAAGTTAGATACCCTTCCTCATCGATGAACCTCCAAGTGGCAACCATATGATGACCAAAGCTCTCCTCTATACTTGAGATACACAAGATAAAGTGGTTCATCCCCAAAGTGGAAAGTCCCAAATCATGAACTATCTCTCCAACCCATGATACATAGAGTAGATTACATACATCAATTCCCTCATCATTAGCCATGTTGGCCATGTAGGAATCAAACATCACATCATGATAGTGAAAAACAAGAAGTAGAGACATATGGGAAAACATGAACAATGTTAAACCATATTCTCCTAATAACAACCAATGCAACAAAGCCTCACGCTGCCATGCTAGATCATCATGAAAATAAGTAAAAGAGCCATACTCTCTCAAAAGATGCCACCGCAACAATGCTTCTTGTTGCCATGCCAAATCATCAATGAGAATATGAGAGCCATACTCTCTCAAAAGTATTCATCTCAGCAATTCCTCTTTCTGCCATACCACATCATCATTGTACAAAATGTAGTGGCCATATTTTCTCAAGAGAAGCCACCTAAATAAGGCATCTTGTTGCCCCATCACATCATCATCATGCCATGTACAATGACCATAATCACCCAACAGAAGCCAATGTTGTAAGGCCTCCTGTTGCCATCCTCCAATAGTGTCATGCAATGTATGGGAAGAATTCATCCCATACTCTCCCAATAATAACCATAGCAACAAGGATTCTTGCTACCTTCTTGCGTTATCATGATGCAAGTCATGGAGCAACAATAAAGTAGTGGACATGTGACATGTCTCATCAACATAATACAAACAAGCTCCCTTATGCCACATCATGTGAGATTTATTCTTTCTACCAAACCCAAGTACGTACATGAACATGAGATACATCCAAAACAAATTTACATGGAAAGACATGAGACATATCCCAAACAAGAGTAAATACATGGACATAAGATATAACATGTGTTTTCCCAACTCTCTTCTCAAAAAAAAAAGTAACCATGCCTTCTTCTTATGCATTATATCATTGAGGCATAAGGCATGAGACAAGAAAATATGAACCTTTGGGTAGTAACCATACTCACCCAAGAGCAACTAGCATAACCATGTTTCTTGCTGGCCTGTGTCATATATCTGCAAGTGGTTTGGGAACCCCTTTCTCCATACTATCAGCCATTCATCCCAATGTGGATGTTGGATCTCATTCTACAAATACTTGGTATCCTCCAATTGTAAGACACCAACCTCCTCAAACTGATGAAGAACTTTTCACTCCATGAAATGTGGAAGTGCACCTCCAATGAGATCTCTTAATGAGGCCTTCTTCTCATCCATGGCCTTCCAAAACTAATGAGGTTCTAGATCTGCTTCAGGTAGAAGTCTCTCTTTGAGCTGTGAGATGCTCATTGAGAAAGTGTCATCTAGAAAGGAGAAAACATTTCTCATCTCAAGATGTCTATCATTCACCATCTTATCCTCCATTGCTTCATGAGTGAAGCTACCTTCATAATGCTCCAAGAATAATGGGGCCTCTTCATTATCATTGCTACTAAGTGACAATGCTATAGATCTGCAAGGTAATACATATACTGTCTCAAAGCAAGCTACAATACTGATCTCATAACCAGTCATTGTACATATGATCATGCTCATCCCTTCTTCTAAAACTCTACACTTCAACTCAAGAGGTTGAATGTACTCCATCCATGAAAAATTGGGATAGCTGTTCATCTGCTCCTTGATTAGATCAAGTGTCCTCTGTGTTGTGATATGTTGTTGCTTCAAAACAACATTTTGTTTTAACCCTAAGTTATGCATTGGCCCTGGTGGAATTTCCCCATATGTTTCAATAAGATCTATTGAAACAATAGGTGATGAATGTGTATGCATACCTTGGATCATCTGATGTGTGGGAACCTCTTGACAGAACACAAGAGTTCCTCCAACCGGGAAAATGGTGTCTCCAACTGCTAGTAAGAGAGATGGTTGCTCTTCTACCAATGTACCAGCGCTGGAATATTCCTCCTCTTCCTCATGCATCTCCTAAATCATGCATGGGACTCTATGTGTCAAGAGCTCAAGGTTACTTTGCAAAGATGCAAGTATATCTTCTCCGGATCTAAGTACTTCTACAGCTGGTGGTGAATGTAGTGACTTCTTGTCCAGAGTGACAAGAATAACATTCTCTTTTGTTTCATTAGGAAATGTCTCTTTGTGGCCCATCTCTGTCTTCTTCACATAAAAATTATTTCTCAACTTGTGAAAGAAATCTGAATATTTAGTCACCTTTGCATGCTCCACGTGACTAAACCACCAATCCTTGGCTTCACCTAAGAGATGAAGTGTTGCAATTTGGACAGCCACTTTTTCAGCCACAGGATTTAGCATGAAAAATGAATCTAACTCTTTCCTCCAAGCCTTAACATTGCTTGAGGAAGACCCATCAAATGTAAGAAAATAGAATCTATTGTGCCTTTTCCTTCTATTGCTACTATAGGATCTTCTTTCTTCTTTGAGTTCAAAGAATTCTTGGAGAGCTAGAATCTATTTGAATGCTCTAGACTGTTCCTTGTACTCTTCAAGATAAAAACTGAGAGTCTCATGAGTCTCAGGTTCTCTTATTTCTTCATTTTTATACCTCTCACCTCCTCCAAAGAAAGTGGACATAGTAGATCTATGAGGAGATCTATGATTCTTCGATTTTCTTTTCTACTGATAGGAAGTGCTTGGACCTTCCTCTTCAAATCTTCTTCTTGGATCCTTCCTTTGCATTTCCTTATTCATTTGATAGACCTCCTTGAAGATATATTGCATGGATCTAAAGAGAGGAGTGGAAAAATTATCCTCATTCATGGTAGATCTCATCTATCTGCTTCTTACTTTGATGCAAACGATGAAGTCTCCACAAGGTGAGCCAAAGACCATGCTCTGATTCCACTATAATATCTCAATGGGGAGAATGCAGTAATACTTAAACACAATATAATAACTGAAACTAAGTAAAAAATAAATCTCAAGACAACATCAGAATTTACAAAGAAGCTAAGCCATTTTATTATATGGAGATGATTCAGATACATAATGTACAAAATATGAGTAGATCTAGCCAAAGAGATGGCCTAGAATCACCCTGAAAACATGCCAAAGTAGGCACTGTGTAACTGAAGAGCTGCTGGAAGAAAATACTATGATGTCCCTTCAGCGGAATATGAACATATGACTGCAGGCTAAAAATTAAAATGTAGATCTACTGAAATTTGGAGCTCCAATGATGCCAAGATTCAAGATCTGGCCAATGTGATGGATTCCCAAGATAACCTAGAAAGGATTTTCCAGATCTACAACTTTGGAAAATCACCCTCTTAGGGTTTGATCCTTGATCTGATGGGATTATAGATATGAAGTTGGATCTGACAAATAGATGTGTGAAATATGTCACAAGATCAGATCTAAGCTTGAAGAGCTGATCCCTCCTTCAGATCTACAAGCTAGAAGCTCTAGATCTAGCTTCTCAATACTCCAATAATGATTACAGTTGCTGCAACACAAATTATCATAGAAACTGCGGTGTAAGGGAAAGAGAGGCCTTCTGCCTACTGAAAATGCTGCAATAAACCCCAGGCTGATGGAAATACTGATGCAAAGGTGAGGGGATGATCCCTCATAGGATTACTAGCTAAATGCTAGCAACTTCCTTCCTCCTCTTAGATCTGCAAAATGGAAAGCATAATTCCTGAAGGTATTACTGCTGCTAGGAGGTCAATAAATTTTTTCCTGATGCCAGATATGATATGAAGCTCTAGGAATGATGATATTTAAGCCCAAGGTGATAGGAAAAAACCTTCACCAGTTCTCTAGTTGAAATACTGAAGACAACCTCCACCTTCCAAACTGATCTTCAGAAATCTACAATTTTCTGAATATGAATGTTCTGCAGAAAGTAGGAAAAGATATGTGGCACCAATGTTTGATGTAGAATGAATTACAATACTCTTTCTAGAGCTACTCAAAGAAAGAGGTGGGATTCCCGACTAGGAACACCCTGTGCTAAGCAACACTTGCAATCTCTGCTAAACAGCCCAAGAAAGCAATGGAATGTCACATGACAATTCTAGATCTAAACAGGTCCTCAACATCAATAATCTCAAGCATGTCTTCATTCTTGCATTCATATTCTTTATATAATGTTTAAGCCTTCCCATGCATTGGCCCTCATCTAAACTACGTTGTGCATGTGGACAAGATCCTCCATGTTTTACTGCGTTGTCCAGCCAAGTCATCCATCATGTCTAGGTGCAATGTACACCCTCTCCATCATGTGTGCATTAATTGCACAACTTCCTTCGTCATCTTATCATGAATTCTCCATGATCTTCTGTTTGATCTCTTCAAGATCTTAGTTGACTGTGTCAACCTCCATGATCTATATCATTAATGAGACATGATCTCTAATTCCATTCACATTAGTAGTTTCTCAACTACCTCATTATGTCGATCTAGGCTTAATTAATCCATATTAACACATAAAAAGTGGATATTAATTCATATAGAGGATTATGGGTCCATCCACCCTTTTATTTACTTAATTCATTAAGAAAATTAAGAACTCTAATATTCCAAATATCAGGTGAAAATTTGGGAATATTACACAATTTGTCATTCTATGGGTCTGCATGCGACAGATTACTATCCAAGGATTAGGAAATATATGCTTGAGCTGAAGGAGCTATTTTGTAGATTCTTCTCATCATCGGGACATGATGAACAACACTGTCGAAGTTTTTATTTGATGATTGACAAAGTTTAGCTGTACAGAATGTAGGCTGAACCTACCTCACTAGCATCCTCATTTTGGCATGGTGGATTCCAGACTAGAGGAAGAGGAAGAGGAGGAGGATCAACTGGTCAACGAAGGGAATAGGTCATTTTCTACAATTGCGGAGATGTTGGCCATTATGCGGGAAACTATCCAAATCCTGCGTGAAAATCATGCAGGTACTGTAGGGAGTTTGATCATGTAATTGAAGATTGTCCTATTTTAATTGCTAAGATGTAGGAGAAAAAGATACATACTCTAACATAAAACATTGAGATGTTAAGGTCAAAGTTGTGCGAAGAGGATCCTAGCGTGAATGTTGTCACTAAGAGTGGTGCAACCACTAGGGAGGATAATGGAAAGAAGCCAGATGTTGATCTTTGGATTCAAAAGGCACCTGAGAAAAAGGATGAATTCGATTTACAACATGAGAAAGAAACTTGTGTAGAGGCAAATAAGGGGTTTGCAAAAGCAAGCGCATCAACATTAGGTATACCTATGGATGTGGTAGGAGTAAATGAAGAAATAATTCCATTTTTACAAGCTTGCATCAAGTTTCCATGCAACAAAAAGTTTGTGGATAATCTACAAGCATTGATAGATAACCGCGCAGAAAAGGAACAACCTCGGATGGAACAAAGAGCTGTCAACAAGATCAATAAGAACAAAATAAGAACTGGACGAGAGATGCACTTGACTGCTCAGATCGGTGCCTATGAGATGGATCAGGTCATTTTGGATATAATGTCTGATGCAAATGTCTTACCTAAGGAAACTTGGAAGTGCATGGGATAACCTAAGTTGGAGTGGTCTACTATTCAGCTGCACATGGTGAACCAACAGAAAATCATTCCATTAGGAAGACTGTCATAGGTGGTAGTAGATATTGAAGGAGTTAAGGTGCTTGCAAATTTTTAAGTCATACAAATTGTGGATGATATTGATCCCTGTCCTGAGTTGTTGGGTTTAGATTGGGATTTGATATGGATGGCATCATAAATATTAAGAGGAGAAGTATGGTATTTTATAATAATGGAACCAGAGTTGTAGTTCCTCTAGATCCTGTAGAAGGTGAAAGGTATACAGAACCAGTGCTTACTGACGATAATGTTGACCATATCTATAAGCTGACTATGTGAGATGATGATTGGATCAACCCAATAGTTGATGGAAGGCTTAATTGGGAAAAATACAATTTTTTCTTCTCAGATTTAGATGAAGAGTTGGAGAACTAGTAGAATTGGCTACATGAAGTATCTGCATTGTGCTGCAATCGAGTGACCAGATCTCTTCATTGCATATCATCAAAGGTATGAGAATTACCACATTATGATGGTTTAACTAATGTGAATATGTTTTTAGGAGAACTTGAAAGAATTGTTCCAGAAGGATAGAGATTCCATGGACTAGATATAATGTTGCGCACTACTCCAGCATGATGGTGAGAGACTCATAAATGAAACATGGGAAACTAGGAAGAATGAGCTCTAATGATGAGGCTGCACTTTAAATGTCCAACTACCAGAATGGAAGAAGTTTATTTGGGAAAAAGTGATCTGCATAGACATTTAGCCAAATGGATTGAAGTATGGGGTGAAAAGTCGAGACTAAAATGGGTACACATGTTCATTCACACATTGGGGAAGGTGCCTACTAATTGGTACCTGGAGACGGAGCTGCACCGAGGAACTAATTAATGTTCAGCGCTGACTGAAAGCTTCATTTTATCCTTCAGCTTTGAGAGTGGATTTTATTGTTTAGGTAAAGAGATGCAAGGTATTGAGGAGGTAATATTTGATACTTCTAAGCTAACAATAGAGCGCACTTCACCAACATGGGATGCACAGATGAGGGATTTTGTCAATTGTAGAAATCTGACAATTCAAGAAAATGAATAAGATCCAAGGAGTATCATAATCCCTGAATATGAGGGACAACGCGCAGTCGTTGGGCCTTCAATTACATCGCTGGATGTCATGAAGCCTCTGAAGATATGATAAGGGAAAATTTGTACAGAAGAACAACCAAAGTTTTCGAAGATTGGGGATTACTAGGATGATGATACAGTGGGAAAGGTTGTTGAGCTGTTGAATGAGTATCAAGACTTGTTTCCTACAAAATTTCTTTGAGTTGAAAGGGATAATTGGAGAGCTTGGGTTTATGGAGATCACTTTGAAACATGATGTGCGATCTGTGAAGCAATTCCCCTATAGATTGAATCCAAAATATAAGCAGAAAGTGAAGGAAGAGTTGGATAAAATGGTTGTTGCGGGCATTATAGAACTAGTGGAGTATGATTGGGTGATTCCTATGGTATTGAAGGATAAGAATAATGAAGGAGAAATAAGGATTTGCGTGGATTTGTGCAAACTGAATGATGTCACCGTTCATGGTCCATTTCCGACCCCATTTTCTGATGAGATCCTCGACAATGTAGGAGGACAAGATGATTATTCATTTACAAATGGTTTTTGATGATATCATCATATTAGGATTGCACCAGAGGATAGAAGTAAGAAAACCTTTACAACAAAATGGGGATCATTTCAGTATACAATCATGCCATTTGGATTGAAGAATGCGCCTGCTATCTTCTCACGCATAGTATTTGCTTCATTCAAGGATATATTCACAAGTTCCTAGAAGCCTAATTTTATGATTGCACTATCTTTGGGTTGTAAAAAAAGAATGTATCAAGTCTGTGCCTAATGATAGATACTTGTAGGAAGTATCAAATCTCACTTAATTTGAAGAAGTGCATATTTTGTGTGTCATTTGGGATATTGTTGGGTCATATTGTTTGCTAGCAATGGTTGATGGTAGATCCTACGAAGATCGCAGTGATTATTAATCTGGAAGTTCCTGTGAATGTCAAAAAACTATGCCCAATATTGGGGCATACAAGATACTATTGGAAGTTCATCCAAAGTTATGCATTGATCATTGCGCCTATGGAGAAATTTCTCAAGAAGGATGTGTCATTCTGTTGGGATAAATTATGTCAAAAGATCTTTGAATTGCTGAAGGAGAAGATGTTCACTGCACTCATATTGGTGTTCCCAAATTGGTCGAAGGTGTTTCATGTGCATGTTGATGCCTCCTTCATCGCACTCAAAGCTATTTTAGTGCAACCAAGATTTGGGTAGATCGATCACCCTATTTCATTTTCAAGTAGGAATTTATCAAGCGTAGAGCGTAATTATTCAACCACGAAGAGAGAAGTATTGGCTATGGTTTTTGCACTGTATAAATTCCACCACTATCTATTAGGAGGACACATATTAAAGATGTTTACTAACCACTCCACTTTGAAGTACCTCATCAATATCCCCGTGTTGGAGGGGAAGATATGTAAGTGGTTGCTGATGTTTCATGAGTATGATTTTGAAGTTATTGTGAAGCCTGGGAGACTCAATGTTGGGTCATACCATCTGTCGCACTTTGAGAATGGAGAAGAGCCGACTAGCTTGGAAGATGGGTTACCTGATGCGAATTTATTTGTGATAAAGGTGGTTGATGATCATTTCCCTGATATCATTAATTTCTTGACTACTGGACGTGCGCCCAAGGAGTACACATTGCAATAGAAAAAAGAGTTGGTGGTGTGCGTCGCTAACTTTACTATAATTGTTGGTAAGTTGTACAAGATGGGTGTAGATGAAGTCTTGCGAAGATATGTCTTGGACCTTGAGAGACGAGAAATCTTAGCTGAAGCTCATGGAGGGGTTTCCGGAGGTCACTATGTAGGGAAATCCACTGTGCAGAATATCCTGCGAGCTAGTTTATGGTGGCCCACACTGCACAATGATGCATCTGCACATTGTCACACATGCAATGTATTGCAACAGACAGGGAAGCCATTGCACAGATATGAGATGCCCTTGCATCCACAGATGATGCTTCAAGCATTTGATAAATGGGCCATTGATTTTGTTGGACCTATTGACCCTCTGGGAAAGAATACAGATGCATTACATAATCACTATGACAGATTATGTGACCAGATGGGTTGAAGGTAAGCCGATGAAGGATTGTAGTACAGACGAAACTACGCACTTCATTTTTGAGAACATATTGACTTGGTTTGGATGCCCTAAGATTTTGATTAGTGGTCGATGTACGCACTTTGTAAATGAAACCACTGAAGCTCTGACATAATATTTTGGATTCATCATCAGAAGAACACTCCATATCACCCACAGGAAAATGGTGTGGTAGAAGCTTTCGATAAGATATTGGAGACTGTTCTCACTAAGATTTGAAATCCTAACATGAATGATTAGGATGTGTTCTTACCTTAGATTCTTTGGGAATATATAACTACATGCAAGAATCTCATAGGAAAGACACCGTTTAGGATGGTATATGGGTAGGAAGTTGTGATGGCAATGGAATACATTGCTCCATGTTTGTACATTGCAGCATTCAATAATATGGTCGAGCAGGATATTATGGAGGAATGATTGCCATATTTGGTTGCACTAGAAGAGGATATATTTATTGCAAAATTCCATCAATAAGTGTAGAAGGCACGCGAAAAGGCATGGCATGATAGGAATATCAGACAAACGGTATTTAAGGACGAAGATTTGGTCTTGTCGTATGACAGAAATTTTGAGCACCACCCAAGGAAGTTCAAGATTCATTAGCTAGGACCATATATTGTTAAGGAGATCACTGACAGAGGTACGTACAATGCGCTTAGCCACATTGAGTGGAGATAATATTTCTATGTATGTCAACAAAAGTTGATTGAAGCCGTACAGGGATGACCCTCTCCTTGCACGCACCAAATGACTATATGGCAGGAGAATTGGATCTGCGTAAATGGGATGGAGGATGTACAGAACAATGCAACACGTGCGCGACAGTTGTGTGTGGAAGTTGACTAGGTCGTAGAAGTACCAGAATATAGCCATTGGAAAAGTAAATTTGGACAAGAAAATATTATTACTATTTGGCAGAACATCTAAGTTGCATTTAATGAGGAGATTATGTTATATTTGGAGCCATTTTATCGTTTATTGAGCTACATTAATGCACAAGAGACCATTTAAGATGCGCCTAAGCTATAAATATGATCGAATGGGTCGCATAAGGTCCCTTTGCCTTCTATGTGATTTTTATGCATTAAGCTCTTTGATTTCTAGCCTTTGTCTACAGTCTATGTCTAGCCTTGATCCGTTGTTTGAGGAGGAGTTTAATCATAGAGGTTTAGGCCATGTAATCCCACCCAACAAGACTGCTACCAGACTCGAAGAGGAACCCACTGCAGAGACCGATGAGACCCCTGTGCTAACTAAAACCAAGAAGGGAAAAACCTAAGGATCCTAGAAATACCCAAGAGAGAAGACCCCTAAGCCACGATCCACTACAACTGAGAACTAGAAGAAGCCCATGGTAGAGTTTCCTAAGACAATTATGAAAGAGGAGGATGTGGTGGAAATTTCCCCCATCTCGCGGTTGCCGACATATGTCACACCGGGCAAAGTGTCGGTGATGGTCCTAAAGGACCTAGACAAAGTGTGTGCATACATCAACATGTCTTTAATCCTAGAGAATGTACCAATGGAAGACGATATGTTTGCCAAAGTGTCGATGTTGAAAATGGAGGACTGGGACCTTGCAGATGCAGAAAAATTTCTATAGCTCACACCCGAGAGGTACTTAGACTAGTTCCCTTATGAAGGAGGCATAGTGCACATTGAGTTGAAGCACTAGGTGTTGGGCCTACAAAAAGTAGGGTTGTTGAATTTTCTGCATATTCCACACTTCAGGCGCAGCCCAATCAATGACATCTGCATGTGTCAGTTTCTCGCGCTCTTCCACGATGAGTGTTTATGGCTAGGAGAGTGTATCCCCATGGATGGCATGTTGATCCATCAGATCACCAGCTTTCCTGATCAAGGCATGGACCCAGTGGCAAATTTTGGAGGTAAAGGCCAGGAAAAGAGGGTCGTGGAGAAAATTAAGAATAATTATCAGGTCATGCGCCACAGTTGTGGGTTTGTGGTAAGCAAGATTAATGACCCTGATGTCTGATTTGGAACCCTCATCCTAACATGAAAAATGATGAGGAAGTGCAGGCCGAAGGAAATCTCAGGCCTAGTAATTGCGCTCGCTGGACAGTACTAGAATGGTGTGCAATATAATTGGGCCCAGTACCTCTGTAGAGAATTTCTGGAGAATGTGCGTGAGGCACAAGAAGATGGGAATATTTTTTACTACGCTTGGCTACTGCTTCTGATAGAACTCATCGGCTAGAAGACGTTGAAAGACACCTGATTTCCCGACATTGTGCGTGATATGTGTGAAGTCGTGCAATACGCCACACTCCGAAACTCAACCATCCATGCGCGCGTCACAAAAAATAAAATTTTTGGGTCCATTTTTATGCTGCATTATTTCAAGCCATTCAATCAAAGCCAAGGCTGTCTCCAACCTTGTATGTACAATAAAATTTAATCGCGGACTTTAAATCGACATTCCACAATATCCATATCTGCGTGAAGAGCGTCATTGAGGGAATATGGTATGAGTTTCCATATTTGGTTACAAAAGATGACTTAGTTCACATCACAGCAGAGTGGCCACTAGCTTAGTTGAAGTCGCACACCACAGAGGGTGCATCCTCATCAATTCCAAAGACTCCTACCAAGCCCCAAACAGTTACAAAACCAAAATATTAAAGCGTTGGAGAAGAGGCCATGTCCACCACAACCGGTGAGACCATTGATATTGAGAAAGAGACAACGCCTAAAAAGAATGGTGTAGGACCTAAGGAGACCGAGGCTCAGACTACCGAGGAGCCAACATCACAGAAAACCAAGGGGACAAAGTGCAGATCTCAGGCCACAGGGGGTCCAAGAAAGAAGAGGAAAGGGTCTAAAGAAACCAGCGATGAAGACCTTACTCTAACTGAAGACAACTGTTGAGTCTCAAAAGTGTTTTCCATATTCATACATATTTCCATTATGTCATAATCATTCAGCTCTCATTTCATAGCCATCTAACCTAAAACCCTACATCAAGTAACCATTTTCATAAATATATGGGTTAGGATCCTTGTCTTCCAAAGTTATTTATTTTATGTGTTTAAAGTGAATTTATGATTATAAACTAGAAAATTAACATAGTTTCATATATCTATATATGTGTTATGAGTTTTGTGACATGTGTAGGTCAAAAGGAAGCTTCTAAAAGACCTTTATGTGGCCTCCAAAAACCAAATTCGAATTTGAGTGGAGAAGATCATGGGATCATGAGGATATGTGTCTCACTTCCTTTTTGTATTGAAACTCTAAAAAGACATGTGTCTTATCATTTCCTATTTTGATTATAACTCTAGAGATAGAGGGAGATATTCATGGACTCCCATTAATGAGATAACTTCTCATATTTCTGTATAAATATGAGGAGCTTTCTCCTATCAATGTATGTAGAAAAATAGGAGAAGAAGTGAAAGGATTAGAGAGTGCTTTGTAACAAATAAATGCTTTGAAGATTTGATACATAGCTGACTATTTGTATGAAGCTTTGAAGACCACCTGTTTGTGGAGGGCCCCTACAAACAGTGAAGGTTTTGCATTTTATGTTTTTAATGCAGTTTTCATGTTTTCATTTTATCATTTGTTGTAGTTGTTTCTAAAATTCCATTTTTCTATTTGATGTATATGCTTTCATAAGTATTCTTTTATCATTTTAAGTAGATTCATCAACCTTTCATTTTGAATGGTCAAATTGCAAAAGATTCATAGTTTTATTTCTAGAGCAGCAGTGATTTATTTTAGAGTAGTTTTACAAGATCATGAGTAGTTTCTTTTCAAGAGCTATAGTGATTTCTTTGCAAGTTTCATTTCCATAACATTTCATTTATCAATTAGTTGTAATTTAAATTTATCAATTTCATTAGGAACATAAGAAGTAATCTCTAAAAATCCAATCATCACACCAATAAGGTAAATGAATAAAAGAGGCTTCTAGCATATATTGTGCACTTGCACTTCATCATTTTACTAGCTCTGGTCAATAATTTATGTAATCAATTTAGGACACTAAATTCACCAAACATTTTGGCGCCATTTCCGGGGAATTGTAAATAGGAGCCTTCTTTTTTTCATTAAAAAAAAAAAAAAAAAACTTCAATCACCTACCACACCCACTATATCACGTGGTGTAGTAAGAGCCACACATCCACATCATGAATTATTAGTTTTGCAGGTAGAAGAAGAGGTCACAAAGGAGGTTGAAGAAATGGATGGAGATGATGATAATGAGGAAGATCCTTTTGGATTTCCCATTCAAGAAACTGATATAAACGTTCAAATGAAGAACATTCCTCCATCCGTACTTCCTAACTTCAAAGGTATGAGATTAGAAGACCAGGAAACCTTTCTTTTTGAATTTTAAATAATTTGTAGATCTTATGGCTACTCATTGCACATTCAAAAATTGAATTTGTTTCTGGCAACATTGAAGGATAGAGCTCTTAGATGGTTCATGACTTTAGGAACAAATTCTATAAGGACATGGGATGATATGAAAAGAGTATTTTTGGAAAAATATAAAGATTATTGCATGCACCATGACCTTAGAAATGAAGTCTTTAAGATGAACCAAAAAGAGGATGAAAGCCTAGAAGATTTAGTGGATAGATTTACTTATAATATCAAAAGATATAAATTGCATAATTTAGGATCAGGCACATTAAAAACTCTCCTACTAAATGCTATAAACGATGAATGGATTGATCTTCTTAATCTGGTGGGAAAAGGAGATGTCTATCGACTGTCATTTCAAGAGATTTGTGAACCGTGCAAGAACATATCAAGAGGAAAAGAAAAGTATATAAGATCCCCTCAAGATCCATTTATGGCAAGAGTAACTAAGTCGGCACCAGGATTGGTAAATCAAACTGAACCTAACAATTTTCTAAACATTTTTGGTAATTTAAATGAACAAACTGGCATACTAAGAATGCAAACCAAGAAAAAATTTGCTTCATTTATATTTTGCTCTAAATGTAGAAAGAAACATGCTTTGCATGAATGTCCACTTGATAACATTAAAATGTGTAAAATTTGTGCAGGATCACATACTACTGAAGATTTCCCATCATTACCAGGGTTGAAGGCAGTTTACCAGAATGATAATGGAGCAAATCAAGCACAAGAGCAACTTTGTTATATAGCTCCAAGAGGACTATGGCAGTCTCATCAACCCAATATGATGCAATATCCTTATGCAGAGTTTAAAGGTTATGCACAACAATTTCAAGGTAATTGGAAAACACCCTTGCCTTGGCAACCTTGGGCATCTCAATCCCAACCTCAAAACCAACCTTGGAAACCTTGGCCATCTCAATCCCAACCTCAAAATAAATCTTGGCAACAAATTTGGCAAAGGCCCTACAAAGGAAATCCACCATATCCTCAATCTTTCCCTTTCTATCCGCAATACCATCATCAACGTTATCCATACCATTTACCTCCACCACAACATCAATATCACCCTCATTTGACCTCAATTCAAACTTTCCCATTACCATCCACACAAGCACCCCAAAGATCCATTCCCACTCCACTATCTGCACAACCATTTCATATCCCCAACAATAAAATACCTCAATCAAATTACAAATATGAGGTATTGAAAAATGATTTACCAGATACCATTGAAGAACAACAACCAGAAGAAGAAGACTTAGATAAGGTCCAAGAATCATGGTTGTCTATCGATAAAGAGAAGTTATTGGAACTAGAGATTGAAAAGTTTCATGTCTGCCTATCACCTGATTCTATAAATGAAGATCACATCTCTGAAGACTTTCATGACATGATAGTAGGAAGCCAAGGAATACAAGATTACATTGAATCTTGGTTCAAGAGAGTCATCGGCCAATGCTCAATTCTTCAGTATCTTCTGATATCATCTCAATCAAGGCAATTGGTCTCTCATATATAGGTACATATCAAAGAGTATATTTCAAATCTGCATATGAGTTTATCTATTATCATATTACATACATGGTTCCATTGGAAGTATTCATATACTTGAATAAGATTTCTTTGTCAAGTAGAGTAGGACATATATATATATATAAAATAAAAAACACTAAAAAAAAATAAAAAAAATTGTCATATTTTTCTTTGTTAATAAATTTTAATAAAGAAAAATTTAAAAAAAAATTATTTTAAATTATTTATTTTAGAGAAATATATATTTATATTTTTAATTTTTGAAAATATAACATATGTAGTTTTATTAATAAAACAAAAAAACAAAAAAAAATCAATAAAACAATTAAAATTTTGAAATAAACTCAAATAAAAAACGCAAATGCATATGGGCCACATAGGGTCGACTGTTAAAACCTATCACCCTCGGCTTATCCTTGCGGTCATGGTCCCATGGGTACCATAGATCTAAGGGTTGGGCTAACTGCTTGCCCTTCCACGGTAGTCACAACGAATTGACGAATTGAAACTCAAATCCTGAAATTTGTGTTTCCACCACGGAGAATGCAGAATCTCGCTACCAGCTCATATTGAAAATAAACAAACCATATTATACCCAAAAGAAAATAGGTATCGGCTGGTTTTATGCCGTGCTAGTGTTATTCATTGAGCTGGCCTCCGAATTTGATTTTGTATTTTTTTTTGGTTCGGCTTCGGCCTTACTCGGCATGCAATCTGCAATAAAATTTACGAACTCACGCTCAAAATTTGGATCATGACAAGCGGTGAAGTCAACTCCAACTTCAATCCAAATCATGTCAAATGAAAATCACTTCATACATGCAACTCAGGCTCTCAGTTTTGGTAGCTCAGGAACAATTATTGGCATGCCTCTACAGAGCATGGCCTCACAACTTACGAACAAGATGAGGTCAAATGAAGAAGGTGAGAAATTCAATGGCATCTTGTTGCTATCACTCGGATTTTTTCCGTTTAAAACATGCAATAAAAAATACAGCAATTGAATTCATAAGTGATTTCCAGAAAAGGCAGCATCATAAACACACGATTTTGAAACACTTTTTTTGAACAAACTAGAGCAAATCTAAAAAATCCATGACATGGGTTTTTTCGGGAACAATGGCAATTAGATAACTTAATACTGGTTTTCTGGATTTCACAACAGTTAGAAAGGATTTTACGGTTCTTCAGAATCCTATTTTGCTGTCTTCGTGAGTAAAAAACGATTTTTATAAATACACATTGAACCGTTTCAACAAGGTGAGAGAAACCAAATCAAAATAAAATTCTGTCATGACATTCAAAACACATGGCACATTTCAGGTGGGAGAGTTCGTTTGTGTTTGATACACATTCCATTCATTCTCAATTCCACTTGGCATCTTGCCAAATCTTAGTTTGCAGATAATTCAGAAAAGTTGTTCTGAAATCTCCAAAAATGTTGAAGATCTTTGCCAACCGTTGCCATTTTGAAATACTATTTCCATATGCCAATTGTCTACCAAAAAAAAACAAGGAGGGACAATGGAAGGGTGCCGAATTATTTTTATTTGGACGTTGATTGTTTAAAAAAAAAAAAACGTTGATGAGTTTTTAAAAATAAAAAAAATCATTTTAGTGTTAGTTTTTTTTTTAATATTTTTCTTTATTAGTTTTAAAAAATAAATAAATTCTTCTTGTTTTTATTTATTTCTTTGATAAAAAAATAAAAAAATAAATAAAAAACTTAAAATAAATAATAATTTTTTTTTTAATTCGTTATTAAAAAAAAAAAGGGGGCGACAAATTTCTCCACATTCAACTACTTCTTCCCCCAAAAGATACAAATGGTTTTTTTACAAATGTTTTTAATGGTTCTTAAAAGTCAACCTTCTTGCAAACCAATAAAAACATTTAAAAAAAAAATATTATGCAATCAAATCACTACATTGCATGAGGACATGCAATAACTTTAGTTTTTTGGAGGGGAGGGGGGGGGGGGGGGAGGGGGAATAAAAGTATGTTGGGTTCTTAGAATTGCCATTCATTTTAACATGAATTTGTGGGAAAAAGTTAGGATGCATTTACTAACAAGTGGAATGAGATTGGTGTTATGTAGGTCAATAAGAAGCTTATGCAGAAAGCTCAACATTACGATGCCACACCCTTTTCATCCATGATTAGCGTAACTTCGAAAAATAATACTAAATGAACATTTCATAAATTCTTGAAAATGAGCTAATTTGTTTTTGAGTCACTTCATACAGAAATGATCGATGGAGATGGCACACAAAGGCGACAATTTTTATGTAGGAATGGTGCTAAGTTTTTCAGGGTTGAAGACGAACTAATGCAAAAGTGAATTTTGGAAATCACAATGACACATGCATCATTGGATGCGTGAAGAAACTAATTCTTCACTACACATATCGTGACATTTCCCATTACACAAAAAATCATTTTGCGTCATGATTACTCACATTTTTCCTTCCAAGCACCTTAATCATCCCTATGTTGCAATCCATCTTCCATCTTCCATCCTTCATGACTTCATACATGCCTATTTTTTTGAACAGCATATATCATTTCCTTCTTATTTTTCAGATCATTTTTCCTTGTCAAGAAAAATCCCAAGTTCTCTTTCCATGATTACATTTCCCTACCATATACACTGCCTGATTATGAGAACTTTTCATCTATATTCCTACCAATCATTTTTGTACAAACTCGCGTTGACTGATGTGGGATTCCTTAAGGCCCACCTTTCAACAAGTCTCGACCCATCGACTTCAACACCTTATCTGGGATAGAGACTAGAGTCATCATTAGTACCTTGAGGCTTGTATGCCCTAATGACAGGTTCTCTCACCGACAATCATGGGAATACATCAATGTCCCTTGATCGTTGGATCTTGCAAGTGGCTCAACATCAAATCATTTATTCGCGCTTCGCAAGATGTACTAGGGTACCTTGGCACTCATTGACATCAATGGTGAGTTTGTCTTGCATTGGTTAACGGCATCCATTAATGGTCGGTAATCCAATGACTTCTTTTCATTCTCAACATCGACACATTCATTCGCATGACTAGAATTGTACCATCGGATTTTTGAAGCAGGTGAAGACTATATATTTTTCATGACTCCATCAACAGTTGCGATAGCATTCCTTCAGCCATATGAGAGTACGAAATTTCCACTTTCAGACATCATCTTTGTTGGGAAAAATGCTGAGGAGGGGGGGGGGGGGGGGGGTGATTCAGTATTTAGTGCAGACAATAAAGCTTTGATATTTCCTTCTTAAAAACCCATACGCTACTTTCCTGAAATAAACTCCCGTATATACGCAGATATCCTTTACAGAACTCGCGTATTTCTAGTGAATTAATTATGCATTTAATTCATGACTTAAATCATTGCATTAATCATTTATCAGATGTTCAGAAAATAGTAAACAGGTGCAGAAAGAACAGAGTAATCATCACACACAAGCAATCACACATGAACACCAGGATTTTTAGGTGGAAACCCAATTTGGGAGAAAACCACCGCTTCCGTCGTCTCAGTCTTCAATCTTTATTATTAAGAAAACTTCTTACAACATGTACTGGTGCAGACTCATACTAGCACGCAGGCACCCACCTGCAGAAGGCTACAACCTTCTCTCATTTACCAGCCTTTCCTAGAAGGGATCAACAACCCCCTACTCTCGTTTACCAGCCTCTCCTGGTAGGGAACTACTACCCCCTGATATTAACACCAGCCTCTCCTGGCAGAAAGCTTCTACTTTCAGACTGAAGGCTTCAACCCTCAGATCCACTGCAGACCACGTTTCATCAATTTTCAAACTGGATCAAATAGCTTCAACACAATCCTTCACTTATCAGCAAACGTCCTTTTCCCAGAGCATCAAACAGAACAGTGAAACCACTGTAACCAGAATATCAGAGATAACCCAGACTTCAGAATAGATATGCAGAATCTCAATCAGCTTTGAGCAACCATCAGTTCAAATTGCATACGTGCTTTTCTTCAAACAGACTCGCGTATATACGCACTTTTAATAAAGGCAACCCACGTATACATCTGTGCACTTTTCAGAAAAACCCTAACAGTCCATACGCTCCTTTGTTTAAACAGATCCGCGTATATATGCGCTTTTCATGAAACGAACATGCGTATAGATCTATAAAAGATAAACTTTGCAGAACAGATCAGATCTATGGACTTACCCAGATTTCTTCAAAATCTTCAATAGATTTGCGCCAGGTCTTCAATACTTCTTTTCAGATCATCCTAGAGATTCATCATTTCTAGATCTAGAGATTTTGAACCTTCATCATATTCATGGGTGCATCATAGATTCAGATCTATCGATTAAGAACAGAGTTCAACCATACAGATAAACTTCAGAGTGAAGTATTCATTTGAAGCCCAGACACTTGCACACCCTTTGCACAATGATTTTCTTCTCCTTATATAGGTTTACCCTTTATCAATACCATGAGCCAAAACCTCACCTCTTCCAATGGTATTCCTGGACGGGATCAAATAGACAACCCAACACTCAATACAATGGGTCAATACCATGGTAGTAACCCCTGGTTTTACACTTTTAGAGCGCAATTGAGCATACACGACTTGGAACATACTTTCCCGCGTGCATACGCTACTTCTCCTAGAAAAACCCACGTATGCCTTGAGACACACACTTTTCATAATTGGTCTAGCACATACTGGAATTCCTTTCATCATTACATCTGAGCTGCTCTGCAGACACATCAGATTTACATCATTAATTAGTATATCAAGTCAGTTTCCATCAAGTGCAACTTTCATCAAGTAGGATGCCATCATCTTTATCAAGTGGGTTGCCATCAAGGACAACACTCTGCATCATATTGCCAACAATATCCCCCTTTGGACTTGATGGCAACCACGATAGTGTTTGATCACAACAGATAGATACATTAAGCATAATGATAGTCTCCCCCTATTCAAACACCATGTCACTCTCCCCCTTTGACATCAAGGGCAAAGGGCAGATCAACACCAACACAATGTTTTTTCTCCTCATGTCAAAAGAAGGGCGTTGTATATCTGAAGTGCACTGAATTTACCATGCTCCCCCTGAGTTCATGCTGGATCTTCAAACACGTTTTTCAATGAAGTACATGACTCTATGACCTTCCTGTTACCAAGGAATCATACTTACATCAAAGATCCAACCAAGTGGTTTTACAGATGAGACTCAAGTACCCAACCAAGTGGGTTTACACATTTTGACTCAGCTACCCAACCAAGTGGGTTTACACATTTTGATCCAATTACCCAACCAAGTGGGTTTACACATTTTGATCCAACTACCCAACCAAGTGGGTTTACACATTGAACAAGTCCTTACATGACTGAATGTTACAATTTACATCATAGGTCTCAACACGACCTTTTCATCAAATTACAAATATGACTCTTCATACTCAAGACAAAAGGATCTCAAGAGAGAGATCATAATTCAGAATCATTATAATGCCAACAATGCATTATTCTCAGCAAGGCTAATGCTACCCCTGAATATGTGCATCCTGAACACTTTCAACAGCAAATCATCAAGGCATCTTTACCCAAAATCAGAGAATGAAACATAAATATAAGAGCCGAAATACCACCAGAGACTCCAAATAGCATCAGAGATACCAAACAGCACCATAGCTTGTGCTGAAGAAATGCTGACCCAGAAAAATTGTCAGCAACCACACATACGTGGTTTTCTGTGTATGAACTCGCGTATATACGCGACTGTCTTTCAGCGAACCCACGTATCCAAATTAATCTTCAGAATTTTAATCAGATCTAATCCTCTGCATGGCATAGACTACTCCCAGCTTCTGTCTGAGATATTCGAATGCTTCCCTGGGCAAAGGTTTGGTAAATATATCAGCAACTTGTTCTTTGGAGGGAACATACTCCAACTTCACCTTTTGTTCAAGCACTTGCTCACGTAATAAATGATACTTGATGGGAATGTGCTTGGTCTTGGAATGCATAACAGGATTCTTTGAGATACTGATGGCACTTGTATTATCACACATAATGGAAATAGGAGGTGAACATTTGATTTGGAAATCTTGTAAGGTTTGCATCATCCAAAGAAGTTGAGTGCAACATGATGCGGCAGCCACATACTCTGCTTCTGCTGTAGATAAGGCAATAGATCTTTGCTTCTTGTTGAACCAAGATACTAACCGGAGCCCCATATAGAATGCACCACCACTAGTGCTTTTTTGATCATCAACATTTCCAGCCCAATATGCATCAGTGTAAGCATGAAGAGTAAGATCAGCATTCTTTGGATACCATATTCCAAAGTCTTAAGTTCCTTGCAGATATTTGAATATTCTTTTGACAGCCTGAAGGTGAGATTCTTATGGATTAGCTTGGAATCGTCCAACAATCCCAACTGCATGCATAATGTCCGGTCTAGTCCCAGTGAGATAAAGTATACTTCCTATCATAGATCTGTAATCTGGTTGGTTCACCATAGGAGAATCATCATGAGAACTGAGATTACATCCGGTTATCATTGGTGTACTTACAGGTTTGCACTCTTCCATGCCATACTTCTTCAGAATTTTCTTAAGGTATTTTTCTTGTGATAAGAATATACCATCTGCAGTTTGATGCACTTGCAAGCCAAGAAAGAATGTTAGTTCCCCAAGTAAAGACATTTCAAATTCTTGCTGCATGACAGAAGCAAATTTTTGACTCATAGATTCTTCATTACTTCCAAAAATGATATCATCAACATATACAACCACAATCAATATTTTATCATTTTCAATTTTTGTGTATAAGTTACTATCAGCAAACCCCTTTGAAAATCCTTGTTGATGAAAATATTTGTCAAGATGATAATACCATGCCCTTGGAGCTTGTTTGAGACCATATAGAGCCTTTTTAAGTCTACAAACAAGATTTTCATCATTTCCCAAAATGAATCCTTCTGGTTGTTCTATATAAACTTCTTCTTCTAGATCACCATTGAAAAAAGCAGATTTGACATCCATTTGATAAACTTTGATTTGTTGAAAACTTGAAAAAGAAAGAAACATTCTTATGGCTTCAAGTCTAGCTACAGGAGAAAAAGTTTCTTCAAAGTCTATACCTTCTTGTTGAGTATACCCCTTGCAAACAAGTCTAGCTTTATTTCTTACAACATCCCCATTTTCATTTAACTTGTTTTTGAATATCCATTTAGTTCCAATGACATTTTTGTTATGAGGTCTTGGTACTAATTCCCAAGTGTCATTTTTTTCAATTTGATCAAGCTCTTCATTCATGGCTTCAACCCAACATTCATCTTTGCTAGCTTGATTGACATTGTGTGGTTCAATAGTGGATAAAAATTCCAGATAGCTAGAGGATCCTACAAGAGTCCTTCTTGTTTGTACACCTAATGCCTTATCTCCCAAAATCTGAGATTCTGGATGATTCTTTTGAACATATCTGGAAGGAGCCTTTTCAGATAAATCATCTTTAGGTTCTTCATTGGATCCACTGTCTATATCATTCCTATTTGATGTAGAAGGACAATAGTCACCATCATCTTCTTCTGTTGTTTGTTTTTCTTCTTTAGGGGCTACAGGAGACTCATCAATGACAACATCAATACATTCAACAATCTTTCGAAGCCTTTTATTGTAACATTTGTATGCTCTGCTTGTAGATGAGTAACCAAGAAGTATCCCTTCATCTGATCTAGGTTCAAACTTACCAAGCTTTTCATCATTATTTTTGATAAAGCATTTACTTCCAAAAACTCTAAAATGTTTCACAGAGGTAGAATTACCATACCAGAGTTCATATGGAGTTTTGTCACTATTTACTCAAACATGTGCCTTGTTGAGAATGTTTGCTGCTGTATGTGCTAATTCTCCCCAGAAAATGTCAGGTGTTCCAGAATCATCAAGCATAGCTCTAGCCATTTGTTGAATTGTTCTATTCATTCTTTCTGCTACACCATTTTGTTGTGGGGTGCTAGCTACAGAGAACTGTCTTTTTATGCCATGTTGTTCAAAAAATTCAAGGAATTCATTTGAGGTATATTCTCCTCCTCGATCAGATCTAAGACACTTGATTTTTAGATCTAATTCATTTTCCACCAGTGCTTTGAAGATCTGAAATTTTTCAAATGCTTCATCTTTGTGTTTAATCAACCCAATCCAACACATCCTTAAGAAATCATCAATAAATAATATATAGTATTCTTCCCCACGTGGTGACTTTTTCCTCATAGGTCCACATATGTCAGTATGAATAAGTTCAAGAGGCTTACTTGATGATCCTTCTTTGGCATTAAATTGTACTCTGGTCTGCTTACCGAATTGGCAAGATTTGCATATGATACTCTCTAGTAGAGTAATATTGGGAAGACCACGAACAACTTTAAGTCTGCTTGATTTGTTGATTTGAGAGAAGCTTAGATGCCCCAGCCTTCTATGCCATAGCCAATTTTCTGAATATTTGCTCAAGTAACATTGATCTTTGCAGTTCTTCAATACATACAGGTTGGTTGGAGTTCTTTTTCATTTTATAATAGTTTTACCTGTATTAAGATCACGAACCACACATTCTTTTGAACTAAAGACAACTTCAGTTCCTTGATCACACATTTGACTTACACTTAACAAGTTATGTCGTAATCCATCCACATACATGACATCATTAGCCTTCACCTTTTCTTTTAAAAACACGGACCCTTTTCCTTTAATTACAGCAGGGGTATCATTTCCAAATGTAACTTTCTTTTCCTTTTCTAGAGCATTATATGCAAGAAGTTTGCTTTTGTCACCTGTCATGTGTCTTGAGCATCCACTATCAATGTACCATTGATTTTCTTCACCTTCTACAAATAACTCTATCCCACAATTTTCAACCTTTAATTAATTCTTTTTCCATACTTTGGAACTTGACGGAAAATCTTGTTTTGGCTGGACTTTGCTCCTGCATTCAGATTCTAAATGGCCAAAGTTATTGCAATAAGTACATTCAAATTCATTTTGAAGAGAAGAAAAGTTGTTATAGGTGTTCTTCTTTGGTTCAATATCCATCCTTTTCTTTCTTGCTTCTCTTGTCATGATGGTTTTATAGGCAACACATTAAACAACTTTATGACCAAAATTGTGACATGAGAAACATTGTCCATTGAAGTAGAAATTTTTGCAATCATGAAATATTCTATTTGAATTTACCTATTGGTTGTAGCTTCTTTGAAAGACATTCCTATTAGTGTTCCTTGAATTGTGATGATCATGCTTTACCTGTAAATATTCTTTATTCCCTTGCTGAGTGGCTGAATCTAGTAAACCAGCTGTAGCTGCTTTTAGATAATTTGGTGCTGAAGCCTGAGAGGATTCTCCGGTATATCCAAGACCTGTCTTTATAAGAGGAGAACGTTGCACCTTGATAATCTCATCTAAGGTTTCAGATCCTTTAGCAAATCTAAGTTTAGAGTCTTTTCTTTCTCAAGTTCTTTTCTTAGACTTACTACTTCACATTCTAAATTCTCATTGTGTTTCTTCGCTTCTTCATTCTGCTTTTTTAGAGTCTCTATGGCAATTTTCCTTTCTTCTAAGAGAATTTTACATTCTTCTAAGAAAATTTTGAGTTGATTGTTTTCTTCAAGAAAATCATTGTCTTCTAGAGCATCCACAAAAGTATCCTTTTCATCTTTAGATTCAAATGCCATGAGAAGTCTAAGATCTTGTTCACACTCTTCCTCACTATCAGAGAACCCATCACTGTCTTCATGAGTGTAGTAACTTTTCCTAGTGCTAGACCGGTGCTTATACCTTCTTGCTACTTCCTTCCCTTTTGCAGATATTTCTTTATAAGGACACTTAGCAGCATAATGACCAACTCTCTCACAATCAAAACATTTGAAAGGAAGCTTACCTCTGAACCATCCTGTGCCAAGTTGAAGTTTCTTTACAAAATTTACCTCATCTTCTTCTGAGATATATCCTGATACTTCTTCTTGTACTTCCTTCCCTTTTGCAAAAGCTCTAAAGATGGCTTCTTTGACTTTAGATGGTCCTCCTCTTCTCATTTCATAAGTACTTAGTATGGCATGGAGTTGTACGACAGTAAGATTTTGAAGATCCTGTTTTTCTTCAAGAGCAGAAACTTTTGACTCAAATTTTGCCGTTAGTGATCTTAATATTTTCTCAACCAAAGTAGATTCTGCTATTGTTTCTCCCATGTTTCTCATACGATTTACAATATCATCAAGACGTAAGAAGAAACTAGCAACACTCTCATCATTATGCATCTTCAAATTTTCATATTCAATTCTGAGAGTTTGGAGTTTTGCACTTTTTACCTTTGCATCTCCTTCATAACTTAGGATGATTTTGTCCCATATTTCCTTTGTTGTATTCAGTTGCATAACCTTGACAAATTCTGATTCAGTTAGGATTCCCAATAGTGCATTGACCGCCTTTACATTTGTTTCATAATTCTTATTTTCCGTCGGATCCGTTGGTACTACGGCTGGATATTGATATGCTTGTTCAACAATGGCCCATACATCTGATCCCATAGACTGAAGATAGGATATCATCCTTATTTTCCAGAAGATTAAGTTGCTTCCATTAAAGAGTGGAGGCTTGATAGATGCTGTTCCATCTTGATTTCTCATCTTGCTTGATCTTCCTTCTAGCGGCTAAGCTTTTTCAGAAGGACCGGCTGCGATACCAATTGTTGGGAAAAATACTATGAGGGGGGGGGGGGGGGTGAATCATTATTTAGTGCAGACAATAAAACTTTGATATTTCCTTCTTAAAAACCCATACGCTACTTTCCTGAATTCAACTCGCGTATATACGCGGATATCCTTTACAGAACTCGCGTATATCCAGTGAATTAATTATGCATTTAATTCATGACTTAAATCATTGCATTACTCATTTATCAAATGTTCAGAAAATAGTAGACAGGAGCAGAAAGAACAGAGTAATCATCACACACAAGAAATCACACATGAACACCAGGATTTTTAGGTGGAAACCCAATTTGGGAGAAAACCACCGCTACCGTTGTCTCAGTCTTCAATCTTTATTATTAAGAAAACTTCTTACAACATGTACTGGTGCAGACTCATACCAGCACGCAGGCACCCACCTGCAGAAGACTACAACCTTCTCTCGTTCACCAGCCTTTCCTGGAAGGGAGAAAAAACCCCCTGCTCTCGTTTACCAGCCTCTCCTAGAAGGGAGCTACTACCCCCCTCATATTAACACCAGCCTCTCTAGGCAGAAAGCTTCTACTTTCAGACTGAAGGTTTCAACCCTCAGATCCACTGCAGACCACGTTTCATCAATTTTCAAACTGGATGAAACAGCTTCAACACAATCCTTCACTTATCAGCAAACTTCCTTTTCCCAGAGCATCAAACAGAATCGTGAAACCACTGTAACCAGAATATCAGAGATAACCCAGACTTCAGAATAGATATGCAGAATCTCAATCAGCTTTGAGCAACCATCAGTTCAAATTGCATACGCGCTTTTCTTCAAACAGACTCGCGTATATACGCGCTTTTAATAAAGGCAACCCACGTATACATCTGTGCACTTTTCAGAAAAACCCTAACAGTCCATACGATCCTTTGTTTAAACAGATCCGCGTATATACGTGCTTTTCATGAAACGAACATGCGTATAGATCTATAAAAGATAAACTTTGCAGAACAGATCAGATCTATGGACTTACCCAGATTTCTTCAATATCTTCAATAGATTTGCGCCAGGTCTTCAATACTTCTTTTCAGATCATCCTAAAGATTCATCATTTCAAGATCTAGAGATTTTGAACCTTCATCATATTCATGGGTGCATCATAGATTCAGATCTATCGATTAAGAACAGAGTTCAACCATACAAATAAACTTCAGAGTGAAGTATTCATTTAAAGCCCAGACACATGCACACACTTTGCACAATGATTTTCTTCTCCTTATATAGGTTTACCCTTTATCAATACCATGAGCCAAAACCACACCACTTCCGATGGTATTCCTGGATGGGATCAAATAGACAACCCAGCGCTCAATACAATGGGTCAATACCATGGTAGTAACCCCTGGTTTTACACTTTTATAGCGCAATTAACCATATGCGACTTGGCACGTACTTTCCCGCGTGCATACGCTACTTCTACTAGACAAACCCGCGTATGCCTTGAGACACACTTTTCATCATTGGTCTAGCACATCCTGGAATTCCTTTCATCATTACATCTGAGCTGCTCTGTAGACACATCATATTTACATCATTAATTAGTATATCAAGTCAGTTTCCATCAAGTACAACTTTCATCAAGTAGGTTGCCATCATCTTTATCAAGTGGGTTGCCATCAAGGACAACACTCTGCATCATATTGCCAACAATCTCCCCCTTTGGACTTGATGGCAACCACGATGGTGTTTGATCACAACAAATAGATATATTAAGCATAAGGATAGTCTCCCCCTATTTAAACACCATGTCACTCTCCCCCTTTGACATCAAGGGAAAAGGGCGGATCAACACCAACACAAGGTTTTCCTCCTCATGTCGAAAGAAGGGTGCTGTAGATCTGATGTGCACTAAAGTTACCATGCTCCCCCTGAGTTCATGCCGGATCTTCAAACATGTTTTTCAATGAAGTACATGACTCTATGACCTTCCTATCACCAAGGACTCATACTTACATCAAAGATCCAACCAAGTGGATTTACAGATGAGACTCAAGTACCCAACCAAGTGGGTTTACACATTTTGATCCAATTACCCAACCAAGTGGGTTTACACAATTTGATCCAACTACCCAACCAAGTGGGTTTACACATTGAACAGGTCCTTACATGACTAAATATTACAATTTACATCATAGGTCTCAACATGACCTTTTCATCAAATTACAAATATGACTCTTTATACCCAAGACAAAAGGATCTCAAGAGAGAGATCATAATTCAGAATCATCATAATGCCAACAATGCATTATTCTCAGCAAGGCTAATGCTCCCCCTGAATATGTGCATCCTGAACACTTTCAACAACAAATCATCAAGGCATCTTCACCCAAAATCAGAGAATGAAACAGAAAAATAAGAGCCGAAATACCACCAGAGACTCCAAATATCATCAGAGATACCAAACAGCACCATAGCTTGTGCTGAAGAAATGCTGACCCAGAAAAATTGTCAGCAACCACACATACGCGGTTTTCTGTGTATGAACTCGCGTATATACGCGACTGTCTTTCAGGAAACCCGCGTATCCAAATTAATCTTCAGAATTTTAATCAGATCTGATCCTCTGCATGGCAGAGACTACTCCCAGCTTCTGTCTGAGATATTCGAACACTTCCCTGGGCAGAGGTTTGGTAAATATATCAGCAACTTGTTCTTTGGAGGGAACATACTCCAACTTCACTTTTTGTTCAAGCACTTGTTCACGTAAGAAGTGATACTTGATGGGAATGTGCTTGGTCTTGGAATGCATAACAGGATTCTTTGAGATACTGATGGCACTTGTATTATCACACATAATGGAAATAGGAGGTGAACATTTGATTTGGAAATCTTGTAAGGTTTGCATCATCCAAAGAAGTTGAGTGCAACATGATGCGGCAGCCACATACTCTGCTTCTGCTGTAGATAAGGCAATAGATCTTTGCTTCTTGTTGAACCAAGATACTAACCGGAGCCCCATATAGAATGCACCACCACTAGTGCTTTTTTGATCATCAACATTTCCAGCCCAATATGCATCAGTGTAAGCATGAAGAGTAAGATCAGCATTCTTTGGATACCATATTCCAAAGTCTTAAGTTCCTTGCAGATATTTGAATATTCTTTTGACAGCCTGAAGGTGAGATTCTTATGGATTAGCTTGGAATCGTCCAACAATCCCAACTGCATGCATAATGTCCGGTCTAGTCCCAGTGAGATAAAGTATACTGACAGCCTGAAGGTGAGATTCTTTTGGATTTTCTTGGAATCATCCAACAATCCCAACTGCATGCATAATGTCCGGTCTAGTCCCAGTGAGATAAAGAAGACTTCCTATCATATATCTGTAATCTGGTTGGTTCACCATGGGAGAATCATCATGAGAACTGAGATTGCATCCGGTTATCATTGGTGTACTTACAGGTTTGCACTCTTCCATGCCATACTTCTTCAGAATTTGCTTAAGGTATTTTTCTTGAGATAAGAATATACCATCTGCAGTTTGATGCACTTGCAAGCCAAGAAAGAATGTTAGTTCCCCAAGTAAAGACATTTCAAATTCTTGCTGCATGACAGAAGCAAATTTCTGACTCAGATTCTTCATTACTTCCAAAAATGATATCATCAACATATACAACCACAATCAAAAGTTTATCATTTTCAATTTTTGTGTATAAGTTACTATCAGCAGACCCCTTTGAAAATCCTTGTTGATGAAGATATTTGTCAAGACGATAATACCATGCCCTTGGAGCTTGTTTGAGCCCATATAGAGCCTTTTTAAGTCTACAAACAAGATTTTCATCATTTCCCAAAATGAATCCTTCTGGTTGTTCTATATAAACTTCTTCTTCTAGATCACCATTGAGAAATGCAGATTTAACATCCATTTGATAAACTTTGATTTGTTGAAAACTTGAAAAAGCAAGAAACATTATTATGGCTTCAAGCCTAGCTACAGGAGCAAAAGTTTCTTCAAAGTCTATACCTTCTTGTTGAGTATACCCCTTGCAAACAATTCTAGCTTTATTTCTTACGACATCCCCATTTTCATTTAACTTGTTTTTGAATATCCATTTAGTTCCAATGACATTTTTGTTATGAGGTCTTGGTACTAATTCCCAAGTGTCATTTTTTTCAATTTGATCAAGCTCTTCATTCATGGCTTGAACCCAACATTCATCTTTGCTAGCTTGATTGACATTGTGTGGTTTGATAGTCGATAGAAATGCCAGAAAACTAGAGGATCCTAAAAGAGTCCTTCTTGTTTGTACACCTGATGCCTTATCTCCCAGAATCTGAGATTCTGGATGATTCTTTTGAACATATTTGGAAGGATCCTTTTCGGATAAATAATCTTCAGGTTCTTCATTGGATCCACTGTTTATATCATTCCTATTTGATGTAGAAGGAAAATAGTCACCATCATCTTCTTCTGTTGTTTGTTTTTCTTCTTTAGGGGCTGTAGGAGACTCATCAATGACAACATCAATACATTCAAAAATCTTTCGAAGCCTTTTATTGTAACATTTGTATGCTCTGCTTGTAGATGAGTAACCAAGAAGTATCCCTTCATCTGATCTAGGTTCAAACTTGCCAAGCTTTTCATCATTATTTTTTATAAAGCATTTACTTCCAAAAACTCTAAAATGCTTCACAGAGGGAGAATTACCATACCAGAGTTCATATGGCGTTTTGTCACTATTTACCCAAACATGTGCCTTGTTGAGAATGTTTGCTGCTGTATGTGCTGCTTCTCCCCTGAAAATGTCAGGTGTTCCAGAATCATCAAGCATAGCTCTAGCCATTTGTTGAATTGTTCTATTCATTCTTTCTGCTATGCCATTTTGTTGTGGGGTAACTGCTACAGAGAACTGTCTTTTTATGCCATGTTGTTCACAAAATTCAAGGAATTCATTTGATGTATATTCTCCTCCTCGATCAGATCTAAGACACTTGATTTTTAGATCTAATTCATTTTCCACCAGTGCTTTGAAGATCTGAATTTTTTCAAATGCTTCATCTTTGTGTTTAATCAACCCAATCCAACACATCCTAGAGAAATCATCAATAAATAAGATATAGTATTCTTCCCCACGTGGTGAATTTTTCCTCATAGGTCCACATATGTCAGTATGAATAAGTTCAAGAGGCTTATTTGATGATGCTTCTTTGGCATTAAATTGCACTCTGGTCTGCTTACCGAATTGGGAAGATTTGCATATGATACTCTCTGGTAGAGCAATATTGGGAAGACCACGAACAGCTTTAAATCTGCTTGATTTGTTGATTTGAGAGAAGCTCAGATGCCCCAGCCTTCTATGCCATAGCCAATTTTCTGAAGATTTTCTCAAGTAACATTGATCTTTGCAGTTCTTCAATACATACAGGTTGCTTGGAGTTCTTTTGCCTTTTATAATAGTTTTACCCGTATCAAGATCACGAACCACACATTATTTTGAACTAAAGACAACTTCAGTTCCTTGATCACACATTTGACTTACACTTAACAGGTTATGCCTTAATCCATCCACATACATGACATCATTAGCCTTCACCTTTTCTTTTAAAAACACGGACCCTTTTCCTTTAATTACAGCAGGGGTATCGTTTCCAAATGTAACTTTCTTTTCCTTTTCTAGCGCATTATATGCAAGAAGTTTGCTTTTGTCACCTGTCATGTGTCTTGAGCATCCACTATCAATGTACCATTGATTTTCTTCACCTTCTGCAAATAACGCTATCCCACAATTTTCAACCTGTAATTCCTTCTTTTTCCATACTTTGGAACTTGAAGGAAAATCTTGTTTTGGCTGGACTTTTCTCCTGCATTTAGATTCTAAATGGCCAAAGTTATTGCAATAAGTACATTCAACTTAATTTTGAAGAGGAGAAAATTTTTTATAGGTGTTCTTCTTTGGTTCATTTTGAAGAGGAGAAAATCTTGTTTTGGCTGGACTTTTCTCCTGCATTCAGATTCTAAATGGCCAAAGTTATTGCAATAAGTACATTCAACTTCATTTTGAAGAGGAGAAAATTTTTTATAGGTGTTATTCTTTGGTTCAATATCCATCCTTTTCTTTCTTGCTTCTCTTGTCATGATGGTTTTATAGGCAACAAATTGAATAGCTTTATGACCAAAATTGTGACATGAGAAACATTGTCCATTGAAGTAGAAATTTTTGCGATCATGAAATCTTCTATTTGAATTTACCTGTTGGTTGTAGCTTCTTTGAAAGAAATTCCTATTAGTGTTCCTTGAATTGTGATGATCATGCTTTACCTGTAAAGATTCTTTATTCCCTTGCTGAGTGGCTGAATGTAGTAAACCAGCTGTAGCTGCTTTTAGATAATTTGGAGCTGAAGCCTGAGAGGATTCTCCGGTATATCCAAGACGTGTCTTTATAAGAGGAGAACGGTGTACCTTGATAATCTCATCTAAGGTTTCAGATCCTTTAGAAAATCTAAGATTCAGAGTCTTTTCTTTCTCAAGTTCTTTTCTTAGACTTACTATTTCACATTCTAAATTCTCATTGTGTTTCTTCGCTTCTTCATTCTGCCTTTTCAAAGTCTCTATGGTAATTTTCCTTTCTTCTAAGAGAATTTTACATTCTTCTAAGCGAATTTTGAGTTGATTGTTTTCTTCAAGAAAATCATTGTCCTCTAGAGCATCCACAAAAGTATCCTTTTCATCTTTAGATTCAAATGCCATGAGAAGTCTAAGATCTTGTTCACATTCTTCCTCACTATTAGAGAACCCATCACTGTCTTCATGAGTGTAGTAACTTTTCCTAGTGCTAGACCGGTGCTTATTCCTTCTTGCTACTTCCTTCCCTTTTGCAGATGTTTCTTTATAAGGACATTTAGCAGCATAATGACCAACTCTTCCATGATCAAAACATTTGAAAGGAAGCTTACCTCTGAACCGTCCTGTGCCAAGTTGAAGTTTCTTTACAAAATTTACCTCATCTTCTTCTGAGATATATCCTGATCCTTCTGCTTCTTGTACTTCCTTCACTTTTGTAGAAGCTCTAAAGACGGCTTCTTTGACTTCAGATGGTCCTCCTCTTCTCATTTCATAAGCAGTTAGTATGCCATGGAGTTGTACGACAGTAAGATTTTGAAGATCCTGTTTTTCTTCAAGAGCAGAAACTTTTGATTCAAATTTTGCCGTTAGTGATCTTAAGATTTTCTCAACCAAGGTAGATTCTGCTATTGTTTCTCCCATGTTTCTCATACGATTTACAATATCATCAAGACGTAAGAAGAAACTAGCAACACTCTCATCATTATGCATCTTCAAATTTTCATATTCAATTCTGAGAGTTTGGAGTTTTGCACTTTTTAGCTTTGCATCTCCTTCATAACTTAGAATGATTTTGTCCCATATTGCCTTTGCTGTATTCAGCTGCATAACCTTGACAATTTTTGATTCAGTTAGACTTCCCAATAGTTCATTGACCGCCTTTGCATTTGATTCATAATTCTTCTTTTCCGTCGGATCCGTTGGTACTGCGGCTGGATATTGATATCCTTGTTCAACAATGGCCCATACATCTGCTCCCATAGACAAAAGATAGGATCTCATCCTTATTTTCCAGAAGATTAAATTGCTTCCATTAAAGAGTGGAGGCTTGATAGATGTTGTTCCATCTTGATTGCTCATCTTGCTTGATCTTCCTTCTAGCGGCTAAGCTTTTTCAGAAGGACCTGCTCTGATACCAATTGTTGGAAAAATACTGAGAGAGGGGGTGAATCAGTATTTAGTGCAGACAATAAAACTTTGATATTTCCTTCTTAAAACCCATACGCTACTTTCCTGAATTCAACTCGCGTATATACGCGTATATCCTTTACAGAACTCGCGTATATCCAGTGAATTAATTATGAATTTAATTCATGAATTAGATCATTTCATTTATCAGATGTTCAGTAAACAGTAAACAGGAGCAGAAATAACAGAGTAATCATCACACACAATCAATCACACATGAACACCAGGATTTTTAGGTGGAAACCCAATTTGGGAGAAAACCACCGCTGTCGTCGTCTCAATCTTCAATCTTTATTATTAAGAAAACTTCTTACAACATGTACTGGCGCGGACTCATACCAGCACGCAGGCACCCACCTGCAGAAGGCTACAACCTTCTCTTGTTTACCAGCCTTTCCTGGAAGGGAGCAACAACCCCCTTCTCTTGTTTACCAGCCTCTCCTGGAAGGGAGTTACTACTCCCTGATATTAACACCAGCCTCTCCTGGCAGAAAGCTTCTACTTTCAAACTAAAGGCTTCAACCCTCAGATCCACTGCAGACCACGTTTCATCAATTTTCAAACTGGATCAAAAGAGCTTCAACACAATCCTTCACTTATCAGCAAACTTCCTTTTCCCAGAGCATAAAACAGAATAGTGAAACCACTGTAACCAGAATATTAGAGATAACCCAGACTTCAGAATAGATATGAAAAATCTCAATCAGCTTTGAGCACCCATCAGTTCAAATTGCATACGCGCTTTTCTTCAAATAGACTCACGTATATACGCGCTTTTAATAAAGGAAACTCACGTATACATCTGTGCATTTTTTTCAGAAAAACCCTAACAGTCCATACGCTCCTTTGTTTAAACTGATCCGCATATATACGCACTTTTCATGAAACGAACATGCGTATAGATCTATAAAAGATAAACTTTGCAGAACAGATCAGATCTATGGTCTTACCCAGATTTCTTCAATATCTTCAATAGATTTGCGCCAGGTCTTCAATACTTCTTTTCAGATCATCCTAGAGATTCATCATTTCCAGATCTAGAGATTTTGAACCTTCATCATATTCATGGGTGCATCATAGATTCAGATATATCGATTAAGAACGGAGTTCAACCATACAAATAAACTTCAGAGTGAAGTATTCATTTAAAGCCCAGACACATGCACACCCTTTGCACAATGATTTTCTTCTCCTTATATAGGTTTACCCTTTATCAATACCATGAGCCAAAACCACACCTCTTCCGATGGTATTCCTGGACGGGGTCAAATAGACAACCCAACGCTCAATACAATGGGTCAATACCATGGTAGTAACCCCTGGTTTTACATTTTTAGAGTGCAATTGAGCATACGCGACTTGGCACGTATTTTCCCGCGTGCATACGCTACTTTTCCTAGACAAACCCGCGTATGTCTTGAGACACACACTTTTCATCATTGGTCTAGCACATACTGGAATTCCTTTCATCATTACATCTGAGCTGCTCTGTAGACACATCAGATTTACATCATTAAATAAGTATATCTAAGTCATTTCATTAAGTACAACTTTCATCAAGTTCTTTATCAAGTGGGTTGCTATCAAGGACAACACTCGCATCATATTGCCAACAAGAGTAGCCTCCTCGCTTGTCACATGAATGAAATGATGTGTTCCTTCTCACACTATATTGCTGATGATCATCATCATATGCCTTGTTTCTATTGTTGTTATTGGTGATATGTCACGTATGGGTGGATGTTGTTGTCATTGTTCCATCTATGTTAATGATGGATGTAGTGTAGCTGTTTTATGATGGTGATTAGTTGTTTTGTTGTTGTTGGTGGTGATGTTTATGGATAAAGTGATGCTCATGTTTATACTTATGCTATTGTTTCCTTGGTTGAGAGTGAAATTGAGTTGTTGATTATTTTTGTTGTTGTTGATTATGATGTGTTGTTGTTGATGGTTATGTTGTTGTCTAGGAAGATGTTGTTGTTGTTTACTCCTATATTGATAGATCTATTTTTTCTCAATACCATGATATGGAGAATTTTTTGTTGATGTAGTTCGAGTTGTTGAATGTTTTTGGTTGCTAGAATACATCTTTGTTTCTACTACTTCAGATAAAGGTTGAGATTGTTGCAACTCTTTGTCATGTGCTCATAGAGGAGTGAGAGTTTTGTTACTTGATCAAATATGTATCCCTTGGTTGTTTCAAAGAGAGTTTTCGATGGTTTGAATTTTTCCCTTTTCCATTGATTTAAAACGGGACAAAGTGAGTGTTTTATTTCTGATCAGTTTTCGTAGGTTGTTTGATGGTTTAGTTAGGGTTTCCATCAAATATGTAAGGGATATTGTTGGCATTGATCACGTATGTCAACCTAATAGTATGAATTTTTGTACCATGTGATGCAGTAGGTGGTTTGTGCATTGGTTGCATACCTTAGTTTAGTGGTTGCAGATGATGGTGCAGTATTTGGGTCAGGTTGGGATGGTTTGCAGATATGAATATGTTAGACCCAATTGGAGTGATGGAGACTATAACTATTTTTATGGCACTTTGAGTGTGTGTGGATGTTTTTGAAGGTTTTTGGTGTGCGTCAGCATGTTGCAGTAGGGTCATGAGAAAGGTTGTATCGTTAGCTCAAGTATCCTCTTGAAGCAAGGTCGCAAAATTTTTAGGAATCTCATTAATACGTATACTTTGTTTTGTGAAGGAAACTAGTGTACATACACTAGTCTTGGTGGAAGCAAAGTCAAGTGTGCAGGTGCTTATCCTGAGGCGATTTTCCCCGATTTCCTCATGCTTCTCGCCTATTTTTGGTTTTTTCCGGGAGTGTTTTTTCAGATTTTTTATGTAAAGGCCGAAAAGGTTAAGGAACCCCTAGAAGATGGAAAAAATTACAATATCAAAAGCTAATGGAGTAAGTGGCTTGATTTGGTTAATATTCTATCTCAATCATATCTTAAGAATGTGAAAAGGATTTGGGTGAGGTCCATCATCTAAACAATTTATTTATTAAACCATTTCCGCAAATTATGAATATGAGAAGAAGCACAATATTGGGTTGGTTCTCTTGTATGAGAAAATTGTCATAGTGTTTTGGAGAGCCATGGTGAGGAGTGTGATTTCTATGAGAGTATGCATGGAGGCATAGTTGTAGCAGACAGAAATATGCATGGTCAAGACTATTTATATGAAAAAGAAAAAGTAAGGGTGGTTACAAAGGAGTTTTCTAATGCATTTTTATTGTAGGGGCACATAATTCTTATTTGAGTTTATATATGTTGTTGATATGATTGTGTTAGATTGGATGCAAAATAGTGTGTCATGTTTTTATATGTTTATATATTTCATCATTGAGTTTATGCATCTAGTTTATTTGCAGAAATGTACGAGGCTATGTGAGTTGATATGGTGTATGGATGTGAGAGGGATATGATTCGAGTTTGATTCAATGATTGATTTTTTGTATTGAGAGTTTTGATTATGTGATATAAAGATATTGTTGTTGTGATATTCATGTTGAGAAACTCACGGTTCCAATTTGTAAATGCATTAGGTGAACCAGAGAGAAGTGGGTTGGGTGCTTTGGAAAAACAAGTATTGAGAACATATTTCTTCATAAGTACATTGGGTGTTGGGCAAGGCTTGTTGATCATATGGGTGTCTCCAGAAATGGAGATGGAGATCAAATTTCCTTTCGTATAGATTCCATATTGTATTCTCAATGTAATGATTTTCTTGACAAACATAATAAAATATATTAAAGCAACGTAATAAAGAACAAGGGTGTTTTTTAATGGGGGTTCCACCAAATATCCTATGTTCCTATGTGATGTGATGATTTTTTGTCTCATTGTGCATATTTATTCCACATGTTATGGCCTGGCGTGTTAATTCTAGTTGAAATTGCAGTTCGCATCTAATGTATATTTGTTAAGTAATGAATTGATTAATATATTGCGTAAAAGTTTTAAATTATTGAAATTGTTATCACTATTGATTCAACTGCCTCTTCTCGCAGTGATCATGGTTCCAATAATAAAGCCATTCAAATGACCTATGTTAAACCGATCACACTTCTCATCAATGGAGGATTATGAGTGGTTTACTTTTTTCATGTGGGCCTCTCGCTCTCCCCCGATTAAGATTCCTTGGATATAAGCTTTACCTTCAAATGAATCCATTCTATAAGTCTCAACTCACATTGAGAATCCTTATAAATACATGCATCATAGGTCTTATTTTCATCCCAACTTTTCCAAAATGGGAGGTTGGAGATAAGGGTATTATCTTGCCTAGGGACTTTGATAGGTGTGCAAACCCCGTGAAGGATGATGTGTACATTGAGGGAAACATGGAAAACATTTTCATAATAATGCCAATTAATATACCTATAAACCATGATGTTATTGAAAATTGTTGATTGGGGAAAATTGTTTCTCCCAAGGAAATTCACACATATAGAGGCATTTTTAAAGAATTTTGTGATATTTTTTTCTTGGTAATATGAAGAGATATCAAGCATTGGTTGCATAATATTTTTTAGAATGAAAAGACTATTAGACAAAAAATTGTAACCTGAAATTCCTTATGAGGAATCTATCATTAAGGTAGAGGTAGGAAATTTGTTGAACATTGGATTAATCTACCTAGTTCTCTTTGGCTAAATGGGTATCTAACCTAGTGCTTGTTAATAAGAAACAAGTGACCATTTGCAAGTGTATGGACTTTAGGAGTTTGAATAGAGCTTATCCGAAGGAAAACTACTCTACTCATATGCATTGATCAAATATCAATGAATGCACCCTAAGTGGAATATTTTTTTATGGATGGTTTTTTCAATTATAATTACCTTCAAATATGCCTTGAGGACCAACACAAAACGTCATTTATCTATCCTTGGGGCATGTTTTCTTCATCAAACTATGTCATTTGGCCTTATTTTCATGGTGTATTATTTGCATGATTATTGAAGCTTATCACAATGATCTAGCCACTCGCCTTTGGATGAGAGAAAATCATCTTGCCCATCTTCAAGTGTAATATTCCATAGATGTTGAAACTATAAGATTTGAATTGATAAACATATAAATATATTTAATGACCATCAAATTCATATTTTGATCCAGGGATATCATGGCCACCCACCTATTCCATTAGCTCTCGCAGAATAATTCTCCATCTTGGTAGTGTTTCTACAATTTTTTCTGGGTCATAAATTTTCCGGGTTGTTTTGAGGCCATACATGATTTTTTTTATGTGGTGGGACCCTCGTAACAGCCACATGCTTTAGCCTAGGCCTCCGTTAAAATGTGTACTATTAGACCATTCCAATGAGCTGCTGAGTGCAATTCAAAAAGCGATCATAAGCAAAATTTACAACCCTAGGTCTTGACGTACCAACCAACCCCATCTGGGCCCACAAATATTTTGGTGTTTCACCCCCTCCTAGGGAAAGGTTTTTTTATGTTTAGGATTTATCAAGCCACAAATTTATGTTAAAATGCATCTTTCGATGTCATTGTAGTGCACTATAGTGAATGTGTAGTCATCACATCCCTTCTCAGAGATATGCCACTACCATTCGAGCAAGTTTGCTTCCTTCTACATTTCTTAATTACAACACATTTCATTTATTAATAGAAGCAAGGTTTTTATGCATCTCTACATTTTTGTTATAAATATTTATTTCATTTTGTTCCCTTCATAAATTTGGTTTAGTTGTATCAAATCATCCTATATATTATTTATTTATTTCTCTCCGTGCATGTCCCCAACAAGGTCACTTGTGGAATATGGTGTTGGGACTCGAACTATTTGAGAGTTTTAAATACTATCATCACTAACCCTAATGTCCTCTCATGGAAAAATAAAATAAAGATGAAGGATACATACTCCCATTAAAATATTGCTCGAGGAAGCTCCTCACACGACAAAGAAATGAGATGATGGAAAAATTTTCCGCATCGTTCAATAGCTTCCAATAATTAACACATCTTCGTCAAGCAACTCACTTTGGAGGCAACGATCCACTTCCAAGGTACAATATATTCCCATATTTGAAGGAAAAACAGATGTGAATTCTCTAGATAGAAAAACAAAGCAGTTCTTTAAGGCTTCCCCCATGTCAAGGATTGATGGGAAATTTATCATGAGCAAAGGTCACTAAGGAATATGCAATGTTTCCATTCATATCCAATTAGCTCCTTTAAGGATGCTATTAAGGAAAAATATTACCTCGTTGGAGGTTAAAATGACTAGTGCACGAGATGGACCCTATTGCGAAAGGAGAGGGACCAAATAGCACATAGTTCGTAAATACATTCTCCATTTCTTTCACACCAAGCTAGGTATCAAAGACTCCAGGGAAAATAGTGATTAGGTATTGTGTTGGTCTACATGGATACATCCGTAAATAAAATGGAGTTTCTCAGGCATCTCTCGCTGTGGCACAATGTATTGATATCATGTCAAAATAAATCATGAAATTCAAACATAAGAAGTAAAGAGATTTATATCACCGAATTCCTCTCCATAGAAGTAGGGAAAATAAAACCCCAACCATAGAGAAAAATACATAGCTAATATGGACCACCCCAGGACCACCTATCTAAGCCGAAAATAAAGAAGGGTAATGGGAAGTTGAAGAAAGACACAGGAAAGTGGTGTGAGTTCCATAATATCCCTCTTGGTGTAAATACTCAATTAATATCGCTCAAATTAGTCATCGTTAGCCTGGCCGAAATTCCGAGGGGTCATATGAAGGTTTTGACTTCTAGATAATATCTAGATAAGGGGAACCATATCATTGATGTGTAGAACTCGGTGCCACTATTGATACCACCAAACTCTAGCTAAGTAAACCCCAAAAACAAGAGGAAGGAAAGTGCATTTTTTCAATCGTAGATGTGGGTGAAAGGTGCTCCATTACACTCATTGTCGCAAAAAATAAAAGAGCCTCATCTCTCGACAAAGGTTTTCAAGCAGTTGGACCGCCGACAACATCACATTTGCATCCATACACCATCAAGTGGTTATACTCTCTTGTTTTAGCCAATAGGGACACTACCCTACAACATCAAGCCCTTGGAAGGATGAGGTATTGTGTGATATCTCCCCCTTGAAGTTTCATAGGATGTATTTTATGCCAACCATACTGTGGAAGTGGTATGTTGTATATGAGTCTAGACCTTGTAGTGTTATTATTTATTTGGGAAAAAAATTGTAGAGCATACTAGAGATACCTTTGCCTACCACCATTTCTTTTATATCTACTAAGCAAATGTATAAAGGCTATCTCCTTGCACTGTGAAATGTGCCTTCTCCATAATTCACTCTCAAAGTGAGTAGAAGGTCACTACCACATCCATTGGCCTTCATACATGGCCTCTCCACATAATATAAGTAATTGAAAAGGTCATGGAAGAATACAAATACATATTCTCCTCACCCACTCAGGGTACCTTCGCATTGTTAGTTCAAGCAGTAAATTGATCTAACACTCGATAAGCCACTCAATGGTCCAATGACAAGGGCTTCACTCAATGAACTTCCCATATCACGTGTTTACATAACATACTAAACAATACCCCTCAATTTGACTACATATTGGAAAATAACTCTAAAAATCACATTATTTAACCCTTTACGAATACGAACCCAATAAACCTTCCCAATTTAAAAACCCCACTTTCACTAGATTGTAGGTATCCATTTTTTAATTAAAATTTTGTATACCTCTTTATATTTTTTCATTAACTCGAGCTCCATTTTTTATACCTTCCAATATAAAAACCCTTTTTTACCTCAATATATGATCAATATATTATGTCATTTTTTCTCAATATATATCCCCCAATATGAATGCATGGTATGGTATTTTCCTCCCATCAGCCTTTGTGGGTCTAATCTATCACTACCTTCTTCCCCGAAATGAGGAAATTGAGTGCTAGATATAAGATTTGTTCCAAAAATTGATATCTCGACTGCTCCTCACCCTATGGAAGCCTAATTTTACTTTTCTCGAAGAAAGACAGACCTAGGGACTTTTCAAATAGGCTCCTAAACAAAATCACAATCAAGAACCAATACCCACACCTCTTTCCCAATTAAATGACCTTCTTTTAACAACATAAGGGGACCAAGTACTTCATGGAGATTTCATGATCTAAAGTCCAACTACCATTAGGTCCTAATGTAAATGTATCATTGTATGGAATATCGTTTGAATTCCAAAATAGGTATTTTTGAATGGTTGGTCATGCCCTTAGGTTTGACGAATTCTTTAGCAACTTTCTTGAGGATAAATGATGATACCTTATGGTATTTCACCAATTCTTTTGTGGTGGTATATTTGGATGTTATTATCATCTTTGGCGAGAGTTGGTAAAAACACTTACATCATATTCAATAGGTCATACACACTCTGCAACAACACAAGTTATATGCTAACTTGGAAAAATGTTCCTTCAACGTGAACGAGGTCCAACACCCAGGCTACATTTTTTATCAGCATGGCATGTGCATGTCAATTTGCTGTGATTTAGTTCATTGATGATCGGATAGACTCAACCAAACTAACCTAGATTTGGATTTTCTAGGCCTTTCCAACTTCTATCACAAGTTCATGTTAGGATTATCCAATATTGCATGGGCCCTCATCGAAGTGACCAAGGGTAATGGAAAATCAAAAATTCAAGTGAGGAAAGTCACAACATAAATATTTTGATGATATAAAACATCGCATGTCCTCATCTCTAGTGCTCTCCTTACCCGATCCGCAAAAACATTTTGGGATTGAGACTAATACTTCATACTATGTTGTGGTGCAATTCTCACTCAACATGGTCATTTGGAGGCCTTCCATAGTGAGACACTATCACATGTCATCCATATGTACTCCACCTAGAAAAATAAATGTATTCCATTGTAAAAGCATGACACTAATGGAAGCATTACATTCTCGAGAAGGAGACAATACCGACACTCATCACAAGCTCGCAATTCATGTACACCAAGAAATTGCAAAATGACTACCATTAAAAGTAGTCCACATACTTGTGCAGTTTCATTTAAACATCAAATATAGTTTCAACTTCTATTGAAGCACCAACTACGTTAAGCCCATGCTTATAGACATGAGGCCTCTAGGTGGGCCCAACTCTATGAGAGTGCGATCTTATACAGAAAGCAGCTCCAAAATAGAAGAAAAGAGATATCAACACCTTAGAATTCAACCACTTTGAGGGGCAACCTCTCATTACATAAATGAATACCCCTGGATGATACAAATGAAAAACCTCCTTCTATATAGGGGAGTCCATGGGTCACAATATAATCCTAGCCATCTTAAAATAATAATGTAAGGACACAATAATAACAATATTGTGGGGTTACAAGGGTACAACACTAATAATAAGTGGGCTACACTAATAACAATAAGGGACTAAACTAGTAATATAAGGACCTAACATGCTCCCTCTCCTTCAAAAAAGTGTTGTCCTCAACGCTTGAGCAGCTCTCCGGGTGCTTCGTATAAATTTCATCCTTCAATTTGAATCTCTAAGGTGTTCTTGCACTGGATGAGATACTCAAATTGGTAGATTTCGTAGTTTCCGGAAGTTCTTGTTTCCATGACTTTCGTGTTCTTAACATGATTTTTCCTTCCTCATCAAGTTCTGGGTGCTGTTTGAACTGAATTTTTCACCTATAACCTTCTTTTTTTTAAGCATGAAACATGGAAAACTCGATGCACTTATGTTGTGCTGTGAAGCTCCAATTTGTATTCCATAGTACCAAAATTTTGCAACACCTTGTAAGGACCATAGTGCTTTTGGTGATAATTTTATTATCCTTCTTAGCTTGCTTG
This sequence comes from Pinus albicaulis, assembly GCA_034641835.2. Taxonomy (NCBI): domain Eukaryota; kingdom Viridiplantae; phylum Streptophyta; class Pinopsida; order Pinales; family Pinaceae; genus Pinus; species Pinus albicaulis. The sequence goes on from CM076579.1 coordinate 1,007,868,273, forward strand.
AGGTACATTTGTTTGTAGGGTTGTAGCCGTAAAAAATACCCGCCTCCTACATCAAAACTTCTCTCATTGCAATGTTGATCCGCATGTTGTTTCATTTGATTTTGTGCCAAATTTAGGTTATCCTTTAAGATTCGGAGAACTTCTTGTTGATGCTCGATGTGATCTTCCACCGTTTGAACCTTATAATTTTCTCTTAAATATGATGTGATGGATTCGTGGATGATATCCATAAAGTGCCATAAATTGGGTCATTTTTTCATTCGATTGCTTCGACACATTGACTCCATTAGCCCAATGGAATACAACTACATCTATCCATCTAAGTAAGTTATTTCACCACCAAATCAAATCAAAACTCAAAACCAATTTACCCTACATAGCTAGCCTAAAATCAAATACAATCAACAAATTTAAATCATATAGAGAGAGCCCTCTCTGAGCATTAGGAAGGCTAGATCCTAAGGCTTAAAAAATAGTTTTGTTACCTCTAATATTCTTAAAACAAAATAAAAAATCTCACAACTATTAAGAATTATTGGAGTGATAACATCGGCTACTTCACCTGGGACTAACCAATCCTCAATGTTTAAAATAGATCTTAAAGGAAATATTTTCAATTATCTTTTCACCTTAAGATTGTTTTTAATAAGTCATGAGTATATTTTCATAAAAACCGTAATTTTGGATTCCGTGGCGAGTCTACTATACTGTGTCCAATCTAGATCCACAACTCCGTTGTCATAGTAGATAATCCCGACGTAATTGAAAAGAAAAACAAAAGAGTAGAGAGCTTAGGTAATAATATTTCATTGATCAAAGAAAATTTCTTCCAAATAAACTATCAAGTTTACAAGACATAGAATTTGATTTAAATTTTGAACAATCTTTCTTCAAAACTAAATCGTAAAGTGACTTACATAATATTGTAATAGATCCCGATTTACTCTTTATTGAAACTAAAGAGGAAACTATTTCAATGGATTTTGATCAAAATATTTCTTTTGAAGTTTATGATAAACTTGATGCCATAAATGCAAATTTTCTCAAAGAAATTGATGAAGCTTATTTACAACATTCAATTGAATTGATTGCTTTATCACCCTATACCCCTAAGCCTTCTACTATTCATTTAGGTACCGCTCAGGAATCAGAGGTTCATCCTTACTTACTACCACTTCATCCATTATTTCCACTACACTTCATTCCATAGATTCATTTTTTCCCAATCAACCATTTCAACCTAGAATTTTATTTTCATCTTCCAAAGACCAAGCCATCCCCTAGTATTTCTACTACTTTTTCTAGTACATCATTCTCATTTCCAAGCACATATTCTTATATCCCAACTTCATCTTCTAGTAATTCAACCACATTTGAGTACATCTTCTTATATCACAATCTCATCTACAAGTGCTTTAACTACATCAGCAAGTACTTCTAGTTCTTCACCAAGTACTTAAAACTTACCTCCTATCCAAGCTAGAATCCAAGCCATGGCTACTAGATATGCTCCTTGGTCCTACCAAAGACAGCTTACATAACATGCCCTAGGATTATCAAAGAAAAATCCCCTTAATTTGATGGAACCACTCATTAATCGCACAACAAAGATGTTAATAAGATGACAAACACTATTCTAAACTCGCATGAAATTGATGATGATGACGTCCAAATGAGACTTTTTGCTCAAACTTTAACCGGTGATGTGAAAAAGTGGTTTAAAGGTTTGAATGTTATGGTATTGCCGATTTAGCGCTTTTTCATAGAATTTTCTTAATAGATGGGAGAAGAATAAAAATCCACTACAATTTTTGTCCGAATTTGAAAATATAAAAAGAGTACCAAATGAAATGCTTCAAGACTATTGTACTAGATATACCGTATTTACAATGCAATCCCCGACAATCTTAAACCTCCTCTAGACTCGCCCTTATTAACCCCCGATGGATTTGATACGTATATGGTATACCAACTAAGAGAGAGAAATATAGAAACCTTAGAGAAGATGCAAAGTAATGTTGTAAGTGTGGAGGAAATTTGTTAGCGAAGAAACTAGATTAAGAAATGAAAGGAGAGTGACAATAAAAGAGGAAACATCAACTTCGATTTGAAAATAGATAACTTAGCAAAAACATTAGAGCGAATGATGGATAGGTTAGATAATATGGAAAGGAAGTCATAGTGGGATAACCAATAACAAGGACCTCAAATTAGAAATCCCAATTTCAGGAAAAACACCAACACCGGGAAAACTCAGAGAATCAACACCGACCAAAAATTAGACCACCTTTTCAAGAGAACTATGTTGAAATTTCCTAACAAAATGAAAATTATGAAGAAACTCGATCAACCTAATGGGCATTAATGATGATAACACAATTTTTCTTACATAAGAAGAACAAAGAGTTATATGAATTACAACAACTACAATTAGATTCTAGTGAGTCTTTTGATAACAAGCAAGTTTATGAGTTTGCACTCAATGAAGCTCATAAGCAATATAACCTTAGGAGCAAGAAAAATGTAGAGCCTTCTATTAAGAACGCCCAAACTCAAACAAAGAAAACAGAGGCCCTATCACTAAAGGTCTACAAATCATCCCTAGGGAAACCCAAAGTTAAAACTCTAGTTCAACCCGTGTACCCCAAGTCCCAAAATTTCACCCTAGTCCTAAAATTGTTGACATCACAGATGTTGTTTTCCAAACATCATCGAACTCAAAAACATGTTGCCACCATGACAACAAATTCTCTTAAATAGCAATTTCAGATCCAAAAACATCTACCGCTGATCCAAAATCAATGATCCTAAAACAAACACTCGCTAAAACAACTTCCGTTGAAACCCCAAAATCTCAAGAAAACTTCCACCGCATCTCAAACTATCCCGAAAAGAAAATTAGAAGCAAGAAATAGTGTAAATACAAAAACCGAAATGAAAAACAACTATAGAAAAAGACGATAAACACACCCAAACTACAAGCTATAAAAGGAAGAAATAATTCGGGCCTAGGAAAATCACAAGCACCATTTAACATCCAAGCCTAAATTGCCAACCGAAGATACCAATAATTCCTTTGACAGTAGTTGGTAAAACATGACCTATACAAAACACATATCACCGAGACTTTAAATATGAATGATGGAGAAGATTTAGTTAATTTGATTAATGATCAACCAAACTAATCTTTGGTCATGATGTTAATGGAAATAACAAGAGGGAGGAGTTCCTCTTTTATACATTAGATTAAATGTTCATGATCAGATTTTACATAATGAAATACTAGATTTAGGGCTTCACATAATTTGATTCCTTAAAAGCAATAATGGAAACCTTGAATTTAGACATCACTATACCTTATAAATATCCCTTCTCATTTGATTCGAGTAAAGTGAAATGTTTAGGCTTGATAAAAGATTTATGTGTTACTTTAGTTCAATATCCCTGAAAAAGCATAGTCATGGATATTGTAGTAGCCGACATCCCTCCTAAGTATGGAATGTTGTTATCTCTCTCATGGGAGCTAAACCGATAGGATCTCACAACTAGATATGCCTTATGCAACAATATCAGCTTTTTGGCCAACCCAAGAAACTTTACAGAGAGACATTAATGAAGTACATGGTTAGTAGTGTGTAGAAAGACCTCGAAACTATCCTAATACTCTACCCATACCGATATGGATTCATTCATTTTATGTAATTTTGAAACCGGCATTGAAAACAACACAAGCGAACTAAAAATGTAAAAGAAAGCACCCGTACGTTGACAACATTTTTCACAATCAATGTGGCACCTAGATTTTGATGGACTTGCTTAACAAATTAGGAGCAAAGATGATTTTGGATAGATAACATGGAAAACACACGCAAAAATCATTCATTTAGATTAAATTTCAAATGTACAAACAACATGGCTAAATATGAAGCATTGATTTTAGGACCGGGCAGATTGTTAGAAATTTAGGAGCCAAAAGGTGTCAATCATGAAAGACTCGAGTTAATTGTGAAACAACATTAGAGGAGATTATTCCGCATATAATCCAAGATTAAGCCAATATAGAGAAATTGTTTTAGATCTTATTAGTGAACTCGCTTGATGTGACTTGTCAGTAATTCCTAAAAGACAAAACATATAGGCACAACTTAGCAACTTTTTCTAGTACCTACAATCTGCCCTTTCAACCAAATCATAAATATACAGCCACAGGTTAAACATGCAGTCACAATACTAAATAGTCTAAAATATTGGCAAATATTTTCACAGATAAACAAATTTATCATTTCATGAATGTTGAAGGAGAATTTCAAAATTGTAATATACTACGTATTGTATAGTAGATCAAAACCATAGATAGTGAGATTGATATAAATGATGTAGATGTAAGTAACTTAGATTTTACTAAACCTACTAAATTTACTCATGTAGAAATAGATAATTTAGAAAAGGTAGAGATTGAAGAATTACAGATGATGATTCCGACATTTTTAGACCTTAAGAACAACTTTTTACCTGGTGATTAGCCCCTTTAGAAGATCTTTTTGATTCTAATGATGTTGCAAGAAACCTAAGATGGAACCATTAAGATCTAGCATTGAAGAGTGTAATATAGGAATGCACTAAAGCCTAAGATGATAAAACTTTCAAAAGCCTTACCTCAAGAAGAAAAATTGAAATGTGCATAGCCATGTTTAAGGAATTTCGCAGGATGTATTTACATGGAGTTATGAGGACTTAAAATCTTAGACACTAGCATAATACAACACAAAATACCAATAAAATAATATCAAAAACCTTTCAAACGTAAGCTTATAAGAATCAATCCAAGCTTTTGATGTCAATTGAAAAAGAGGTTAAGAGAATTTATGAATCCCATATAATTGCACCAATCAAATATTCTGATAGGGTTTCAAACCTATTTCCCACTAGGAAGAAGGCAAGGGAGACTAGATCGTGTGTTGATTTCTGGAAAATTAAATAAAGTTTCCTTAAAAGACAAATCTTCACCTCTTCCCAAGATAGATCACATTTTGGCGCAGGGTGGTTGTCTGGGTCTACAATTTCATTACTTGATGGATTCTCTAGATATGGAACCAGATTTTAGTTCAACCGTAAGACCAACCTAAGACTTCTTTTACTACTCCTCGGGGTACTTTCATGTATGTGAAAATGCCTTTGGATTAATGTGAATGCAGAGCTACTTTTCAAAGAGATATCGATAGTTATTTTGCTAAAGAAATTCATGATTTTCTTGTGATCTATCTAGATGACATCGTATTTTCAAAGATTAACAATGAACATCTAGATCACCTTAGACAAGTGTTTATCAAATGCAAAAGAAATTTGGCATTTCTCTAAATCCTAAAAAGACTCTATTTGGATTGAAGAAGGTAAATTGTTAGGACATATCATATCTAAAGAGGGAATTAGGATAGACCCGCCTAGAATAGAGTCTATTTTGAACATTAATCATCCTAGGAATATTAAAGAGTTGCAAGATTTCTTAGCTAAAATCAATTTTCTTCAGCATTCAATCTTAAACCTAGTAAATACCTGGAGAACTCACTAATATGTTGAAAAAAGACCCGCACTTAAATGGACCGTAGAGAAACAATCATTTGAATCAATCAAAAGAGCCTTGACAAAAACACCAATCCTAATAAGTCCTCGATTTCCAAAAAAGATTTCATTATTTTTTCCTTTGCTTCAGAGCATACTATTGTTGGTACTTCATCGCGTAAAATGATCGTGGCTATGAGCAACCCATTGCTTTTTTTAGCAAATCACTTAGAGATGCCACTTTAAAGTATAACATAATATAAAGGTACCAGCTTTAGTGAAAGCTATCAAAGAATTTAGAGTGTACATCCCGTATTCACGTATCATTCGCTATGTTCCAAATTCAGTTGTAAAGAACATTCTAACTCGAATGGGCCCGATGGTAAAAGAGGCAAATGGATTGCCACCATTTTGGAATATGATATAGAAGTTAAGCTCAATAAACTCATTAAAGATCAAGGTTTAGCCAAACACATGGCTTAACCGAATTTTCATGCTTTAGATATTAATTTTATTGCCCAATTAGATGACTCGTAAAGAGATGGCGACCCAGAGATCGTTGAAATTTTTCGTACTCAACATGGTATGCAAGAGTGATATATTTGGTGGTTTACTCAAATTTACAGCCCTCTGGGGATTTTCAGTCACAAGAACTGGGAAAGCCAGATTTTTAAAAGTTAAAGGCATTGAAATTTTGTATCTTAGACAATGCAACGTTTTGGAAAGATCATGGTGGCATTTTATTGAATTGTTTGCTTAAAGAAGAAGTTGATAAATTTTTGGAAGAATTTCATGCAGGTGATCGGAGGACACCTTTACTAGAAGTCCACCGTATAAAATCTTGAGAGTTGGTTTTTACCGACCTACATTGTTTTCAGATGAAAAAGTATGTGACCTCCTATCACAAGTGCCAAATTTTTAAGGAAAGAAAAATCGTTTACCTTTACCCCTTAAACCCATCTCCTTACGTAAATTCCTTTTAGCAATGGGGTCTTGAATTTCATTGGTGAAATTCACCCTCCATCCTCACCAACACAAGTGGATTTTGATAGCCACTGAATATTTCACTAAGGGATAGAAGCCATACCTTCCAAAACATCGATACTATCATAATCTCATTTTTAGAAAACAACATACTCTCAACATTCTGATGCCCCCCAAAAGATCATCACCGATAATGCAATTTCATTCAAATCCAAAAATATGATTGACTTCTCCGTAATATATATCACATTACTCTTGGTCATTCTATTGCTTATTACCCTCAAGGTGTTCTACCATGAATCCTCCAATAAAGCCTTGTGAATATCATCAAGAAACTACTAGAAGACAATAAGAAAACCTAGAACAAAAGGTTAGTGAATTCCTTATGGGCGTATAGACTTACCGTAAAGAAAATATATTGGTACATCCTCTTACCAAATTTTGTTTATGGGATGGATGTTGTTTTTCCATCTTCTTTAGAGTACCAGTAATGAATAACCAAATCATACACTTGCAGCAAACCAGGAAGATTTCTATCTCAAGTCTCAAGTTTTTTAAGAAAAGATTAAAAGATATTGACAAGAAGACTAAGGAAGATAATTTTTATATAGGTGAAAAAGTTATGAAGTGGGATTCCGTAAGAGAAGAGAAAGGTAAACATGGGAAATTTTATTTCTTATGGAAATTCCTCAGTGTCATTTATGGTAACAAAGGTAACAATGCATTCTTTTTTTAAGGAGTTAGATGGATCGTATCTGCCAAGTGGACCTATCAATGGTATAATGATGAAGCATTACTATTCCCCATAATAACAAGAGTTCAATTTGTTTTACTTTACTCATCGTACATAAAATTGCATATTTTAGATTGGATTGGATGTTTTTCTAGAAAAATTGAAAACCCTAGAGAGAAGGCCCTAAGCTTTTAAAGATAAAATATCATAAGTATGAATAATGCAGAGCTCAAAAACAGCTTCAAGGTCAAAGACAAATAAAATTCAAAGGCTACTAGTCTCAAAGTTCTTGACATTTCACCAAGAAATTCCATCCCCATGTGGAGCCACCGTTAGGTCCTATAATAATATGATTCATAATTTTGAATTGACTTTGATTAGTCTTGTAATATGTACATAATTTTCTTTTCCGAAAATTGTTTTCCCATATCGAAAAATAAAAAAATGTAAAAGAGGGTAAAAGTCCTAAAAGAAAACAAGACTTAAAAGAAAAATATAAAAAGAATATGAAAATGGACCCCAAACAAAAAAAGAGATAAAAATAAATAAAACATGAAAGTGATGCAAATCCAAATGCCACTACTATTTACTTTTACCGCAAAATAAACATTGTGTGCGTATGTTAAAATGCCACAATCCATGAAGGTTAGCCAACTTAATCTTAACCTCTCATGCTTTAAATTTCATGTTGTTAGATAGAGAATAAAGATATAGTCAAACAAATAATCTTGGAAGATCGTTGATTAGGTAGAGAATAATAAGGAGCTCAATAGCTTAATCGAGCCCTTGGAAGAAATAAGGATAGAATTAGTTAGTTTGTTATTGTAAAAGAAAAATGAACAAGGTTTGCAAGCTCTCAATGTGCCCATGAAAATGAAGTAAAAATGTTAGGGTAGCGTATGGGTAGGCAAGTACATGCATTTTTTACAATCATGGATAAGCGTAAAATTGGTTATTTCATTACTATTTTCCTTCAAAAATCATCCCCTTGTAGAAATACTTCATCCCCTCCATTTTCATTATTTCCCCTTTATTTTTCCCTTTTTTCCCCATTATCATCCATTTTCCTTTGCAAAATCACTTTTCCTAAGTTAAGACACATTTTACTTAAGAAAAGTAAAAATCACTTTAACTAATTCCCCTTTTATTCAAAAACACCCAAAAACACTTTATCCTAAGTATAAATGTTAAAATATCATGTTGGGACCCATTATGAAGAAATCTATTTCAACGTCAAATTTTACACTATACTTAGCTTTGGACATTCCACAAGAATATTACATTCTTAATAGTAACCTAAAGTATTAACTCCTTTATTTACCCTTTACCCTCGTATTAAATTAATTCCTTTATATATTATTCCCCACCCATATTTTCATTTTAACCTATGTTTTATTTCCCCACATGTTATATAACACTGCATCCCATAGGTTAAAATTATTAAACTCTATATCTAATCCCCGTCAATTATAAACTTACATCTACCCGCATCCCATTTGTTAAATACATTAACCTCCGCCTATAATAATACCCGAATATGTGTTAAACATTATTTTTTAATACATATTTAACCTCCCCCGCATGGGTCTTAAACCCCGAGTCGCATGCCATCTTACCTTGCATCTCTATCGCAAAATCAGATCCGTCCGATCTCCATCTCGCCAAATCCGACGGCGGTTACCCCTTGTCGCACATTCCTTAGCGCGATAGTTAAGACACCCCGAACCTTGCGATAAGCACAACTTTTCGCGTACTTTCTCTCCCCCCACGTGTCTTAATTATATCGGATCACATCAAACTAACCAACTCCTCTTACCACCTTTGAACCCTTGAAAATCGCTTGGCGGTATTTTCCTCCCCCGTCCAAACCACTTATCCATTTGAAATGATCGCGCAATCAATGCATTCAACGTTGAATGAAAAAGCTTATAAACTGCCCATTTGCATTCTTTTTTTACTCTTTGTTACCGTTTTCACGCAAAAGAAGAATTGCGTACCAAAGAAAACATTGCCGACTCCATTTTAAAGCCTAATTGAAACAAAATTAACCAATTTGATTTCTACAAATAGTGCAAAATTCATCCAAGTGCTTTAAAGACCAACAAAAGCTTCGAAATCTTTCTACAACCTCAAACACTCCCCGCAAAGTAACATTTCGCCTTTTCCTGCATTCTTCATGTATGAATGCACTCCATTCATCGATCTAAAAGAGTAATATAGTTAATAGAATCATTTAGGAGCCTTTAAACCTAAAGAAAACCCCATTTGCTTCCTAAAAATCCATTGTCTCCGTAAACCTCCCGAGAAACTTTTCGTCGATTTTGAACTCGGACTATTAAAAAATCACGTATTGAGTAACCCAAGAATTTTTTAAGCTTCGTAGACCCGAAAAGGCTCTATGTGACCTTCAAACCCTTTCCTATAGTACTTCAGTATTCTTTGCATAAAATTGATGTATTGAAATTATTTTTATCAGCGTAGAATGCATTATAAGCCCTAGATATCATTTGCGTAAGCTTTAAGGTCTTAAAGTTGTTATTTTGTTACAGATTATTGTTAATTGAATGAGTTTAAAACCTTTTAAGTGCAGTATTGGTCAGATAACCCCGTTTTATCCAAACCTTCGCAAACTCGTTTAAACTTTCAAAGGTGCTCCCACAGCCTAAATTAGTGTTTTTAAGGTCAAAATAGTACAAAATTAATAAATCAAACAAATCAATGGCTTCCAAAAACATTTTAGCAATCAATACCTACAACCCCCCCCTATTGTAGATGTAGAGCACATTCCCTCGGCCGATACAAATTTCAATATTACCGATACAATGATAGAATTCAACGTTCTTGAGCTCCACCGCCGGAGCCAAGAAAATTCCCAATCAGCCGATAAAGTGTTCATTTGGGAGCTTCAAATTTGCCAAAAATATGTTGTTCCTCATACTTACCAATTCCGAGAAGTAACTGCATCCGCCAATCATGCTACTCTCCCGACTCAAAGAGCTATAGTAAACCCCGAAAAATAAGTCATGTTTACTATTACAACAGACTCAATTAAACAAATTCTTCGTATACGTTCGGACCAAAATGAAGCTCTTTGTCCATTGGCTCTACCTTGCCTATACTTGGATCTAGACTTCCCCAAGTGGTTCTAAATTTTTCTTCGTACCTTCATGCCTTTCTTATGTAGAAATTCCTAAGCTAAACCCTCCATATTATTCTCGCTAAATTATCCGAAAGGACAAGACATATATCATTTCCATGTTATCTTTCATTCTTAGCTACTTTACGTATGAACATGATGATGTTGCGTGCTTGGTTTCTTGTCTACTTTTACACCTAGTGTGCCTCCTCGCTAATTTTTAACTTTTCCCAATACCGATAGTATCCATGATATGCAAATTGGTCAAATTGCCTTCTTAATGTGTTTTAAGTACTCTTCATTCCTATTTCAAATGTGCCTATATTTGGCAAATCGAGAAGTTTAATATAAGCCTTCAAAAGCTTGGATGTGGAAGGAAATCCTCAATCACTATCTTTTGGACTTCCTCGATAAGGAAAGATTCCAATGCGCCACCTATATAGATTTCATGCATTCATTCATTCATCCCATAGTCAATTTACCGAACAATAGTATACAACCCAAAATTAGTAATGAAATCAAGAAGGTTTTGCAATTTTTTGAGAATAATGTGACAAGTGATTGGTACTTGTACCAAAATAACACTTAAATAAAAGTTTATGGATCAAGTCTTATCCCTTATAAAACCCAAATACCTCCCTATGAGGTTATTTTCCCCGGAATACGTAAGGCATATTCTTAGTTCGATGTTGTTAATTTCTTAATAGAAAAAAAAAATAAAAAGTTACGCTTCAAGTTGAAGAACCAGGTTGGCCTCTTTATTTGTAACAATAGAGAGGCAAGCCCAAGTAAAATGTCTATAGGAGTTCAAGTTCAGTCACAATTTTCATGGTATTATAATCCCATTGGTGTTGGCAAATGAGAGCAAAATTAACTCCATATGTGTACATGAAAATAAGCTCGAGATTGAGAAATTCTCAAACCAATCTCAATGGTTAGAGAATACATTGAGAGGCAGAAAGAAAGTGATACTAGTCAAAATTCTGAAAAATCTAGCCCAAGAAGACAAATAAATGTGAAGAGAAACATAGAGGAAGGGATCCTATACAAAGATAGACTAAATTCAAATTGAGATACAATAAAAATCCAAAGTCAATCCCTAATAAAGAAAAGGAGACAAGAGAGGTGATTGATACGGAAATAGCATAAAAAGACAATGCACCTCCTACAAGAATTGGTAGGAGGAATAATAGCCTACAACTTCAAAGACACGGCTAATTCGTAAACAACACGTATTGGAAGTTTCTTCATCTAAGAAAATACCAAAAATTACATGGATATAAAAGAAAAGATACAAAGAAATCAAAGCCAAAATGAAGAAAATTAAGACAAGAATATTTTCTCGCATTCAAATGTGACTGCATCCGTAATAGGCTACTTTCAGCCTTTGACTACAAAAATAAAAAGACACAGATGTTCATACTCCTAAATCATCCTCGATTACAAAAAAATACTCCTAAATCATCCTCAAATTACAAAATATAGAGTTTGAAGTCCCAAACCAGATATTCATCCTCCGGATCAAATTGAATTTCATAAGAAGGCAGGGAAATGATTTATCTTACAAACACCACTAAGGCCATGAATGTACAAAAACTCGCAAATACCCTTGGTAAATGTCGTAGATCAGCTCAAATTGAGAAATCATCTTCCTCACAGTAAAGGACACTAGAATCAAATCCTTGGAAGTGCTAGTAATTGAAGTAGGATATGATCCTCAAAATGTAAAATTTGCGTAAGAATTGATCAAGAAGAAAAAAATGCAAAAATTGCTGCATTAGAGAAACACATAAAGCTTCCCCCTACAGAACATCTTCAAGCCAAGGAGGTCTTACAGATACCAATCAAGGATGAGATGATGAATCTCATTTTTACGTCAATGCCTCGTATAAAGGAAATGGAAATTGAAATTCACAAGTTGGTCTAAGAGAAAGAAGCCAACAAAGCGCAGGGAATTTCCTACCACCGTCATCCTTGTAGTCACAACGGTTGTACCTTCTACTTTGGCATAATCACTGCTCCTAATGTTTCAATGGCCAAACACTCAGCTACGCCATCTACAACTTCAAACTCTACAAAATCTTCAACAACAAAGAAGACAACATTCATATGAAAAAAACAAGCAAAACTAGTAAAGGCTAAACAAGATATATCTATTCGTACCAATGAGATAAACAGACTAAAAGAACAAAATTTCAAAAAATCTTGAAGATGCAAAGAAACTTGCTCAAATAAATGCTAAGAATGAAGAACAAAATGCCAACAAATTGAATGAGCAACCCGAAAAAGTTAGAAAAAGAACTAACACTCAAGGAACCAATGGCAATAAAATAAGTAGTAGTTATGGTCCAATATCATTGAATTAGTCAATGATATTTGGCCATCCATACAAAATGTCATATATGAGCAAAAAATACTTAGTGAAATCAACAAGAGAAGCAATTCAAAAGAGGTAAAAGAAGAGCTTAGTAAGAAACCTAAAGAAGCTCTAGAAATTGCTCAAGTTTCTTAATTCCAAAAATAGACAAGAGCAAGAAGAGATTGGAATTAATGATAGAATAGAGACCATCCTAGAAGTTAGGAAGATAATATCTAAGAAGAATTTGATGATGCGTTTAGAAGAGAAATGCCAACATGGAGATTGCTATCACAAGGTTCATGATCAAGTTTGAGGTTCTAAGGCAAAAAGGCCTTCAAAAATCCTCAATTAAGCAATGATAGATTAATGAAGCAAGGATGATGATAAAAAGATAAGAAATTTTGATAGAGAACAAGTGAACAATTCGAAATTTCAGCAGGAATCCCAACAAAGTGGGGAAGGTGTTTCACAAGAATTTTGAGAATTTGTTTTACTTACAAGATGAAGTAAAAACTTATTTGTGAACAAGCCAACATTCTCAAAGTATACCGAAGTCAAGGAAAACTACGTAAGGATGATGAAGATAAAATCATTTATGCGTAATTGCGGGAAAATCACCGATTTACCGTGAAATCAAATTGAAAAGTATAAGCACAGAAAGTTGAAAGTAAAAAACATAGTTTGTTGTTTTTACATTAGCATTTACAAGCGTACAATGAAAGAATATCAAGATAAAGAGAATTAATAAAGAGTACCGCTTCCGTATCAAAAGTTTAAAGTGAATCAACAATTACAAAGTTGCAGATGAATCGCCATTGCAAAGACTCAACGTCCAAATTAATCCCTATTGAACAAAGAACATATAATAATTGACAAAATCAAGACAACAAAACATGTATTTCAATAAAAAAAGGGACAACTAGCATTAGTTATAACGTTGTCACTATCTTCTTGCATGTGAAGATATTTTCTTTTTCCATGAATAATTTCTAAGTTTATTCTAGATATTTTGTATGAGTTTCTTTGTATAAATACTTCTCATTTGGAAGTATTGAGTGTGTGGATGAATTGCTGAACATTTTTGGTGGTTGTACTATTCTCGAACCTATGATTTTTTGTACCAATTTCAAGCCAAAGAACTAGATTAAAGAAATAAAGCATCATATTACAAGATTCATTTAGCTAACAGTCATTGTGCTGAAGTATTTTCACTTGTTACTTTGTCATCTTCTTATGTTTTCCATCAATACTTGAACGTGTTCTAAATCTAAATGACAAATCAAGAGTTTTTATTTCAGAATATCTTAATAGTGACTCATGTTTTGACTTATTATCATTTATATGTTTTCCACCGATATCCGTATTATGGAACCCTTAATTTCTCCCTAGTTTCGATTGACCGTCTTTTCACCATAATCCAAACTTAAACCCTTAATTGCTTCCTTTTATCCGACCAAACTATCACCATCACTTGAAGATCCTATGACTCAAATATTCTGACTTCTTAAACATTTCCCTTTAGAACTTGATCCGATCTGATCATGACACACATTGACTCCATTAGCCCAATGGAATACAAATCTATACTCATCCATCTAAGTAAGTGATTTCACCACAAAAATCAACCAAAACCCAAAACCCATTTACCCTACATAGCTAGCCTAAAAACAAATACAATCAACAATGCAATCATATAGAGAGAGCCCTCTCTTATCATTAGGAAGGATAGATCGTATGTTTAAGTAGTTTTGTGGTTACTCTAATATTCTTTAAACTAAAAGAAAAAATCTCACAACTATTAAGAATTATTGAGTGATAATACCATCATTCAACAGAGAGGTAACCACTTCCTGACCCATTGTGTTTGTTTATCGTATACAAAACAATGAATATAACCTCAAACATTTATTCACTATCTCGCCTTGACCATCAGATTGAGGATGATAAGATGAGCTATGAGCTAGTTGAGTACCCAAACAATAAAATAACCTATCCAAAAATTTGGGTAAGAAATGGACTGTCATTGCCAACAATCTTTGGGTTTCATGTAGCTTGGAATTGTGTCCATAAATGTGTAGTAGCAACCGTATTTGCTTTGTAATGGATGAGATAATGAATGTTATGTGCATAATTAAAAGTATATCAACTACCACCATGATGAAACTCTTTCCTTCGAACTTAGGTAAACATGTGATAAAATCCATTGAAATCTCCTCCCAACGTTGACTTGGAATGAATAACTGTTGTAGAAGACCTGTGGTCTTAATTGTCTCAACTTTATTTTTTTGGCAAACCAAAACATTCCACACAAACTTTTGAAATATCGTTAATTAAGGCCATCCCAAAAAAATCTTCACCCCTTGCAAGTTTTAAAAATCTTGAGTTATCCCCCGAAGGAGAAGTGTGCAATTCCAAAAGAATATTTGTTTTATTTGGGAATTCTTACCAAAGATATGTTTATATTTGTACCATAAGAAATCATTTTTCCAACTAAATGTATCATATGTACTAGGATATTGCTGCAACTTTTGAATGAGTGTCCACACTTCTTCGTCCTTCTTTCCATTCATCCCTTGCTTCGTTTATCTAATATGGTTGGATAATAGAAATGTAAATAAAGCAATGCTTCCACCTCTTCATTCTTTCTTGAGAGTGCATCTACAACAATACTTTAGCTTTCTCTCCTTTTTTGTAGATGATTTCAAAGCTGTAACCCAAATATCTTTGTGACCCATTTTTGAATACTTATGGAGATAGTATTTGTTCCAAAAAGTGTTTAAGACTATCATGATCATTTTTTACTTTGAAGTGTTTTCCCATTAGGTAAGGTCGTTAATTTCTTTAGTGCATGGAGTATTGCTAAAATTTCATTTCATAAATATCTTTCTGTAAATACTTTCCTTTGATTAGACGATTTTCAAAAGAAATGGGTCTTCCTTCTTGCATTAAAACAACACCAATTCCATTTCGAGGCATCACATTACACAATAAAGATCTTTGTGAAGTCTAGTGTAGCTCGCACCGGGTGCTAGGCACATTGCCTCTTTAAGATGTTCAAAGGCCTTAGCTACTTAGGAGTCCATGAAAATGCATCTTTCTTCAATAATGTTGTTAGAGGTGCTTCTATTCTCCCATAATTCTTAACAAAATTGCGATAATACCCCGTTTACTCCAGAAATACTTGCAACTTCTTTATGGTTGTGGGGACTTTCCATTCCTTAATGGCTTTAATTTTGTTTGGGTCTACCTTAACACCCTCTTGAGATACAATATGACCCAGATATCCCACCCTCTCCAGGGAGAATTCAAAAAAATATCTGGATGTTTTTTCATATAATTGTTTCTCCCGCAATAGTTTGAGCACCATGTCAACATGTTGAACATGATCCTCTCCAAGACCTACTATACGGTAGTATATCATCAAAAATTACTAGCACAAATTTTTTCTAAGGAAGGGTTTAAAAAATGGAATTTATCAACCCTTGAAATGTATAAGGTGAATTGTTAAGGCCAAAAGGCATGACCAAAAATTCATAATGACCCTGGTTTTAAATTCTATTTTCTAACATCTTCGGTCTTCATTCAAATTTGATGATATCCCGAACAAAGATCCAACTTGGTAAAATAAATTGCTCCATGTAATTCATCTAATAATTCTACTAACTACAAGAATGGGAAATTTATCTTTAATAGTGAGCTTATTGAGCTCCCATATTTTGCATATTACTAAAGCAAGGATCCATTCTTCTTGTGCACTAATACTACTCAGAGCAGAAATAACTTTGACTAGGTTGGATTATACCAACGTCTAACATTTCGCAATCATACGTTCAATTTCGCTTCTTTGGACATAAGGATATCTATAAGGCCTGATGTTTGGAGGAACACTTCCCTAGAATCAAATGAATAGCATGATCAGATCACGAATAGGTGGGATTCCTTCGGGAGTTTTAAACACCTTGGAATGATTTTCCAAGACTTTTTTGAGATCTAGAGAATAGACAGATTTGATGTTGGAACTTCTAGTGAGCATAATTGTGAAATTACGTCTCGTTCTTTCTTCAGAATTCGGACACGAAATTAGAGCTTATTATCTTTCTTGGCTTCCCTACGATACCTCGTAACGACTTCCTTTCCTTCGAAAAAAAATTCAAGAAAAGTTCTGAAAATTAAAAGTTACCGTCCCTCAAAGATTGTAACCATTGTACTCCTACATAAACATCGCACCTCCCATTGGAATGGAAGAATTGGAATGTTCAATACATATTCCCCCATGGTTAGCTTCGACATTATAGCATTTTCTAGAGAAATTTATAGTTCTTCCATTTGAAACCATCACTTGACATTCTAGTGTTGATATAGGAAACAATTCAATTCCTTGGCTACCTTACAATGAATAAAATTATGGGTACTACCCGAATCAATCAACACTATTACCTTTTTTCTTCTTGATATTTCCTTCTATCTTGAGAGTTTGGAGGAGTGGTAATTCCTCCCAATGCATTACACGATATGGTCATACCTACTTTTCTTCTAGGGTCAGTTCATATGTATATCCTCTTCTTTGAATATTCTTGTCAATTTCTTCCTCTTCACAATCTATGTAAAATAATTTCTTCTCAAACATTAATTTTATGACCTTTTTAGGTGCATTTGCTATCACAACCCAGCAAAGCCCTTTTTCTCATTTTCATTCCAATTGTTGTGGTGTCAACGTTGTAGGTTGTGGAAGTCTAGGAGTAGCAATACTTCCATATTTATAGATGTGAGTGGTAGGCTTCCTTGTCGCCATACTCTACATTCATTTTTTTCTTGCCACTGAAGGCCTTCTCCAATGAATCGTGTTCCTGCATCACTCTAACCTCATGTTGGATGTTATCCCTTAAAGTCCCTATGAAGACATCAATCATAGTTCTCTTCAGAATATCATTGTACTTTATATTCAATTCTTGGAAGTCCTCAATGTGCTCCACCACCGAACCCTTTTGCTTGAGATTTATCAAATGGCTGAAAAAGGTGTTTCTCTTTGTATCTTCATAATGTGATATCATTTCTTCCGTAAAATCGACTATGGAAATTTTTTTATGGGAGAAAGCCATCAATACCATACAAATGTATTTTGTCCTAAATATAAAGTTGCAATGCGTAATTTTTGTGTGTTCTTCACATTATTTCTAGATCAAAATATTGCTCCATATGTAGTATCCATGTTATGGGATCCTTGCCAAAAAAACTTACTCATATCGATATCCGGAATATGGTGGTTCTTCCTCCAACATTAGAGTTTATGAAATCACGATTAACATTTATTTTGTTCTCATCATGAGTTTCCTCTACTATCTTTTCGCCATTAGGAAACATTTCTTGTATCAACTTCGAGCCAAAACCTTCCATGTCTACTTTTAGATCATTCTTCATGTTTTCTATGTTGTCTTTCATGTCATCCATCTTAGCTTCCATGCCATCCATCTTAGCTTCCACGTCTTTCTTCAAACCATCCATATTAGCTTCCACACCTTTCTTCAAACTTCTCCATTTCATTTTTTGTTGATGTTTCGTTATTAAATTTGGTCATTTGCTCTTGTAATTTTTATATGTCATGTTGCACTTCTTCACCTTCTCATGAGTCAGTAGAGCCTTTTGAAGGCTTAATGGTACAATCTCCTTTTAGGGAAGTGGCCAGGAACCCAATACCTATATATATTCTAAGTAATATGCCCAATCAATTCAAATTGATTCTTCAACAAGACTTATGCAATTCTAAAAAAGTAAAATAAATAAATAAATAAATAAAAATAAATAAATAAATAAAATAATTAATTAATTAAAATTTTTATAAATATATATATATATATATATATACACACACACACACATTTTTCTTGCTTTTGAGGCATTCAATATTTAAACTCGAATTATTCGTGATTTAGGATCTTCAATATCTGAAATTCGGGTCCTATAGTAACCCTCTTAATCTTCTTTCGAATGCCATGGGTCCGAATTCTACTTGGATTCTTCAAGGAAAAGTTATGTCCAATCTCCCACAATGACCTAATTATGGACTAGTTCAATAGAGTGAACTTGTAAGGTGTACACATGTTACCGTTTTCTCATCCTTCTACTTCCATTGCTACACAAGAAACTACAACATGTAATTGCGACCACTTTTTACATAATTCCAACCGATGCTTAGATATGATGATTTTACCACGGTCACCTCTTTGAGATGAAATTCAAAAGAGTTTGAAAAACCCCAACTTTCTGCTGCATCATCTCTTCCGAAAATTTTGCGAACCAAGATATGAAATTTTTACCATTGCCTAGGATTTCATTTTGCTCCGTGTGAAAATTTCCAACAATGAACCTTCGTAGAAACAAAGTTATAGCGAAATTCCACATTGACCTGTTTAGGTGAAATTCAGGAGCCTGAAAAACTCTCTAACTTCCACAAATCATATCTCCCAAATATTGTGAACCAAGACCCGAAATGTTCACGATGTCTTTAGATTTCTGACTTCATTTTGTAAAAATTTCAGCTTTTTAACCTTCGTAGAAAAAAAGTTATAGCAAAAATTCGACGATGTCCTGTTTGGAGCAGTGAAACCTCAGAATCCAAAGCTCGATACCAAATGTTATGAAACCGGGCCCAAAAACAGAAGAAAAGAGAGATCAATGCCTTAGAATTCAGCCACTTCGAGGGGGAAACCTCCTTTACATTACGTAAATGAACAATTCTTGGATGATACACATAATAAAAAAACTCCTTATATATATGAGTCCATGGGGTCACAATATAATCCTAGCTAACCTAAAATAATAATGTAAGGGCACAATAATAACAATATTGGGGTTATAGGGGTACAACAATAATAGTAAGGGGGATACACTAATAAAAAAAAATAAGGGACTAAACTAGTAATATAGGGACCTAACATCTTAACTTCGCTACCACCTATGAGATGCTAATCACTTTCATGGTCATCACTAAATTTCATCTTTAGTACATATTGTCATGCCATATGATCCATCTCTTTATTCCTTCAAGTGAGCATGCAAAATATCATTTGGGGAAGCTCACTATAGTCGTATACAGACACGTTGGCAGCATGAAATGATAGTGATGTTGCTACAAAAATTATTTCCCTTTTTTATCGTCAAAAAATTCACAAGATGTTAACAAGGCACAGTCCTATGTTTCTCGCATCATTACACAACCATTCATTAAGAATCAAGGCATGTGCACCCCCGTACTTATTCCCAAATAAGCCTTGTGAATTCATCTCAATGGAGTACATGTCCTGGTCTTTCAACCAAGTAGGCCAATGATTATGTCTTCATGGTTGTTGATTTATTTTCTAAGATGGACATTCTAACAATATACAAGAAGAATATCATAGTGAAGACCATTGCCAATATCTTCTTCACACATTGGTGGGTACATTTTTGATACAACGTACTATCATATCAAATCGATATAGTAGGTTTCTAAAAAAATTCTAGTCAAGCCTCTAGTCATTTTTGACACCAAACTCACCAAATCCACCAGTTTTCCACCCCCAAACTAATGAAGCCAGACAAAGGTTCTCAACAGGATGATCGTGCATATCTTTCTCATGTACAACTCCAAGCATCCACACACTTGGGATGAAATTTCCCTATGTTCAACACAACTACAAAAAAACCCTACATAGCTTGACCAACCACAACCCTTTTAGGTGGGCCTATGATTTTAACCATTGGTTCTTATTGATGTGAGCACTACCCCTTTCTCTATCCACATAGGCAAAATATTCCCATGCTCACTCTAAGGCAAAAACCACCAAATTCATTGAGTGGATTCAGACTTTTTACAGGCCCATGATATTTTATAGAGAACTAATACTAAGTACAAAGCAACACCATGATCAACATTGGGTGGGGATCACACCAAATTTCAAGTGGAGACATGTTTGGTTTCATTTGTAGAAATAGTACCTTGCAGGACCCTATCAAAATCTTCATCCACTTCACTACAAAACTTACAATATCACCAAGGATGTGGATGATAGTGCTTTTGGAGTTAAGTATTCTCACCTTCCATGGCTTACACCTAGTGTTCAATGTGGACCTCCAGGGCCATATTTTCCACCATTGTTGGACACATCAGAGATAGGAGATAAATTTATTCAAAATCTTAACCAAAACGACATAACAAGAAACCATTCATTATATCATGGACACATAGGTTAAGTGTTCAATAATGTAACTAGTGTTGGTATTCATAATTGTATTCGAGTCATAATGTAATGTATTTTTCAAAAAGAAAGAAAAAATATATTTTATTATAAAATAAATTGACTTATTAAAGCATGTATTTCATGCTTTGTCAATGATTAATAGGTCATAGCCTCCATTCTAGGCTTCTAGGGTTTATGCCAAGAGTATTTTTCCATGTCATCATGTAATAGACCCTTCTTGGGCTTTGTTTATCAAGAAAGAAATTTATTTTAATGTAAACTGATTCATTTAGGCCTCCTCCACCAATTCATGCTAAAAGAAGACAAGTCAACCTCAAATAGGAGCCGTAAAAAACTATAAATAGGCATATACACGACCTCATTTGGACACTCATTCAAGTTTGATATGCAATTTGAATAAGAGAAAAAGGTGCAAAAAAAGGCGAGAAGAGAAGAAGAAAACCTAAAGAGAAGAAGGAGAAACTCCTAGCAAAGGAAGAAGACCATTTTATCTTATCTTTATTTCACACGTGCGAAGAAATTGAAGCCTGTGGGGCATGGGTTGTAAGGTTGCGCAGGGGGCTGAAATTTGTTGGTTAGCCAAAATTTTGAAGATGGGAAGCCAAAATTCTGACTTGAAGTTGGATTGAAGGATTTTTGACAAAAAAAATTCTGACTTCCATTGTTTGGTTCATCATCTTGTAAGGTTAACTCTATGGAGGAGGAAGGCATTTTCGTCTCGTCTATCGTCTTGGATTGTCTCAAGTTTGATTTGAATCTACTAGTGAAGATTTTGACTAGGTTTTCCCCCATATAGGGGTTTTAGCCCTGGTTGAGTGCCTATTTCAAGTGTCCTTGAACTTCATGTTTTATTTTAATGATTGATTGATGAGAATAAGATGAAATAAGAATATAAAGAAAGAAACTAAGAACATAAGTATATCACAAGTAATTGTCAAGACAAGAAAATCTTTCGCCTTTCTAGTTTTCTAACATGGTATTAGAGCAAAGGTAAAAGAGGACATGGAAAAAGGAAGCTTAAAGATCTATTAAAATAAGGAAGGATCAAAAGAAAGGATTCAAGACAATATCATAAGAAAAAGGAAGAATCAACATCTAGAAAAAGCTAAGGCAACTTCAATGAAGATAGAGAATGTTGAAGGAGACACCAACTATAGAGCATGGAAGAAAAGTATGGATCTCATCCTTGCAAAACATAAAGTATTAGAATTTGTTCAAGATAAATTTCGAAACCATCGTATGATGCAGGAAAATAAAGTATTGGGCAACAAACATCTTGGCCATGAATCTAATTGTGGATGGAGTAAATGAAAATCTAATCCCCTACATATCCAACATAAATATTTCACAAGGGACGTATGTGAAGCTCTCTCCAAAATATTCACCATCAAGAACATTGGACAAATAACTAGTCTCGAGAATGAACTAAGAACAATGAACATGACAAAATATGATATTGTTTCTTCATATTTTGTGAGGATATCTTGAATAAGAGATGAGCTCCAAGCCATCGATGAAGCTATACCAGAAAATAACTTATGATTGTTGCACTTATAGTTCTAACAAAATCATGGAGCTCTTTTGCATCAAGTATTAGTAGTTGGAAGGACACCATCCTTTGAACAAATGTGGATTTTTTCGCAATCAATAAGAAGCCCACATCTCATTAGAAAATACAAGAGGAATAAATGAGGACAACACCTCCAATGCATACTCTCATAATCTCACAATAATAAGGGAGGACAAGAAATTCAAAGGACCAAATAAGAAGGTTTATCTATCAAGGATTGAATGCTAAAATCATTACAAGAAAAATACATTACAAGATTCAATGTCCTGGAAACTTGCTGAATAAAAGGAGAGAAAGAGGACATGAAAATGTTGTTGATGTGAAGCTCCACCAAAGAAGAAAAAAGACCGAAGAATCTGAACTCAAAGACTTATTTTCTTAAGTCACTTAGGGATGATATCCCTTGCATATCCTTCTACCTTGGGTTTTTGTAATGTTTTCTTTTATGTTTGATTTCTAGAATTCATAAATATAATATGTCTTGTTATAAGTTCTTGAATTGTTTTGATAGGTTGTAGGTATCCCTCGTAAATATTCGATTAAGAGGGAGCTCATAATTTTACTAAAAGATACGTATATTTTTCCTTTTTGTTTCGTCTTTCATGTTTGACTTCCTCCACACACCTAGATTTATTTGTATTGCATACTCATAATTATTTCTTTGTAGAAAAGCTTGCAAGAATACACAAAGGTTATAGAGGAAACTACAAGAAAGGACTTGTGTCATGAAATTAGGATTGTTTCTAAATAAACTCTTACAAGGTTTTTTAAATAAAATCTCAAGGTATTTTTTATTTGATTTAACTTGTTGCGTGAAGAAGGTATGAATATTCTTCATGTTGAAATTTGCTTCATATTACTAACTCTCTCATGTCTAAGGTTTTGAATCATAAGGATTATTGTTTGGGTGATTAATATTTAGATTGAATCTACTCCTTATAATTTTATCTCTTTTTGTTTGTTTCCATTTTGGTGAAACCCTAACCTTAGGTTTACCGTAAAACCATATCCTTTTGATGCTATGACATGCAAAACCCTAGTATTCTTAGGATTGTCGATAAATTTATATCTCATAATAAAATCAAACTCTTTGATGTTTAGGGTTTTATATAACATATGGTGAAACCCTAGCTTTAAGGGTTTTTGTTGATATCTAAAAACCTTAGTTTTCTTAAGGTTTGCAAATTAGGTTTTATGAAACCCATGTAATAGTCAATATAAACCTTGGAAATGGATCTCTGCGTGTATATGCTTCCATATAATTGAAAACCTAGCCTAATAAAAATTTGTTGTATACATAATTTTGGAATTTGATGTTTGTAACAATAGGTTTACGATAAAACCCTAAGATGCGACTAATATGTTTCTAGATGAAATTAAAGATAAATCTCAATTGTTGATAAAACCCTAGTATGAGACTAATATAAGTTTCTAAATGAAATGCTAGTATGATAACTTGACTGTTGATATTCATGATTTATTTTTATTAATGAAATCTAGGTTTGTAACAAAACTTTAATAGAGATTAATATTCTAGGGCATGATAATGAAACCCTAGAAGTATAATATTTTTTATTATTATGATTTAGTTTTGATGATAAAATCTAGGGTTTGTGGTGAAACTCTAGGGCAAATGTTGTTGGCAGGAAGTATAATGGATGAACTCTTTTCATTGGATTATTATACCTAACTAGGTTTAGGTCTCCATTATCTAAAATCTGATTTATTCATCTTGTGATGATGTCTAAATCCCAAAGTAGGGAAGGTGGCATTGGTATTGGAGTTCGACCTGGATACACACCTAGATCCTCTAATGTCAAAGCAGAAGCTGATGGTAATTTTACAGAGGTAGAGCTTGGAACACACCTGGGTTCCATCCAATAGATACTCCCGGTCGTGTATCTAATTTGTAGTACTATGTGTTGAAACTTCTGAGAATTATATCATTTTGATATCTTCCATGTACTCTTGTATATCATAGTTTTAAAAACTGCCTTGCATTGAACTGGAACAACAAACCGTCGGTCACATTGGGAAACTGGCCAAAATCGAAAAAAAAAAAAACTGTTGAAGGTCTATTTCACCCAAAATTTACAAAATCGGTCCTAATCCAAATTTATTTATGGTCAAACTGGGCCGTTTCATCCCAAACCGTTGGTTCATTTCCTGTGCCATTTATGGACCCACATAATGTAGTTTTGTGAGTTTTTGCATCATTTTGAGGAAATTGTGTGCTTGTTTCTTCTCCAAAAACAACCCTCCAAGAAAAACATACCTACCCTCTCATTTTTCCACATATCTCAACCCTAGCAATGTTGGCAATTAATGGTAATGTTAAATTATTAAACTAAAAGTGGCATTTCCTTTATTTTTCATTTTCATCCTTTTACTTAAATTTTTAACATTACCATGAAATGACTCTAGATGTTTGAGAGTGGTTTTACATCATTAGATTTCATATGGAGAAACTAGAATTTGGATTTCACCAAAATTCAATAGACTTAATGGTTTTCAAGATTTCATGGTTTGGGGGTTTAAATGGTTTCTATTTGATTCTATCATGTGAGGGTATGAGATTGACATTTGATCAAGAGAATTAAGCCCTTAAGAAC
Source organism: Pinus albicaulis (assembly GCA_034641835.2). Lineage (NCBI taxonomy): Eukaryota > Viridiplantae > Streptophyta > Pinopsida > Pinales > Pinaceae > Pinus > Pinus albicaulis. The sequence continues at coordinate 1,007,893,463 of CM076579.1, forward strand.
CTTGATGTTGGTGGTATTGATTTTTTAACATTGTTGATGTTGGTGGTATTGATATTGAACTCCTTCCATGGCTTCAACAAGAATGTTCCCTTCACTCAAAGGAAAACAACCAGTTAGGCATCTTAATATTTTTCTACCACATTATAAGGTTGAGGAGATGAACCCTACTCAAACCAAAATAATTAAAGTAGGCATGCTAAACTTTTTCAATTTATATTAGTTATAAGGTTATGAAATCCAAGTCTCAAGACGTTGATCTAGACAGATGTTTATGCATCTTTGTTGATGATCCCATTTCTAGTAGCACTAAACAGAATGATGAGGTTTCATGAGTGACCATCTTGATCAAGGATTTATAGTTTTGATGTCTTTTTTTACTACTATTACTACTAAAGGTAGAGGAGTTTTAAGAGTCCTCAAACTTCCGAGGCCATATTATTTATGTAGCTCATGTTGATGATCCCTTGTCTAATAGTGTAGGATGAGGAGTGATCGTGTTGTTGATCACTGATATGTAGACTTGGTAGCAGGGTCGTTGGCCCCGTAGCTTAGGAGCATTGTTTTCAGACTCTAGAGGCCATTTATATCTTGCTTATGTATTTTGTCGATGATATGTATTGAAAGTATTTCTTGATATATTCACCTTTACATGGTGTTGTTAAATTACCACCTTGCATATTTTATCTCTATTGGCTTGGAATCATGGTTTTAAATCTCAAAATAGTTTTTTCTATTAGAAAATAATTATTTAATGTATTTTTTTTTTAAATCGGTTCATTGAGATAAGAGTTCACTGTGTTGACTAGTCTCACTTTGAAACCCGGTTTATTAGGTGGAATAGACTTGTCGGTTTCCCAGTTTTTAAAACTATGTTGTATATATGTAATTATGAATACATCCATAGTTAAGATGGAGTGTTGAAGAATGTAACTAGTGTTGGTCTTCATAATTGTATTCGAGTCAATGTGAACAATATAAATTATCCAGTCATAATGTAATATCTTTATCAAAAGAAAGAAAATGTAACTTTATTATAAAATAAATGATTTATTAAAGCATGGGTTTCATGATTGGGTCAAATGATTAATAGGTCATAGCCTCCAATGTATACTCCTAGGGTTTACATAAGAGTCCTTATCCATGTCATCATGTAATGGGGACTTCTTCTTCCAGGTTTTGTTTATCAAGAAATAAATTTATTTTCATGTAAATTGAGTCATTTAGGACTCCTCCACCAAGCTGCCTCAAAACAAGAGGAAAAAACAACTATAAATAGGAAAATACCCGACTTCATTTGGACACTCACTCACTCAAGTTCATCCGTACCTAGAAGAGAAAAATGTGTGAAAAATGTAATAAGAGAAGAAGAAAACCTAGGTTAAGAAGGAGAAACCCTAGTGAAGGAAGAACACCATTTGTCTATTCTGCCCTATGCACAGAATTGAAATGGGAGAGGGCTTGCTGGCAGGATCACAATAGGGCCTAAATTATAATGGGGCACGAAATTTTGAAGCCGGGTAGCCAAAATTCGACTTGAAGCCTAAACAATAGCTAAAAGTTGACTTCTAGTGTTTGGTTCATCATCGCAGAAGGTTGACCAGGAGGTGTGAATGCATTTTGGTTTGATTCAAGGTCTTGGATTGTCTCAAGTTTTATTTGAATCTACTAGTGTAAGAGTTTGATTGGGTTTTCCCTCCGCATAGGGGTTTTAGCCTTGGATGAGTGCCTATATCTAGTGTCCTTGATCTTCATGTTTTATTTTTGATGATTACTTGATGACAAGAAGATAAAATAAGAATATAAATAAAGAAGATAAGAACAAGAATACAATACTATCAAGACGAGAAATCATTTCTACCTTTCTCGGATTTCTAACATTAAGGGCAATCACCACCAGAGGATCCATCTTTATCGTGTTGTCAAAGCAGGTAGCTCCTACACCAAGGCAAGTGTCTCGCCTAAGGCCACATGTTCAATGCAATTGAGACTATTTATTCCTAAGAGGAGTACCGATTGAGGTGGATATCGATGGCTCACCGACCTATTCGAATGCTCAGCAGAGTTCTCCATCTCGTAGTTTTTTCATAGTTTTTATGATCCTAAACTTTTGGGGTTGTTTTGAGGACCTAAAAGATGTTTTTGGTGGGATACCAAGATATGGCCACATGATTTGGCCTAGTCCTATTCAAAATGTGCACTTAAATAAAACTACCAAGCATTGACCAAATAGATATCGCACAAAATTTACAACCCTGAAGTCAATGGCTCAACTAACCCCAATAGGTCCACAAACTTTTTCGTGTTTAACCTACTAGGGTTATGTTTTTTGACAAGCTTATGGTTTCCTGAACAAGCATTGTAATGTGCTCAGTGCATGCGCGTATTTGTCACATCACTTCTCGCAGATAATCTACCACCATTTGGAGCGAGTTTGCTTTCTTTTTCACATTTTTATAGTTTCAATACATTCCATTTATTAATAGAAGTCCGGTTTTATTTTATCTTATGTGTTTCTCTTTGTTATAAATCTATATTCGTTTCATTCCCTTCATAATTTTGGATCACATTCCAAGGTCTCTTGTACTCCCGATGAAGGTTCATATTCCACACACCATAACCCTAATGATTAGGTGTCTAATATTCCCCTCTTAATATTAAGAGGTGTATGTGAATCCTATTAAACACACACTTATACTAAGAGGGGTGGGTGAATTATATAAGACAACATTTTTCTTATTTAAATTCAATCACCATGATAAAGTAAACACATATAAAATTTATCAATTACAAAAAATACACAAGATTTATGTGGAAACCCTTTTAGGATAAAACTAAAAATATTAAAATTCTTTATAACTCTTCGTAGGAACCAACATACTATAACTAATATTTGTAGGCAACTTTCAACCTACTAGAGACACCAATCCACACTAGTACAACACATGTAGGCATCATCCTACTCTTATAGATATTTGTAGGCACCAACCTACCGGAGACACCAATACCCATCATTGAGCACCAAATTAGAGAGAGATAAATCTCGTTTAAGCGGCACCAACACCCTTAATTACATTCTTGTTTTCTCTTTAAATATAAATTCTTCAAAATAATCATTTGTTTTTCTCCGCAATTATTCTATGCAACTTCTCACATCACTATTTCTTCTGATAGGCTCCTCTTTTATATATGATGATATCGTTTTTCAACCAAATACACTTTTCCCTTCAATTTCTATTTTTATTCATCATTATGACCCTTCTATGAAGAGATGGGTTGACTCAAAAAGGCACAATAATTTTTAATTAAATAATCAATTTATTTTTATTTCACCTTTGTAAAATTTGGGAAATACCATGGGCTTCCAAAACCACAAGCTTGAAGACTCCAATGGTAAACCCAATTATAAAACTAGTTGCCCCAAAAGGTGCAAAGATACACCGAAGGAGTACAATATGTCTAATAATAATTTAAAAACATAAAATTACAATTTGACTAGGTAATAATGTGTTTGCAAATAAATTTATTTATAATTAAAAATATATTTTAAACAACTTTAAATCACAATTTAGGGATAAATTTCACAAGTGTATTTAGATAAAGAGCTAGGGGAGAAAGAAAAAATGCTATATTGAAGAGTTTAATCCTACTCATAATCATTAACAAAAAGGGCACATATAGGGGCCAATAATTGTTGGAGAGCCATGACAAAATAAATGTGAGGAAAGAGTATGTGGTTTTTTCTTCCAAAAACGTGGAAAGAGTACATTTCTCATTTTTAATGCAAAACTCACTTATAAAAGCTATTTTATAAACTTATTGTTTTCAACCACCGTTGTTTTTAACATGAAATTTCTAATGTAAACTTAGAAATTATTGTTTTTTTTTTCCTTTTCAAAAAATGTCCACGGTTGTTTTTTAATATGAAATTTCTATAATGTAAATTTAGAGATTATTGTTTTTTTCTCTTTTTTTCAAAAAATGTCCACGATTGTTTTTTTTTAATATGAATTTTTTAATGTAAATTTAGATATTATTGTTTTTTTCTTTTTTTCAAAAAATGTTTCAATGCAATTTTTTTTGTTTTTTATTATTTTTTTTTAATATAATTTTTTTATATTTAAAAATTACCGATTTTTCAAATTAGAGCCCACCTTATCCCGAGCCCGAATTAAAATTAGAGCATAAATCTTGGTAAATTATTACAAAGTATATTTATACCGAAGGATTAGATCATTTCTATACAATTTCCACTCGTGCTTATCTGTATATGGCAGATAAAAACCAAACAGATTGCCTATAATGACATATCGGTCAAGTTATAAAGAGAGATCCGGTAATAACCGTGGCCTTTTTCTACTCGTCAACACACAAACACACCCTTTATTAGCATTTTTGTTTCGAAAGTAAAATCTATCAAAGTTGAATAAGAATATATATGAAATAGTATTTTCTTACAAATTTTTACTAATATAAAATATCTCTTTTCATTTTTCTGTGATAAATGGTACTCTTGAGATTTAAAGCAAAGATTTACCGACTATACACTGGCGGTCATAAGTAAAATCGTAAAGAATACTCCAAGCACAATGGTTTCCATCTCCACCGCACACGTACGCTTTTCCAACATCGTAAAAGCCCGACTATGGCAACTTTATGAGAAAAAAAATGAAGCAACAATTTTATTGGATCTAGGAAATCCCTGTCAACTTGTTTAAAACTGAGCGAATCATAGAAACTGTATGTATGTCTTAGTAGTAAAATGTTGAAGCCCAAATATGCCTTTGAGTCGTCAAGGACACAATAGTGGCCATGCCCCGCCATGAATCCCAACATAGTTATGGGGGTGGAGGAAATTAGTTCTAACATAGAACCCTAACCTATTCCATAGAATATCAAATCAGAAAATAACAATTGAAAAACGAAGTGTATAGTTTTACCGAATAATGGGTTTTTCTTTTTTTATGTCACGATTTATTTTGAAAATATTATGGAATATGACAATATCTTCTAAATCTCAAATTTTAAAATATTCAGAAATCTTGTAATGACAAAGGCTTAGCAATTGGTTTTGAAATAAGAGTATATAAATGTATTATCTTATACCTGAAAGCCTAAGGATGCTTAGAAAACACCAAGAAGAAGGTGGCAATCATGGCCAAACTTATATAGAGTTTCGTGGTTATGAATGGGCTAGACGTCATGGCTTGGTACATTAAAAAACAAGAAGAATCGACACAGAGGCCCTAAGATCCTTGAGCTCCCCAATATTGCATATATTAGTGGAGGAACCTCGAATCTACCAAATATAATTTTTTTTAAGTAATCAAAAGTTTACACTATATTAGAATTGACGAAGAAATCATCAGAATCGACCAGGGCTGAAAATTTCCAAATTGATTTGATACGGCCGAATTCGGTAACTATGGTGAAAAAAAATGGAAAAATTCTGACATTGATTTGATACGGTGTTGGTAATCCTAGTAACTATGGTGAAAAAAGAAAAAATGGAAAATTTCCAAATTGATTTGATACAAATTAATCCAAAAATCTTATGGTGAAAAAAGAAAAAAAACAAAAACGAATGGAGGAAAACAAAAGGATTGACAATGGTCCTGTGAAATGTTTCAAAAGAATACACCTTTGGTGTAAATATTTATTTTACTTTCATTACATGCGCTTTTAGTAATCGCTTACTTTTTCTGCGCACTTGTTCTTTATCATACTTGGAAACTTTTATATATTAATGATTTTATCTTTTTTTACTTATTTTCCTTTTTATTTTGAGCGAAAATTTGCATATATATATTACTTACTTACAACTATTATATATATTTTTTGACACATCAATGACAATAAGAGAGTTATTCATCAATAACAATGGTGTTAATGGCCCTGATTTGTAGCCCTCCTCCTATATTTGTCACAATTTTCACTAAGGTGAAACCTTGTTAAAAATTGAAAAAAAAATAAGAGTTCCCTAAAGTCCACAATGGAGGTGGAAAAAGAAAAGCAGCATAGAAAGAAAGGGAAGACTCGGCCAAAATAGTAGTTGTAGAGGCCGAAACATACAAAAAGAAGTGTGTTGATCATTGATATGGTGATCACCAAAGAAAAATTTTATTTGAAATCTTAGAGCCATTATGATTCAAATGCCAAAATTGTCAGCCAAGTTTCAAAAACATGTAGGCGTTTTGGTCGAAAATGAACAATGGATTCAACAAAAAAATAAACAATATAAATAGTGTGTGTGTTTATGTGTGACAAAGAAATTGAGGCTGGAAATGACAACAAAATGGAAAAGGCTCAAAGCTTTATCTAGAATATTAAAAGAATCCCATGGAATCTAGCTAAAGAATTTGCATGGAAGGCTCTATGCTAGTTTGTTACTACAAAGACAATGAAATAACATAGATGAAAAACTAAAGTCTCTTATTGAAGTTACACCCACCCACAAGGAGATCACATAAACATCTACAGTAGAATGTGGACAAAAACTACAAGATGTCATGTCCACATGGATTCTTAGAACCATATTTTATGAACTCAACAATTTTAGGGATGCCACCACTTACAGAATACCTACGGTAGATATTTTTGAAGAATAGGCACACAACAATCAACTTAGGTCAAGTTATAAGGAAGGGACAAGGTGTTATTGTGGCCCGATTTTCTCTAAGTAAACATGGTGTAAACCTAGAGTTGTAGAAGCACAAGTACATGAATAACTACTAGGCTAAGCATCCTCCACAAAACCCAAGCACTAGGACCCTTTCTGCATTTTCCTAAAGGTGCAATGGCCTTTTTGTATAAGTGGATTACAATGATCAAGATATGAAACCTTCTAGAATATTCTATCATTGACTTAACTGCCTATATATAATATATTAATATTGTTATGTAAGGGTTCATGATTGTGTTAATGACTATATTTACCCCTCTTGTCTAACATTTTCCCAACAAATTGTAAGATTTTTTATCTTACCTATGAGACCGGAGAACTCTAGTTGCCCTAAAGGCGTAAGGTTTAGAAGTAATTTATTCTCTATTATTGTTGTCGCTTTTTTTACTTTGTTACAACCTATCTCGATAATTTTTAGATTATTGAGATCTCCATGAATGTATTATTTCATATTTTCTTAGATGGATGTGATTAAAGGTTAACAAGTGGATTATGTGTTTCCACCAATCTCCAATACTCAACACCTTAATTAATAAGAAATTATTAAACATTACTTAGGTGAGAAATCCTTCCTTTGGTAGCTTGAGTATGTAGGCATACTAAATTATCGCAAACCTTGTTAGACACCTTCTATGCACCTTGAGTCTATAAAAGATCCAAAACCATCACTTAAGGTTTCTTTGCGATTATAGAACTAGGGATTTTGGATCATTATTTTTTCTTTTCTAGGGTATACACCCTTCTTTAAGGCAAGTGCATTGCAAATTTTCTAGGAGATGCTAGTACCTCTCTTTCTCTTGGGTTTATAGAGGCAAAACTTATGAAAGCTTTATGGAGCAATGTTCTTTGTTGTTGAACTTATGTGCTCACAATGGATATGTTCCCAATTATATGGGGCTGCCTTTCATATATGGGTAAATCAAATTGCTACCTTTACTCATAGTAAGGATTTGTGCATGCACATTAAGAAATCCCTTCCTATGGATGTTTCACAATTTATAGGTTTTGGATCAATTACATGGGCCTATAATTTAGTTTATTTTCTATATAATCCTTCCACTCACAAGGTGATTAAAAGTATAGATTCTAATATTTGGAGTTACTATTCACAATCCATTGGGATCTTTTCCGTTGCTTCTTACAAATGATTCAACTTCTTCCCAAGGCTAAATACATGACAACCTCAATTTCACGTTTTAAAAAATTTGGAGCAAGTACATGTGCTCATATTCTAGTGTATTTCTTATATGATCCTTCAACTTATATGGTGACTAAGCATACAAATGATGATCTTTGATGGATTTATTAATCACAATTCGTCAAGATCTTTTTCATTGCTTCTTACAAAGGATTCAACTATAGATTATTCTTAGCATGTTTATATCGGGAACCATATTTTTATGATGTTGGTCTAGTGTAGATGCACTGCATTTCGTAACATCATTCTCAAGGGAATTTTATGTCAAACTCTATATCTTCTACAAACCAACTCATTTCAATGGATATTTTTCTTCCAAACGATGATGTTACTCCTTATATAATGAGTAGGAATACATAGGTTGGTGATGAGGACCTTATTTATGACATGACTAGACCCCATCTTGCATAACTCTATTTGGGACTACTCTAAATTTAGAAAAAAAAATTCTTAGGGACAGCTTGTGCCAATTTTTGTACCCTCAATCAAAAAAAAAAAAACCTTTGTTGAAATATTCACAACACCTCTTGTAAGAGGCCACATTCACATCTTGTGGAATCATGTTGGTGTCGGAGATATGGTGTTTGAAGGGGGTAATATGTAATGTCTTCTCTATCTACCTTTTGTTATTCATTAAGGGCAATGTGAATTTTTTCATGCAATCTCTTCTTGTGCCCCCCTATTTAAATTAGGGGTGGGTGTTGAAACTATGGTAAATCTTGACCACGACCAACCTAATATTGACTGGAGTATTTATAAACCCAAACCCACTTGTATTTTTGTCACAACCAAACTATATTGAGTTGAGTATTTAGAAACCCACTCTCATTTGTATTACAATGATAAGCAACCCTATATTGAATTGGGTGTTTATAAACTCGCACTCATCTTTATTTTAGCAACAACCATCCTTTTACTGAGTTGGCATTCATACAACCACTCTCATTTATGGTCACAATCAACAATATTATATTCAGTTAGGTATTTATACAACCATTCCTTTGTATTTGTCATTTTTCTCCATGACCTCTCACTCATCTTAAGGGTAAGTGCCAAAATAGGTGTTAGCTTCACTTATGGATCTACACATAACCCTCAAGTGGGGCCTCCACCACAAATTTCATTGAGCCTTTGGAAGCTACAAGTAGAAGCATGCCATCTTTATCAAGAAGCCATCATCTACTTGAATGTAGGACTTCTTGAGTAGTATGGTTTGATTTTTCGTTATTTTGTTTTAGTTTTGAAAATACGTTTCATTTAAGTATGCTTTTAGGGAAGTTAAATTTTGTATGTGGTGTCATGATTGATTTTCATGTTGATCAATGAAGTAATTTGAGAATGTTAAATTAATTGAAGGATCAAAGAATGATTTAAGACATGCAATTTTTCCTTTAAAGACAACTTATTTATCTTTCATGTAGCGTATATCACTTTGAAGCTAACAAATGTCAAGCTTCACAATATAAATATATCTTTTCATCAGTTAGAAAGGAAAAATAAGAATTCAATTTGGTTCTTAAGCTACATGAACTTGTTGAAGTGCCCCTTTCAAAACACAAGGCAAGTGATATATTCGTCAATTAAAAAGCATAAAGTAAATATCATAGTGGGAAGAAAAACACCCAATCTAATAAACCAATAGCAAACAAATCAAAAGGTGCTTGCAAAATTCAAATTTCATTAGCTTCCCTTGATTCCACCTTAAAGTTCATTAGCGTCTCTCTAGCTTCTCTTCATGCCACATTATTACTAGCTTATCTACATTGTTAGTAAAGTTATTTTCCTTATGATATGCATAAAATTTAATTGTTAAAAAAAAAAAGTTAAACAAACCATATCTTCTACTCTCATATAATTTAATGTTAATTCACTTGTATTGATGGTTGAATGCCCTTGCTATTAAGATTAAATCTTTTACATAGTAGAGCTTGCAATGTAGAAAATTTCGTCTCAATAGTAGGCCAATGGAAATTCAATATACACCAATTATAAGTGATGTCAATAGACAAATAAAATAGATAATCTATCTAAATTGGCATTTCAAACTATTTAATTTTTCAACGTGACATTTATATATATATCACAAAGAAATTTAAAAGATGGGATGTTATAAGCCTAGTATGTGTTCAAGCTAGTCACTTTGAGAAGCCCATTCCTCCTTACATAGGGGGCACTTTAGCACAAAATTTTAAGCATCTATTGCAACATTTTTGTTGGCATTGTGCAAGAAAAGGTGTTAAGCATTATATCTATTGATGTTACTTACATAATCAACTCACACAATCATCCAATATTGCTTTACAAATTGTGGATGACCATTTCCTTGGATTTTGTCAATGGATTACCTATAATATATAGGAAACATACATGTGTTTATTCATAGTGTTGTGTTTCTCCAAACTGGCTATTCTCAATCCTACAACAAAACCTTGTTGCACCTTGGCTACAAATATCTTCTACCAACACATATGGCTGCATTGTGGATTGTGAATTATCATTATTTCTAACTGGGATTCACATTTCCTTGGTCATTTTTGGTAACCATTATCATTGATATTCAGTTCGCAGTTCCAATATTCCACACCATGCTAGAAGTGATTTCCCTTATTCCCTGCTTCCTTTCATCCATAAAAGCCTTTCTATAATTGGGACCAACAATTAAATCTAGTCACTACAAAGAGCTGCATTGCACTGGAGGGAGAGAAGAAGCTAGGAGTATGATGCACTAAAGCTGGTATCTACTACAATAACTTTCGCTACGTGGTGCCTAAGGAATATCACACATTTGTTTTCTGCAACAACTACTTCCACCAATCGTTGCATAAGGAAGACCATAGAGGTAAAAGTTTGAATAAGTGACTTTGATAGACCATACAGGTGCTTCATATTTGCAGTAGAAGGAGAAATAAGTTTGAATAGATATAATCAAAAGTTGACAGAGTGTAAAGGATTTTGTCATATGAAGGGTTTGCTCTTTTGGTCTCTCATTGTCTTACAGTTACAGAATGTCATTAGAATGATAAAATTTTAAAGAGTGGGTCACCAGTTTTGGCTTTTTTCTCGGCTCTGCCATACTATAATCTACTATGAATTATGGAGTTGTAATGTTACAGGCTCATATCCAGAGTGTATTAAACAAGACATTGAAGTATCGGGGAGCGTTTGTATAATGGTCTGGGAACAACTCTATGTGATTATTCAGATAGGAGCCTTGATAGTGTCTAACATTCTCATATTAGGTGCTATAGTTAATACCCATTTCATAGCACATAGTTCTCGAGAAAATGAAAAATATAAGGGTTAGGCTATCCTCCCACGACTCTGCAAAGGATTCAGACTCATCACATTCTCCGAACCAGTATAGGTTAACATCCCTATGGCATAAGTGGATTGACTCGTTCATTATTTCTCGTCCCTGTAAGGATTTTGGGTTTCAATGTTGCTTTAGATGGTGGCACTGTAGTGGTTTTCGCTGCCACTATTGTTTCCATCTTTGAACCTTTGTTGTTGTCCATGTTCGCCCTCTACATTTTTTGTCAGATTTTTGACTGTCACCCTGGCTTCTGATATCCCAAAGTTATTTTTTGGGATAGGTCTTCTCTGAATTAAAACATTCTCTGTTAGGCTCATCACTCCCTCAGTGACCATCTGACATCACACTCATATTCTGCCATACCATGGGCATCGGGATCCTGCCTTGGGTCTTTTCAAAGTTGTTGGTGGATCGGACAGAACATTCTCGAGGCTCTTTTGATCGGGGTTTCCACCAGGCATGTCGACATATTTGCAGGATGATGGCTCCTATTTATGGCGCATTATTCTTTCCAGTTATTTTTCATGTTTAACCCAACTTAGTCATCCATTTATGCACGTTGTACATTGTGGGGTTGTTGAAGCAATAATCTCCCTTCCAGATCCTAGTCAAGACCTAGTTGGCAACAGAGATAGTTGACACGGTGGATATACTTGCATCAGACACGTCGGCACATGAGGCCCTAATTGCGGCCACGCTGTCTGCAGAGCAGGCACATGCAATTGACACAGGGTTTGGGTCACTTTCAACGAAGGAGCCACATGGACGGATGCATGTTCGCAAGGGTCCACGACACAATATTCAACTGAATGGCCAAAATCACAATCATCTAGAGGCTCCTTCCTCAAGTTACAGACGCGGAGCACCTGTCAACCAAGTTTTCAAACCTGTTGTGGATGTAAAATTGGCTAATTTCAAGTACGAAGACCTCTAGGGCAGGGTTATGAGCCTCCAAAATAGGGCACTAGTTGGGCGCTGGATATTCTCAGACAATCTCAAAAAGGCATGGATACCTGGGAGAAAAACACATGGGCGCATCTTCTAGGGTATTCTCCAAAAGTCAATCGGATATTGAACTCATGGTTTAGCTTCCATTTTCTACACGAGGATGATTGTGAGAAGATACTAAAGTGCACATGTGTTTGTGGTCAGAGCTTTATGCAGCTTATCCCGCGGTACCTGGGATTTAACCCAATTGTGGAAACTCCCAAAAACTCTGTCGTCTGGGTCAAATTACCTGGGCTTCCTCTTTAATTATGGACTTGTTGTATTGTACAACAACCCTCCCCATTTGAAAATTTTAGAATAAATTTTATTTAGAAATGGGTAACCCTTTCTTTTTTAGATAGAAATAAAAAAATTGAGGAAATCCGATCATCATAAAATAAAACAATAAAAAGATTTTTGATTAAAAAAGCATGTATCGCATATCGCATATCTCAATTGCAAATAAACAAATGTAACATTAAATTTATTCCGACCCGATCAACTATAAATCTTATATCGCATCAGCACAAAGTATAAAAGTTTTCATATTAAAAAGTCTGATGCGATAAAGTAAATTGCAATCGCAAATAGGTAGAGTGTTATGTTTTCATATTTTCTTTGGAAAATTCCGATGCAATGTGACTTATCGCAATCGCATTTCGAATAATTTATATTTCATTTAGGTCTATTTGATAAACTCTGATGCGATGTAATTTAATCGCAATCACATTTCGGCGCATCAACATCATGGTTTCCTCCTTTATAAATGTTCCGATGCGATGGACCCCACTACAATCGCAATCGCATTTCGACAAATTCATATTACAATTCCATTTCTTTGGAAAGCTCTGATGCGACATGACTTTATCGCAATCGCAAATCGGTAAAAAACATGGAATGTCTTTTGGATTTCCTTTTGAACAGTCCGATGCAATAGACCATCATTTATTATCAATCGCTATTAGTGCTTCGCACATATCACTCATCGGAAAATCGCAATCGGAAGTTCCAAAAGGTAATTATTACGCCGAGATTTTGGTATTGCTGATCCCCGATGTACGACTATCATTAAACGAAAAATCAAACGAATTATGAAATGTAATGCGTGAATGTGACTTTTCTTAAGGGCATTGAATTTTAATATGGAGTTAATCAATTTAGCATCACAAATAAAATCTTTCGCAATATTTTTCTTTAAATGATTTCTTTTTACTTAAGGTGTTTATTCTGACTTGATTTCTTGCCGCTTCTAAGATTATTTTCTCATTCATAGGTGTGTAGAACAGTAATTTCACTTATTTGCAAAATTGTCGAAACAATACCAGAAAATGTCAAAAAAGCTTAATAAATCGCGAGCTGTTGTCGTCACAAAAGTTACCATCATGCCAAAGGAAAATCCATCCAAGATAAAGATAGTTATGGATACTACGTGCCAGGGTCTCGGGAAGCTTTCTTGAGAAGAATTCTATAACTTGCTTGAAGCAGAAAATCCTACAGTTACAGAAGTAAAGGTGACAGTGTCAGATGAAGAATCAGATTCAGATGATAGTCCTCTCAAAGAACTTGAAAATTATTTTCTTCATAGAATTGCAGCTCGGGTGAATGTATTCCCATATTATGACATAATACGAAGGGTGATAGAAAACACCACCATCATAAAGAGAACATTCGTAACATTTGGGGGAAAGATGTTTGGGTCCTTTAGAGCAGAAGACATCAAAACAATGTAGTCTAATTGGGTAATTGGGTAACAGCTTTACAAGAGTATGATATTAATATTAAGCCAGCCAAAATTGTTAGAGGACAAGGTTTTTTCATATTGTTAGCAGGAGCTTCCAACATACCAGAACATCAAGATCAAGATAATATTATTCAAGTAAATCAGATAAGTATTATAGATTTTGAATCTCAATATGCTGATCTGATCTTTTATTTGAAAAATGGTTATGCTCCTTCTAATCTCAGCTATAAAAGCAAGCGAGCTTTAAGATTAAAATCCAAAAACGTTGAAATCATTGATGATGTGTTATTTAGAAGAAATTATGATTCCATTCTATATATATTTCTTGAAAAAACTGAAGCACACAAGGTGTTGCAGGAATTACATGATGGACCAGCAGGTGGAAATTTTGGAGGAGACACTACAGCCCACAAAATAATCCATGCTAGTTACTATTGGCCTACCTTGTTCAAAGATGCACATGACTATGTAAGGAAATGCGAGACTTGTCAAACTGCTAGTTGGAGACAAAGGAAACCAGCCTTTCCTTTACAACCAGTAAATATTGAGCAACCATTTGAACAATGCGGACTTGATATTATTGGAGAAATTGTTCCACATTCTTCCAAAGAACACAGATACATCCTTACACCAATGGATTAATTTACAAAGTGGGTAGAATAAATTCCTTTAAAGGTAGCCAATTCTGATGCAATCATTGAATTCATTGATCAGTTCATCATTACCAGGTTTGGTGTACCTAATGCCCTTGTTTTTGATAATGCATATTATTTTTCTGGAAATAGTATAATGGAATTTGCAATCAAAAGAGTTTTCAAATTGAAATATTCAGCAAATTATTATCCACAAGGTAATGGTTTAGCTAAATCAACGAATAAAAATCTCATCAAAATCATCAAAAGAACAATTGATCAGAGTCAAAAGAATTGGCATAAGTCTTTAATTTTTGCACTATGGGCTGATCGCATAACTCAAAATGCTTCAATAGGTACTTCACCTTTTAATCTAGTCTATGGAAAAGAAGTTGTTATACCATCAAACCTAGTACTTCCATCTCTAGCCCTAGTCCAATTCATTGAAGAGAATCCTTCATCATCTCTTCAATTGAGATTTGATCAAATTCTTAAGTTAGAAGAAGATAGAGAGAAAGCTAAAAGTGTTCATACCAAACATCAACAACTCATAAAATCTTCTTTTGATTCAAGTTCTATCGGATCCAAAACTTTGCAAATTGGTGATCTTGTTCTGAAATGCGACAAAGCACATGAAGATAAGGGTAAACATACCAAATTTCAAAACATGTGGCTTGGACCATTTCATATTGTTGAAAAGATAGGCTCATCAACATTCATATTGCAAGATTTGACAGGAAAGAGAGAATCTCTTCCTGTGAATGGGCTTATCTTGAAAAAATTATTTTCTTAAGAAGGTAACCCCTTCTAACCTGTACATATTCCATTATGCAAGTTTTTTAGTTAACAAATAAGGTTGTTAATAGTCTTTAATTGACTTTTTACTATTTGAAAATATCTTTAAGAAAATATTGTAAATACTTATTTATGTAAATAAGAATTCTTAAGGAAATGATAACAGTTTTGGTTAGTTAAAATAAAATATTAAACCTTGAAAATATGTTTAAACATTTGCAAAATCTTCCAAAACCTTGAAAATATTGTAAATCATTATAAGTTTGTTAAGAAGAGAAAGGTTATCCATAAAAAGTAAAGACTTTTCCAATTTTGGCACTCAAAACTCTAAAAATTGTCATCCATTGACTCCTAAGGAGAAAATCATTCACCCCATCCATTAAAGTTGTGATTTTTTAGAATGTAATTCTAAGAAATTATCTGTCTAATATTAAAATATAAGAAGTCTCATCACGAGCCTTCTTACCATGACCATAAGAAGTAATTAAACTGACATTACCACTACTGCATATCAAAACAGGGTAATGGCTTATAATCATAAAACAAGGGGTCTCATCACAAGCCAGCTTGTTCAGTTTAGTTACAACTAGTGAATGGCATTGTTATTAACTGGCTACCAAACCAGAATAATGGCTTTTAAATTAAAAGAAAAAGAGAAAACACAAGATAGTATATCTTATGAATTTATCTTTTAAAGACTCATGCTTTTACATGGATGGGACAATGAATGATTAATGGTTAAAAGGTAACCCTGTCGAGACTATGAACGTTTGCAAGCAGCAGAGGCACTACCTGTGACAATATAGTAAATCACAAAGCTAAGAGCGGAGAGGCCCCCTACTTTATCTTTATCAACCAATCAAAGCTTGATTAAACCAAAAAATGCTTTTATTTTTGAGGAATTAAAAATATATTGTAAGTGATTTTTATTTCTTTTTCAGAGTTAGATTTTATTTAAATTTTTCTAAGATAGTTTTCATTATCTTTAAAACTTTTTACTTACTAGAAGTATAGTGTTCATTTTATTTTTTCAGAGATAACTGTTTATTCTAGTGAATCGCCAATTGTTGTACTGTACAACAACCCTCCCCATTTGAAAATTTTAGAATAAATTTTATTTAGAAATGGGTCCCCTTTCTTTTTTAGATAGAAATAAAAAACTTTGAGGAAATCCGATCATCATAAAATAAAACAATAAAAAGAATTTTGATTAAAAAAGCATGTATCTCATATCGCACATCTCAATTGCAAATAAAAAAATGTAACATTAAATCTTTTCTGACCCGATCAACTATAAAGCTTATATCGCATCAGCACAAAGTATAAAAGTTTTCATGTTAAAAAGTCTGATGCAATAAAGTAAATCGCAATCGCAAATCGGTAGAGTGTTATGTTTTCATGCAAAACTATGATGCGATGTGACTTATCGCAATCGAATTTTGAATAAGTTATATTTCATTCAAGTCTATTTGATAAACTCCGATGTGATGTAATTTAATCGCAATCACATTTCGGCGCATCAACATCGTGGTTTCTTGCTTTATAAATGTTCCGATGCGATGGACCCCACTACAATCGCAGTCGCATTTTGGCAAAGTCATTTTACAATTCCATTTCTTTGGAAAGATCCGATGAGGCATGACTTTATCGCAATCGCAAATCAGTAAAAAACATGGTATGTCTTTTGGCTTTCCTTTTGAACAGTCCGATGCGATAGACCATCATTTATTATCAATCGCTATTAGTGTTTTTCACATATCACTCATCGGCAAATCGCAATCGGAAGTTCCAAAAGGTAATTCTTACGCCGAGATTTTGGTATTGTCGATCCCTGATGTACGACTATCATTAAACGAAAAATCAAACGAATTATGAAAAGTAATGCGTGAATGTGACTTTTCTTAAGGGCATTGAATTTTAATACGGAGTTAATCAATTTAGCATCACGAATAAAATCTTTCGCAATATTTTTCTTTAAATGATTTCTTTTTACTTAAGGTGTTTATTCTGACTTGATTTCTTCCCGCTTCTAAGAGTATTTTCTCATTCACAGTTTTGTAGAATAGCAATTTCACTTATTTGCTGAACCGTTGAAACAATACCAGAAAATGTCAAAAAATCTTAAGAAATCGTGAGCTGCTGCCACCATCATGCCAAAGGAAAAGCCATCCAAGATAAAGCTAGTTACGGATACTACGTGCCAGGGTCTCGGGAAGCTTTCTTGGGAATAATTATATAACTTGCTTGAAGCAGAAAATCCTACAGTTACAGAAGTAAAGGCGATAGTGCCAGATGAAGAATCGGATTCAGATGATAGTCATCTCAAAGAACTTGCAAATTATTGTCTTCATATAATTGCAGCTCGGGCGAATGTATTCCCATATTTTGAAATAATAAGATGGGTGATAGACAACACCACCATCACAAACAAAACATTCGTAACAGTTGGGGGAAAGATGTTTGGGTCCTTTAGAGCAGAAGACATCAAAACAATGTACCATTTGCCAAATCCTCAAAAGACCTACAACAAAGCCTTCATAGAATATTTCACCTCAAGCAATGAAATTGAATCAGACCCAATTAAAGAATGGAGATGATCTCCGGACAAACATGCAGACCTTGCTGTATAATAAATACAGCAGAGTCTCTGCGCACCATAACAATTCTATGTTAACGCCATGATGTGCAAACTTTTTGGGTATGGTAATTCTGCAAGGTTTTCTATTCAAATGGTACCCCTGATTGAGGTCATTGTTGGTTCTGTTATTATGGATTGGTCAGTTATTTTATTGGACAAAATAACAAATAAAATTCTGGATTATAAAAGAAATAAGCATACTGGAAATGTTCCCCCATTTCATTTCTGTGCATATATTTTAGATGCCTTGTGTTTTAATTCTGAATTTCCTATTCTGGGTTGGAAATGGACCCCTCAAGATCCTATCCCTATACACATCTACCATAAGCATTTGTGGAAAGCCCATTTCAAGAACCATGTATACAGAATTTGCCATGGCTACATGTTTCCTATTTACCAGATAATTTTTAACCAACCCCCTCCTCGTCTCTCTGATAAGGCAAAACTTGACATATCCCAAATCGGAAATTGGTTTGGTGAAGAGAAGTTCACCTATATTAGAGTATTTGGAAGCATTGTTGAGCCTCATTTCTTACCTCTATATTTCCCTGATAAAATTTTAGCCCAAGAGATTTCTTACCAGTTGACAGAAAAAGGGATGTCCAGGTGTTTAAAGAATTCCAAAAAATTGATGTGGCCTACTTTTCCTTTCCATTTTGGAACCTATACCCTTAATGATTTTAAGCATGCTGAAAAAGAAGTCCTTAAGATACGAGATCTTAAGCTTACAACTGTTCTAGGCAGACAATATGATCCAAATAAAGTAGCTTTTGATTTCACAACTTTGGTCCAAATTGCTAAGTTTGAGCATGAGCCTGATGACTTCGATGATTTATTTGTCTCAATTGAGAAATTTTCCCAATTTTATGATCTAGCTAAATCTAAGTTTCAAGCAGAAGACATGAATAAATTTATGTGGTTTAGAAGCCAAAGATTACTTAAAATTCCTCTTAACCAGCTGAGGGTTCCTTTACAAGAAAATAAAAGTATTGAAATAGAACAAAAGAAAAAAGAAGATACAACCAGCAAAACAGAAAAAGAAGTGACAACCAGCAATATTGATGTGCAGTCAGAGAAGGAAAATATAGGTAGCAAGCCCGATATGTAGTCTAAAAAAGAAGATACGGGTAATAAGCCCAATGATCAACTTGAAAGAGAAAAGACCTCACAGAAAGAGGGAAATTCTGCTGAAATGACTATTACTCCCCATTTGCTAAGACAGTATGAACAATTCGCTCAACAAATAGGAGAACAAAACAATCCTCAAGTTGATAATCTAAACAATCGGGATATTGAGATTACTCTTGAAGACCCATCTAAAGAAATTGTGCTGAGAGTTGAAGACATACCTCCTCTGGATATCTTTTACAGCCCTATGCATAGGGCTGTTTTCAGAAAACAAATAAAGAGAAGGAAGATTGATCAAGGACCACTTGCAATTCCACAAGTTAATTTAATGAATATTGTTTGGAAGAACACTGAAGTAAATCCTTCAGAGGATCTTACTAAACTATCACAATATGCAGGTGCCTATAGTGCAGCTATTATAGATAAAGCTACTGAAGTCACTCAATTGGTAAAACAAAAAGACTTACAGATAGCATTATTAGAAGAAAGAACAACAGGTGATCAGTAAAATATATTACAGTTAGAGTAGCAGTTGGAAGAAGAAAGACTCAGAATCAAACAATTAGAAGAACAATTGAGTATTGAAAAGAAGAAGCTTGATCAGCAAGCTTTAAATAAACAACAAAAGTTCTCTCAAGAGGTATCCAAATTGCAGACATTGTTGCAAAATGAAAAGGCTGCCAAAGAGGAGCAAAATAAAATATTTCAGGAAAAACTGGATAAATTCAGGGATTATCCTAAACTGGACCAGTTCAAGACAGAAGCCCTTGAAGTGAGTAAGTTGTTGTCACAACAATTGAATTATCTATGCCAGAAAATATCACAAGTTGAACCCCTCTGTGAAATAACATCATCTCTCATCGAAGAATCAGTCAATACAAGGTTAGAAATTGAAAGCATCGATGAGAAGATTTCAGAATTTATCACATGGCAGGAAATAGAACAGGGTAAAATTGTGAATCTTCCTAGAATTGAAGCATCACATAAAGAGATTTTATTTGTTGAATGGGAAACACAGATGATTAAAGAAGAACGTGGTACATCAAGAGCAAGAGCCATAATGAACAATCTGACACAATTGGTTAATGATAGTTTGTCTGTAGCTAATTTAATTTCAGATTGTACTCCAGGAAAGCTGCCAAGGGTAAGAGAAACTGATACTAGGTGGAAGCAGGAATCAATCAATCAGAATCAAAAAATCAGTAAAATACAAGAAATTACATGGGATTTCCTATGGACACATTTGATTAAACCACACAGTGAACAGATGGCAATCAAATGCCTTTATAATGCCATCAATTTCATCATTCTAGAGCTCTCTGATGCCACATACACCAGTCAATTGCATTCGAGGCTGATTCATCCAACAGAAGTGAAAGATATGCTCAAGATCTTCCAGCTTTGCACATTGGATATTATGGAAATCCAATGAACCTATTTTATTGAAGATCGCAATTCTATTTTTGGATCTCCAATAATCTTTCTTAGCAATAGTTTAGTTAATTTGTTTTTGAATTTCCTATTTAAACCCCTTTCAGGCATTTTAGAAAGGGTCCTGAATTTGTAATATTTTGGGCTTGGACAATACATTTCTGTACTCCTTAACTATCTTATTTTTATAAAGATCATATCTTGTGATTTCATGGTGAATTATTTTTGAGAGTTGAATTTCTGTACCTTGAAGATTATTCTAAGTTAAAGCGCAAGATTCCTATGATTTCATGGTGAATTATTTTTTCGACTTGCATTTCTGTAAGTTGAAGATTGTTCTAAGTTAAAGCGTAGGATCAGAATATCAAATTGCATCAGGAGAATATCAAATGTATCTGGTATTTCTATCGATTTTGTTTTATTTTCTTTATGTGATGAAATATTCTCATTAAAATTTACTATCGCTTATATATACTTGTTTCTCAAATATTTCTTTATCATATCATTTTTGAAGATAGAGAGATATCATCTTTCATAGTGTGTGTAAATGATATAAATTTATGAATGCAATGTGCTATTATAACTCTGCTTAATTTCTTAAACAGAGTTATCATTATATGATATTGCATCTTTCTTTTAAGTAAATAATACATTTTCATGGTTATTTTTTAATTGAAACAATCTTTAAGTCATATTCATATTAAATACCCGGGTTAGTTTTAGAATTATTTGCAAGTCATAGATTAAGTTAGACAGATTAGCTCAGTTAGTTAGTTCCATTATTCACTTACACAAACACCCCATCACCAATCTTTTTCATTACTAGGAAACTGGTCCTATAAATCCACGTGAGCCACCATCCCAAAACGGATAAGGAGTTGTTCAGTGTCCCACCGGGTGGTTTTCTCTCCAATGTTTGAAGCAACGATTTTTGAGGCTTCAAGAGGACTATGAAGGCGCTTTTGGCATCGGAAACTCAGACGTGCCCGCCAAGCACATCGACCGGGACCCTTGAGGGAAGGATAAGATGATTGCATGGCTTTGGGTAGGAGCTCAATTTTGTATAGGGGCTTCATTGAACTATCGACCAAAAATGGAAACAACTAGAGACACTAGCAGAGGGTCGATTATTGGGGGCCTTATTCGTTGTTTCATGTGTGTCACCACACGTGCCATGAGATGCACAGACACTCAGGGCCACAGGCCGTGGGTACCTATGGTCACATATAGGCCTTTTTAGCATAAGTGGGAGGGGTCAGCATGTAGCATCCTATATCATCATTTCTCAGTAATTCATGTTGAGTCCCAAATTTTGCATCTTTTCCATACACTTTTCCATACCTTTTTCACTCCACCTAAACCTCCCAAATTGTCAATATCATGTGCGAAAAGAGCATTTAACATGTGGTTTTTAATTATATTTTTGTGTTTGCTATTTGATCTAGATTTTGTTCATTCAAGTTTGTGGAATCTTGCCACTTTTCGCGAGCTGGCAACTGCAAAATTTCCGCGGCTATTTTGTGAAACTACTATGCTACGGGTGTCTACAAGAGGAAACGAGCCACATGGGCGGTCGGGAGAATGGCCGTGGACATGGTTCGTGTCCCTATTAGTTTAGCAAACTCGTCCAAAGAAGCCACGGTCAAAAGCATCCACATGGAAGTCAACCATGGAGTTTCATGTCGTGCCGGACTACTGTTTCGTGTCACATGAAGACCCATACGGCCGTTTCTAAGCTTTGCGGAGGAGTTAAATCGACATGCTGTACGGGGTTACGAGTCGAATTCAAGCATCCACCTCTCGTAGATCTACTTTCCAACACGGCCATGCTCCTATATCCGTGGACGTAGTGGTCTACGTGCTCTCCACTAGCATGAACTTTGAGGAAACAAGTTATAGTTTGTTGTTATATATATTGCGTTTGCATACGCATATGAAGTTAGTTGATATTAGTGAATGTAGTCTATGTTATCTTTTGATTAATACGCTGCAGCAGTGATTACGCTGCACTTGTGCACGTAACATTACCATTCTGTAATATCGCTTTTAATATGAGAAGACTACCTTTTCAACTTAATTCGTATTGTTGAGGACCGTTGCCAAGGCGTAGCAGAGATTTTCTTTGCCCATAGGGTTTTTGTGTATTAGTGTATATTTCTCATTTCGATTTCTTTAGAAATCATTGTATCATAATCCATTCATATGTTCATACTTTGCTGAGTTGTTTCATTTACGTTTATACACATTTCCATAATTTCCATTTCATTTAGATACTTTTCATGCTTTATGATTGTTAATCAACGATCGGTGCTATGTGTCGGGTTTAGATAGGCGGCCCCAGGCATTTTCATAGCTTTTTGATTAATGACATGGAACTAACATTGTTCTGTTGCTAGTTTGCTTTTCATAGTTTTTGTTGTAATTTCAGTATGTGCTTTCTGTACATTTCAGTTTTGTTTTTTTTTGCTTCGATAGTTAAAATTTAGATATACTAATGCTGCTCATAGCATCTTCGGTTACTTACTCCAGAAAGCACGACAAATGGTGGAGCGATGGTGAGGGATTGCATTATGAAATGTGTAGTTTTAAGTATTAGTTTCTTTCACCAAATTTAGATATATTAAATCATGCATGACATCTTCGGTTGTTGCCTCCGAAAGCCACGAGGTTTGGGACGATGGTGAGGGATTGAATCATGAGTGTATGGTTTAGTATTGGTTACTTTCTGCGAATTAAATATATCGATTACTCAAGTTGTTTATGATTACTTCCGAAAATCATATGGACTAATGATGATGAAGGGTCGGAAGATAAATTGATGTAATCTGATTTAGATTTATTTTGTTGCAATTTTGAATTTCCTTAAGCATAGTTTCTTTTGTTTTTAGTTGGCGACAAGAATAGTTTGGTTTTCATGTTCACTAGTTTCTTGTTTTTGATTTACTAGATTAACGACACCTTTTCATTTCGACGGTACATTTTCATTTTTTCTTTCAAGTCTTGTCATTGTAAATTTCAATTTGCTTTTTAAATTTTCAAGTTGGTAAATCATTATAGGGGATATCACTTCCTTGAACAAACATAACCAAACTTGTTTTCATCTTAGAATTTCCATTTCACCTTAGAAAAACCAAAAACGACAAAAAGTTAAGAAATAGGTTATCTTGCACATATAGTGCGCCGCACTTCATCGACTACGATTCCCGGATTGACAAATTAAATGCGACAATTTAGGACACACTAAATTGACCAAACATTTTGGCGCCGTTGTCGGGGAAGTGTAACTAGGTAGCCAATTTCTTACATAAAATCATAAAAGAAGGGAAAACTTGATAACTTCTGCAGTATATGCTCTCCTCTTGCACCTAGTGTGATGCTGGGAGGATCGGAAAAGAGAGATATTGGTTTAGTAATTTCTTAAGTATGCTCTCTTCTTGCACCTAGTGTGATGCGGAAGATCGAAAGAGAATTATTAGCCCAACTTTTTTTTTAGAAATAAAAAAAATGACATGCATAGAGCTGAGATTCTAGGGGGAGGTTTATAGCTAAAGCCAAGAGTTCGATTTTCACAACTCCATCTTCTTCAAGGCATAGACCAGATTCACCACCATCTACCCCTAGCACTTAAGATTTTGGAAGTCAAGGAACGGCTAAATTAGAGGATTCTCCTATACCACCTACTAAAACCCACTTAGAAAACAAAGAGACTTTCTCTCATCCCTTTCTTGGTAGAAGAACTAGAGGACTATAAGGACTCTACAAAGAAACTATCATGGCGGAAGGAAGTAATAAATAGAGGTGGAGGTAGAAGAGGAGGAGATAATGGAGACAACAATGGTGAAGGAAATAATGGTAGAAATAGGGATTTGTTGGGATTCCCTATAGTTGATGAGGAAACTCATGCAACAATGAAAAATATCTCACCATCTGTTCTTCCTAACTTTTCATGGATTGCGAAGTGAGGATCTGAAGCATTTGCATTGTTTCGAGTTTGAAGTTGTGTGCCGAACTTATGACTATATGGAAGATTCTCAAAAACTCAAAGCTTTGTTTCCTTCAACATTGAAGGGATGCGTGCTGAAATGGTTCATGGGATTAGCCACTCAATCTATCGGGACTTGGAATGAAATGAAACAAACATTTTTGGATAGATACTTGGACTATTGTATGCCCACCAATCATAAGGATGAGGTATTCAAAATGATGCAAAAAAGAAGATGAAAATTTATGGAAGACTTAATTGAAAGATTTCAATACAACTTGAAAAGAGCAAAGATGAGCAACTTAGATAATGAAACCTTGAAAGCCCTCCTATTAAAAGCCATTAGAGATGAATGGATAGACATTTTAAACATGATGGGGAAAGGAGACATTTCTCAACTTCCATTTCGTGATATAACGCAGTCCATGTATCCATCTCTCGAAGGGGAAAATCTAAAACGGGAAAAGGGCACTAGGGATCCTTCTCTTATTGAGGGCTAACAAATGCGCAGAAATCTGGATCGGTAAGTAGAGTGAGGCGAGAGATTGGTAACATGCTTGATGAGTTTAAAGGCGATATTTTAGGGAGCCTTAGTGAACAACTAGACACCCTTAAAATTCAAAACAAGCGAGAAAGCGAGAAAACGAGATGCTTTAGCCATCTTTTGTCCGAAATGTAGGAAGAAACATGCTTTAAGGGAATGTCCCTTGGATGCAAAAGTTGTAGAAACATGTATGATTTGCTCGGAGAATCATGAGATCAAGGATTGTCCTTCAATTCCTGGACTCAAAGCTATTTTTCAAGAAGATCCAAATTCGATAGAATCTCTCTGTTTTGTCGCAAGGAGACCTCGTGAGGCAATAACAATCTCAAGGGGTTTAACGACCCTATGAATCTTCAAACCCCACCAAATTGGAATCCTTGGCAACAACCTTGGCCCCAACACATCAAAACTCATATAAGCCATGGGTACAAGGGATGCAAAATCCTTATGGGAGATTTGCTCAATTTTATCAATATCCTCCATCTTTTCAAAGTCAACAAATTCCACAACTTCGAAGCCCAAATCCACAACTTTTCATTGCCATTCCCACAACGACAACAACCTTCTCAACAAAATTCAAATCCTCAACTCATGCTTCCATACCAACGAGAAGACAAATCAACTTCCGGCTACGGCCATTGCCAAATCCTAACAATAAGAATCCTCAAACTACTTATATGGTGGAAAGGACAACAATTTCCTACCTACATGATTGTTCTACTACTCTCAACGATGTCACAACTCGGATACAGTAGAGTTTTAGAAAAACCTTCTATAGATATTCAAGAGAAAGATACCTGCGAGGAGGACTCTCTTCAAGTTAATAAGGGTTCGAGGAAGAATCTCTTCAAAATTCAAGCATGCAAAAAGAAAAAGAAAATTTAACACCCACAACTCCTATAGTTGAGCAACCAACATCTTCATCTACACCTCCTTTTCCGGAAAGACTACAAATCGATAAGGGGTGGAAAAACAAATCTTGTTGCCTAACTATTCTGACTTTCTAGATGAATTGAAGAATGTTTGTATCAAGATTCCATTGCTACAAGCCATTCGAGAAATTCCTATTCTAGCAAAAACCATAAAGGAGTTGAGTTTCAAAAGACAGGAAGGAAACTAAAAGACACAAGAAGAATCCACCTGGTAGGAAAGATTGCGAGACATTATGATGGGAAAAATTACTATGCGAGAAGTATGTAGATCCGGGAAGTCCAATTGTCCAGAAGACACATATAAATGGGATAGAAATTCCAAACACATTGATTTACTTAGAGATTTGCTATCAACATTATGAGTGAGACGGAGACTATGGAATAGTTAAAAAACTTCTAACCTTCTTTTTACACCTACTTTATTGCAACTTGCGAGATCGATCGGTTATTAAACCGAGATGGTGTATTAGAAGATATTTCGATCTCCTTAGATTCTTGGGAATATCCGGTAGATTTTATGATTTTGACTCCCAAAAGTAATCTACGGAGGACATCCACTTATCTTAGGAAGACCTTGGCTAGCCACGAGTCGATGCTTTTTATTAGTTGTAGATACGGAGACATGTACATTTCTAATGGTAATTCGACAAAGAAATTCAATTTGTATCCTCCGGCCAAGAGCAATCACGAAATAGGAGACAATGAATGGGTCGATGATGAGAACACTATACAACCTTTGTCTTTACCATTTTACGGAAATCGGTGAGGATAGTGTCGAAATTCTGAATACATTAGAAAATTTTGAGATATCTTAGAATATGACCCCACACAATTTCGATTGGAATGCGACATAGAATATTTATCATCTAGACAAATGTCTCTTTACTCTATGGAAGAGTTTTGGTAGTGCTATTGAGATTTTTCCCGAGACATTGAATATCAACAAACATTTGGAGAAGTCACAACAAGAAGAACTAACCGGAATCTTGCAAAAAAATTCTCTGCATTTGCATGGGAGTATACTTGACATGAAGGGTATTGATCCCTAAGACTTGCATCCATCATATCTATATTGAGGAAAACGAGTAGACCAATCGAGACAACCTCAAAGAAGGATGAATCCAAATCTTAGGGAGATAGTGAAAGAAGAGCTCCAAAAAGGAAAACTTCTCAATGTAAACTTCATTTATCCAATTTCGGATAGCCGATGGGTTTCTCCTTTGGTTATAGCATGCTCTAAAAAAGAATGGTAAATGGAGGGTATGCATTGATTACGAGATTGAACAAAGAAACTTTGAAGGATCACTTTCCTTTGCCTTTTATTGATCGGGTATTAGATACATTAGTGGGTCAAAAAAGTACTTTTCATTTTTGGATGGTTTTAGTGGTTACAATCAAATTCCGGAAGGTAGCACACGAGAGATCAAGATAAGACCACATTTACTTGTCCATGGGGAACTTTTTCCTACGAGTGCTTCCTTTTGGGTTATGTAATGCACCGACAACATTCCAAAGAAAGCGATACTAGGAATTTTTACGATCTAATCCCATGATTGTGTAGAGGTTTATATGGATGATTTTACAGTTTATGGTAATTCATTTGAAGAAGCATGATAGAAAATTTGGAAAAAATTTCTCATAAGATGTAAAGAAACAAACCTTTCATTAAGCCATGAAAAATGCTTTTATGATGTTTCTTGAAGGGATTGTTTTAGGACATCATATTTCGGGAGATGATGGGATTAAGGTTGATAGATCAAAAGTTGAAGTCATCTCCAAGTTGCCTATTCCAAATTGTCGAAGAGATGTTAGAAGTTTTTCTAGGATTTACTACTTTGGTTACTACTTAGAAGATTTATAGAAAACTTCACTAAAATAGCATCTCCACTCTTCAAAATTGCTTACAAAAGACTTTGTGAATTTAAATGGGATCCACGATTGTCAATCGGCTTTTGAAACTTTGAAAACAAGAATATCTGAAGCACCTATTTTGAGAGGACCAAATTGGAAACTCCCTTTTCATATTTCTACGGATGCTTCGGATACGGCCTCTTGGGATTTGTGTTGGGTCAAAAGATTTAATTCCTTATGCCATTTATTACACCGAGTAAAAATTTGACTCCCACGAGAGTTGAACTATCTTTTGTATTTGAAAAAAGAGTTTTTTAGGCTTGTTGTTCATGCAATTAATAAGTTTAGACATTACATAACGAGGCTATGAAACTTTTATTCATACGACCATTCTACGCAATTAGATATTTAATGAACAAACCTGTTACTAATGGCGAGGAGTGACAAGATATGGCTTTTACTTTTGCAAAAGAATTCAATATTACTTTGTGTTGGATAGACCGGAAAACGAGAATACTGATGGGCTGATTTCTTGTCTAGGATTTCGAATACTAAAGAAGATTCTCTGTAGAAGATAAATTTCCACGATGAATACTTGTTTGCGGTAACTATTAAGACCCCTTGGTATGCGGAATATTGCTAACTATTTGGTTACGGGGGAAACTACCTTCACATTTATTTCCAAGAGAAAAACGAAAGATTATTCGGGAGAGTTCAAAATATTCATGGATTTCTAACTTGAATTGTTTAAAAACGGGGCCGGATCTTGTGATCGGAAGATGTGTCGAGGGAAGATGAAATGCACGATATTCTTAAGGCATGTCATGATGAACCATGCGGCGGACACTTTGCGGACAAAAGGACGGCCTATAAAATCCTTTCTTTGGGATATTATTGGCCTTCCCTCTTCAAAAGATGCGAAAAACAATATGTCAAAAGGTGTGATAGTTTGCCACAGAGTAAGGGGAAACCTACCCTTTCAAATGAAATGCCATTGCAAACACGGGTACTCATTGAACCCTTTGAAAAATGGGCTTTAGATTTCATTGGACCTATTAATCCACCATCTAAGCAAAAGAAGTATATATTGGTTTGTCTCGATTATGTTACTAAATGAGTAGAAGCTAAAGCATTAGTATACTGCTATCGAAAATTAGTTGTTCATTTTTCTTTATGAGGATATTTTTACTCGCTTTGGTGTTCCCAGAAATTGTAACGAGATCCAGGGGAGCCAATTCACATCCAATTTGGTGGAGAAGTTGATGGAAGAATACAAAATCAAGCCTAAGAAGATCTACTCCTTACCATCCACAAGCGAATATGGTCAAATGGAGTCCACAAACAAAGTTCTTGAAAGTATCATCACCAAAAGCTTGTTCATCGTACATAGAAGAGATTGGGCGAGAAAGGCTTCCCGAAGCCTTGTGGGCCTACGGAACTACATGGAGAAATACAACGAGGACATTCTCCCTATGAACTTGTTTATGGGAAAGAAGTCTTGCTCCCCATTGAGTTCCAAGTTCAAGACCTTCAAGATAGCGGTTCGGTTGGGGATGGACTTATCGAAGCCCGAAAAGCATAGAATGGAGGCAGATTGAATGAGCTAGATGAGATCAGAAAAGAAGCAATTCTAAGAACTGATCTAGTTCAATATCAAAGAACTAAATGGCATGACAAATATATCAAAGGGAAGAAGTTTCAAGAAGGAGATTGGGCATTGTTATTTGATTCCAAGTTTAAATATTTTCAAGAAAATTTCGAGACTCATTGGCTTGGGCCATATGAGATTGACAAGATCTTTAGCAATGGAGCTGTAAGAATCAAGACCATTGATGAGTTTCAAACTCCTCTTATCGTGAATGGCCATAGATTGAAAGATTTATCATAAGCCACTCTCAAAAAGAGGACTTTGTCAAGTTGTTTCAAGAAAGTTACACGATCGAGTTTCAGTGCGGAAAGAATTCTTCTTCTCCACCGGCCTAGCTTTCTGTTTTTCGGTTAAAAATATAAAAAATAAAAAAATAAAAAAAAATAATAATAATAATAATGGTATAAGCACGAAAACCAATCATTGATTGGCAGATCCTTATCTGAGATATAGGGTGAAAATCGGGGAAACACGACACTCTATATTTTTCCATCTCTCTCCTTCATTTCACAAGCTTTGTCACCACCCACTCCCATTTCATTCCACTTCATTCCACTTTCATTTCATCTCATTCCACTTCATTCACTTCATTTCATTCCATTCCATCAATAAAAATCTTTTTCATGACCATTTCCCATACTGGTCATTTTGTCATTTGTTCATTTCCATTCATCGAAGTAATAGAGCGTATCAGTTTCGCGAGCCGACATATGTTTCCGCGGGTCGACTCAGGTTTCGCGACGGAAAGCGGATCCCGCAGCCTACTTACTCGTGTTTCAAAGAGAATGTACGATCGGATGTTATTTTCATAATTATGAAATAAAATGCGGGAGAGAGGATCAATGGAGAATTCAAGACACCTAATGGAGATCGGGTTAGTTGAAGACCAAGGGCAAAAGGCAAAGATTCCAAAGTCATGAATAAAATTTATTTCAAATAGTATTGAAAAACACATTTTTATATATTTTTGAACCATGTAGACTCTATCCATTACGCGCAATGATTATGATTGTACGGTTAAGTAACCTTTCACGATCTCCATATTATCCTCTTGCATTTATTCACAAACGGTTTCATCGATTAAACCCGTATTTTCACTCATGATCCAATATCCCACCGGTGATAATGAAGCGTATTTGATTTGACCAAGGACTCTTACAAGCCGCATCAAGTCTACTTAACCGTTGATTGAAACGTGTTCACATTTATTTCGTAGCCACCAAAATTCAAAATGCGGGTGAATGTGTTATATTCTATCAATACACTGCGAGTCCTATCTTTGTTATGTTTTCGAAACCCCACTGCGATTACTTGTTTTTATTCCGTTTTCGTTCCTTTTTGCTCATTCTCACTCCAGGTATATCTACCCACAGTCTCTCACTCCATTACGTTGTTTATGGTGTTCATTCCCATTTTATGATACATCCCCACCGACCATTATTGTGCTCGTTCACGAGCATTCAACCATTCTACTTCCATTTGAAACCCTCACGAAGGCAAATTGGGCAAATTGGGTAAATTGCTCGAGGACATGGACGGAAGGACCAAAGTTTATAGAGGGATATACTGCAAGCAAAGGAGATATTGAAGAAAGCAAAATGGGCACGCGTTTTATTCGGAAATTCGAGGTTATCACGAGAGAAGTTACGAAAGCATTTGCAAGGTCGTTTGATGGCTCGAAGCGCGAGATTGGAGACCTCAAGTTTGCAATCAATGAAGCAACTATAGCAACGACCACGAAAACTTCTTCGGGAGGGAGAGCGTTGGTTCAAAAATAAAAGCATCAGAGTGATGAGGCATGGAGAACAATCTTACGAAACCAAGGTATGGACATAAGCTGTGATTTAAGAGAGGGAATTCACATTGCATGCATTGAAAGAAGAATGGGCCACTTTATCTGCTAATTGATTTCAGAAATTCATTACATGTGAAGGCCGTTTTTGGGTCCATGTACATGTACCATACCGGGCTATTAATGAATTTTCTAGAAAACCAAACTCTTAATCTCCCATATTTTCTATTCAATAGCTTGAAGAAAATCGCTGTTTAGTGATCAAAAACACTTAGGAGATGTAGAGCCTCATCTATATCACCTACGGCGTTATAAAAATTCGATTGAAAAGGAGTTAAAGGGAAAAGAAAAGACACATGGGAACAATTTCTAGTTAGACTTTCTTTGAGGAACCTCGGGAAATACTAGAAGGTATTTCAATAATAAGAAGGAGTAGAAGAAAAAGAATAAATGTTGAAACCCAAATTACTCTTGCTCGAAATTCCCGCAGCTAGCACGGCGAAGAAGAATTAGGAGGAAAAAGAACAATTGAGGAAATCCAAAACACTCCTACTACTACTATGGAAAGAAGCTGATAGAGAAGAAAGATTGGTAAAAAGAAAGAAGAAGGAAATCAAGGGTAAGAAGCCAATAATACCAAAGGGAAAAAAAGAAACTATTGAGAGTTAGTACACTTAAAACTCCTTCTTCGAAGAAGAAGATCATCAAATGCTCTACTGAAAGATTAGTTTATCTTCAAAAACGAGTCATCCATGCCCAAGAAGGCGAGAGAAAGGAAAACAAAAACAAAAGGATAGTGTACCACGAGCGTGTGAGGAGAAGCGAGCGAGACTTAAAAGGGAAATTAGAGAAAAACGCAAATTAAGGGTCCTCATTTCATTGATTTGGGTGAGGAGACATGTCGAGAGCGAGTCCCCCAACGACCATAGTCCATCTCGGTCGGTTAGTGAACCCGGTTCATTTCATTCCCAATCGAGACAATGAGCATACTCCATCTTATTCTCGAGAGAAAAAATATTGATGTAAGCTCCCTCCTCGGCGAGATTTTGAACATAACTCTCCTTTACGACATTTTGGGGGACAACCTGATAAAAATGATACACAGAAATAGACCCCAAGCGACGGGAGGTATATGACTATATAGAATCTTTGGAAAAGGCGAGCCACGGAGTCCAAGTATTTCTTCTTCTATTCGGCCCTCATACATTGCGGGATGATTTAGTTCAATCATTAAAACAGGAAATTTTTGAAGTGGAGCTTTTAAATAAGAGCACATCAAAAATGAAAATGAAACATTGAAAAGAACAAGGCAAAAATTTGGACAAGATCATCCATGATAATACTATGTTACATTTGGGAATATGGCAAAAGAAGAATAAGAAATTGAAAAGGAAATGCCGAGGAAATTGAAGCGGAGGCACTTGTAAATATCAAATTTAGGTGCTTAATGAAGAAACCCGGAATGATGAAAGCGTGCACCAAGGAAGAAGAGAAGAGGATTGGATGTCTTGGTTTGATATCAAGGCACACATGAATTGAGAAAGAAAGAGTATCAAAATTTTTTGGTTGCATGAGGACATGCAACACCTTCACGTATGACAAGTATGTTGAGTCCCAAATTTGCATCTTTTCCATACACTTTTCCCATACCTTTTCCCACTCACCTAAACCTCCCAAATTGTCAATATCATGTGCAAAAGAGCATTTAACATGGTTTTTTAATTATATTTTTGTGTTTGCTATTTGATCTAGATTTTCGTTCATTAATTTGCGGAATCTTGCCACTTTCCGCGATTCTTTTTGACTCCCGCAGCTATTTTGTGAAACTCTATGCTACGAGGTGTCTACGGGGAAACGAGCCACATGGGCGAGGTCGGGGAATGACGTGGACATGGTTCGTGTCCTATTGGTTCAAGCAAACTCGTCCAAAGAAGCCACGGTCAGCATCCACATGGAAGTCAACCATGGAGTTTCATGTCGAAATGGGACTACGTTTCGTGTCACATGAAGACCCCATACGGCCGTTTCTAAGCTTTGCGGAGGTTAAATCGACATCCGTACGGGGTTCGAGTCGAATTCAAGCATCCACCTCTCGTAGATCTACTTTCCAACACGGCCATGCTCCTATATCCGTGGACGTAGTGGTCTACGTGCTCTCCACTAGCATGAACTTTAGGAAAGACGAGTTATAGTTTGTTGTTATATATATTGCATTTGCATACGCATATGAAGTTAGTTGATATTAGTGAATGTAGTCTACGGTTTATCTTTTGATTAATCATGCTACGTAGTGATTACGCTGCACTTGTCTTGCCGTAACATTACCGATTCTGTAATAGTACGTAATATGAGAAGACTCTGCTTTTCAACTTAATTCGTATTTGAGGACCGTTTCCAAGGCTGTGTAGAGGCCTTTGCTCGGCTAAGGTTTTGTGTCTTAGTGTATATTTCTCATTTCGTTTCTTTAGAAATCATTGTATCATAATCCATTCATATGTTCATACTTTGCGAGTTTGTTTCATTTCTACGTTTGTATACATTTCCATAATTTCCATTTCATTTTTGTCTTTCATGCTTTATGATTGTTAATCAACGATCGAGTGTTTATGTTTTTCAGGGTTTAGATAGGCAGCCAGGGCATTTTCATAGCTTTTTTGATTAATGACATCGGAACTAACATTCAGTTGCTGCTAGTTTGCTTTTCATAGTTTTTGTTTTAATTTCGGTATTGCTCTGTACATTTCAGTTTGTTTTTTTTGCTTCGATAGTTAAAATTTAGATATACTAATCGTTGCTCATAGCATCTTCGATTTGCCTCCAGAAAACTATAATTTGAGTGATGGTGAGGGATTGCATTATGAAATGTGTAGTTTAGTATTAGTTTCTTTTACTGCAAATTTAGATAGTATGATCATGCATGACATCTTGATTGCCTCCGAAAGCCACGGTGGGACTGATGGTGAGGGATTGAATCATGAGTGTATGGTTTAGTATTATTTTACTTCTGCAAATTAAATATCGATTCATCAAAGTTGTTTATGATTACTTCCGAAAATCATATTTGGACTAATGATATGAAGGGTCAGGAAGATAAATTGATGTAATGCGGATTTAGATTTATTTTGTTGCAATTTTGAATTTCCTTAAAGCATAGTTTCTTTTTGTGTGTTTAGTTGGTAGCAAGAATAGTTTGGTTTTCATGTTCACTAGTTTACTTGTTTTTGATTTACTAGATTAGTGACACCTTTTCATTTCGGCGGTACATTTTTCATTTTTCTTTCAAGTCTTGTCATTGTAAATTTCAATTTGCTTTTTAAAAGTTTCAAGTTGGTAAATCATTATAGGGGATATCACTTCCTTGAACAAACATAACGAAACTTGTTTTCATCTTAGAATTTCCATTTTCACCTTAGAAAAACCAAAAAACGACAAAAAGTTAAGAAATACGGTTATCTTGCACATATAGTGCGCCGCACTTCATCGACTTACGATTCACAGTTGACAAATTAAATGCAGCAATTTAGGGACACACTAGAATTGACCAAACAAGTCATCTACGCCTTCCTCCTAGCCACTTATATCTCTCATCTCTCGCTTCATATTTCGGTTAGGCATTTTTGTCCTCATCCGGTGTATAAATCCTTTGATGATGTCCATATGCTTAGTAATTATATTTCCCATGTGGGTGCGGGAAAAATTCAGAGATTGACCATAGCTCCTCGAGCGCACCGTTCCTCTTAAATGCCTTTTCCCTCTGGGTTTTTGTCCCTTGTTCCACAGACCCCTCTCATGTGGAACCCCCGATGATATCCCCATCAATGTTTTCGCTTGAGTGGGCATCCCCTTCTTCGGAATAAGCTCCTTTGAATGAACCCCCTTTGGAGTCGCCCATCGATTCAATAGGCATTGACATTGATTTTCTTATTTGTAAACCCGACCTTGACATATCTTCTCTCACTTTGTATATGATCGCCCTCCTCCGCAACCCTCTGCGACTATTTCTCCAACATTTCGCTCTCAATGTGAGTCGATTCGAAAAAAAAAGGTAAAAATGGAGGCGGTACATCTTAGAGCGAGTTAAGTCTAAGTCGTTGTTTTTAGAAGAGTTGGATGGGTTTAGGGAAATCCATGTTACCGCATCATTTAATAATCGGGCACTTAGAGCATACCAACCCTAAACGGGGTTCCATAATGACTTCCAAACTCTCACTAAATATTAGAGGGGTGGGTGAACCCTCCAAGCACCTTCACCTTAAGGAAATTTTCGATGAGACCCAACTCGTTGTTACGGTCTTCCAAGAAACCATGTGTACTCTGTTTTAAAGCCATCAAACTATTCCTTCTTATTAGGCCTGCTGTCATCTTGCTTGTATTAGCTCGATTGGAAATGTTGGTGGTATGTTCATAATGTGAAACCGACATGGCTAAATTTCAAAAATTCATCTTCTTTAGTGGCATCATTTTA
This sequence comes from Pinus albicaulis, assembly GCA_034641835.2. Classification (NCBI taxonomy): domain Eukaryota; kingdom Viridiplantae; phylum Streptophyta; class Pinopsida; order Pinales; family Pinaceae; genus Pinus; species Pinus albicaulis. The sequence goes on from CM076579.1 coordinate 1,007,929,219, forward strand.
TCGAGGTCGATTTGGGGTTACTCTAAGGAGTTTATATATTATCAATTTATATGATGCTGAGTCACCATCGAGTTGCATTCTAGGCTCACCTCAACTCATCGACCATTCTCGGCATTAGTAATCTCATTATCATGGGGGACTTTAACTCCACTCCTCGCTGTCGCTGAGAAGTATGGGGCAAGAAATCTCAACGGGGATCCTTTAGCTAATCGCATTACACTGATTTTGGGTCGACCACCATGCCGTCAGACATTTGTCCGGCTCCTGCGCACGACTTGGACTAATATGAGTACTGGGTGAAGATTCATTGGAAAGCGGCTAGATAGGTTCCCTGGCACGTGAATCTTTGTTTGTGAATAGCTTGGGAATATGCTGTCACAAGTTGTATCGGCTTCTTTATCGAGATCACTTGGCCATTTTCCTATCATGGTGCATGGAACTAGATAGGAAAATGATCCCTTTCAAGTTTAATAGAATATGGATGAAGGACCCGTATTTCCCAGGGGTTATTTGGTTGAAAATTTTGGAAATAAGAAGGAAGCAATCACGGAAGGCAATGTATGGAGGGATGCTGTCGAATCAAGTTGCACTTCGCTGAAGCGCAAAGTGAAGTTTTGGGAGCGTAGGAAAAATTTAAGTCCGAAAGATGAAATAAATTTTATTTCCGAGAAGTGTGACGAGAGATTTATGAGAATATGAAGGTGCTCCCTCCTAGGACACCCGGACTTACCATATGTTGGAACAATTGGAAAAAGAGGAAAAATGAAATTCCCCGAAGATACGAGGAGGTTACATGGAAGCTTAAAAGTTGTGCACAATGGCTAAAAGAAGGGATATCAATACTAAATAGTTTCATCAACGTGAAAAATGGGCGTGAAAAACGGGAATTCCATATGGCACATTGAATCCTCGCGAGGAAATGCAGTTTATTCAACAAATGAGATTCAAAAGGAAGCTTTTGTTATATTTTTCGGAGATGCTATAAGGAGGCGAGCGGATAGATCATACTTCATCAAAAGTGGGTGTTGTAACACTATCCTCGAATGTTTGAATCTCATGCGGATGAGGAGCTCGGCTCGTAGTATATCCAAAGAAGAAATTATGGGGGATGCTGAAAATCTTTTTCTCGTGACGAGAGCCCTCGCGGCCGAGTGGGTGGTCAACGGAGTTCTTCATACACTTATTTAGTCGATGGGGAGATGAAATTACGACGGTGGTGGAGAGGTCCAAGCACATGGGATTCATTCCGAGCAACATAAATTCAATATTCTTAGCATTGATCCCCAAGTCCTCTAACCCGTGGACTTTCAAAGAATTCAGAGCCCATTGCACTATGCAATACCATTTATAAAATTACCTCCAAAATCATTACGGTTCATATTAAAGGCGTTTTCATCCAAGTATATATCAGTTTATAAATATGGTTTCCTTCCGGAGTCGATCCATTCATGATGTGATTGCATAGGCTCAAAGAAGTCCTTCATTCAATTCACACTAGGGAAAAATGGAATCTACTGATTATGAAGGTGGACTTATATAAAGTGCACGATAGCGTGGACTCGTCTTTCATCGGGGTTGTTATGCTCAAGATTGGCATGTCTATGCACAACATAAGGTGGATCATGGCTTGCATCTCTTACGTTAGACATTCGGTCATCATCAATGGAATTCCTTTCGAATTATTTAAGGTTGGTCGCGGCCTTCATCGGGGATGTGCCCTCTCGCCATTTATTTTTATCCTTGTAATGGATGGTTTCCAACAAAATCTTAATGGAGGCAAAGAAAAATGGAAATTTTGAAGGGCATTTCATTCTCACCCTCTATTACTATTAATCACTCTTTATTCATTGATGATCTCTTGGTTTTTGGCGAGCTTTTTAGAGAATAATGGGTATACCTTCAAATAATATTACATCAGTTTGGGGGCAACATCCGGCCTACGTATTAATGGGGGGAATCGTCATGGTATATGCATATGGGGATAGCACGAAATAGAAACAATTGTTGCATTATTTTGGGGTACGGGAAGTTCACATTTCGTAAAGTCTACTTTATCTCCCGTTTCGCGGATGAAAGCCTATGGATAAAAATCTTGTGATCGGACATGGCTAGTGGACAAGTTTAAAAACGGGAGAATCCAAAAAATGGTCTCATCGTTGGTTGTCACTAGGAGGAAGGTATATTCTTGTCCATGCGGTGCTGCAACTGCTTAACTCGATATACGTGGGCCCATTTATTTTTTATCTCCCCATTCGGATCATCTCTCTCATTAAATCAGCCATCTCGTGTTTTATATGGTCGGTGCAAAGGGCTTAAAGAAGTTTCATTTGTGTAAGTTGGATACTCTATCAACTCCCAAAGCGAGTATGGTGGGTGGGGGTTTACTAAATGTGTGGTTCTTTTCACATGCCCTCACGATGAAGTCACTCTAGAGGGCACTCACAAGCTCGGGCTTTTACGGGTCGACCATTATCAAACACAAATATTTGGATGGGCCTCATCTTTTGCGGCTATACAAAAAGACATATGTACATCGAGAAGAGAGGGTCTTTCATATGGCAAGGGTTTCGAGAAAGTGATGGGTCTTTTTGCTTTGAGCGCTTGACTTGGGAAATTTGGCAATGGTCAAAACATTCTTTTGGGGTGTGACAAAATAATGGGGATCGGCTTTCGACATGTTGATATTGGATGAACACCTCCTTCACGGGTTAACACGAGAGGGGCATCTTCTTTCTCTCACGGTGATTTCCCACTTTGGAAACGTGGCTGCCCGATATGGAAATCAACGTCTTCTATGGGTTTGATGGGTGATGATGTTGGCCATTAGCAAGGATTCGTGGAGTCTCTTCAAGTTGGGGGGCTTATGTCTTCTACAAGGGGGAGATCTCATTATATGGGGAAGGTGCATCGAGAGGGGAATTCCATTGTAGTTGTTAAGTCTTACAAGCATATAATGTATAATCTAAAGGTGGACAAGAATCCTTCTCCCTTTCTTCCTTTTTTGGTCTTGGCACGTTCCTAATAAAATATTTGTTATTTGGATGGTTAGTGTGGAAAAATCGATGTACCGACTTGGGAAAACCTCATCAAAAGGGGGTTCAATAGTCCGAGCTAGATGTGTTTTTTTTGCTTGGAACAATTTGAATCTATTTTTCCATATTTTTCCCCCTCGCTACCGCCATCCTCAATCTATGGTATCTTTTTTTCGGCTTTCTTCCCGATCCGAGGTTGGTGGCCACATAGTACATTATTAGTGCTTTGACCGATTGGGGGCCTATTCCACTCCAGTTACAAAGTTTTTCCTTTCTTCCTTTCTCGGGAAGTATGGAAGGCCCGTAACCTCTTCATATTTGAGAATTGCTCGTGAACATGCCTCACATTCATGGTGAAATATTATCCCGGACATCCGGAGCTTCCTCCCCTCCCCTTTGCTATTAGGAACCTTTCCCCGTCGCCCTTAGACCTTTTCCCCGTTTCTCTTCTGGTGGCCTTTTTTTGATGGAGCTCAACAAGGGGTATGTGGATGTGGAGCCCTGGATCAATATTGACAAACATGAGAGATTTCAACTCCTCTAGAGCGCGAGGCAAAGGCTCTAACACGAAGCGGGCAGAGTATTGGCTTTATGGAGTGTCTATGGATGGCTTACAATATTCAAGCGCTCGTCGTGCACATATATGGGGATACAAAACTCGGGTTCTTGATGGCATCACTAGGAAGTCTTGTTTCCGACCTAATGGTCTACTTAGGTGGATTCATCGTATTAAACGCCTAATGGCTATTCTCAAGGAGCCACCATTGCGGCATATATAGAGAGAGAGAGAGAGCAATACGAGAACAAATCTCCTCTCAAAGTGTGGGTTGGAGGCTTCATTTGGCATCATAAAGATACAACATAAAAGTCTACGAGTTGATCGAAGAATGCTGTCATTCCGACTCCATGAATGATTTCGACGCAATTAGAATCTCCGTGGTTGACTCAAGGCTAGATATGGTTTTGGGTTCTTTTTTCCTGTTTTTTACTTTTTTTTCTTGGGTAGGCATAAGGCCTACGAGATTTTTCTTCTCTTCCATTTTTAATGGTGTCATTTTTTAAAGCAAATGGTTCTGACTGGATGGGTAAAGAAAATAGGATGTTTCTTCCGATATTTTCATGAGGATATGTAATATGAAGTGGACGGGACTAGCATGCTCATGTTTTACATATACGAATTCTTGTGCCCATTTTTATTGATGAGGCGGGAGTATATGCATCTATATGCATTAAACTCATAGATTCTATCGAGTTTTATGTACCTGTGTTTACTAATATAATAGTAATGCATGGTGTTTTTTTCCTCTCTCGAAGAAAAAAAAAGTGCGGGTGGTACTATCTAAAACGATAATCTTGTTATTTTGCAACAATAACAATGAACCAATCCATTTTTTCAATCAGCAAGGACACGAGTACCAAAGCTAGTACACAAGTCTCAAATAATTTATCCAAGCGATATCGAATTCTATCGTTGAGACTATGAATCCGAAAAAGTTATCTTATCCAATGATAATCACATTCAACTTTTTTCTCTGCGATTACTTCCCTTGATCCTTTGAACAACCATATTCAAGTAGTGCAAAATTCCTCCCCCAATTCTAGGCAATGGACAACTTCTTAACACCAAGGAGTGAAATACAACCAATCTATCCTCGCATGAGGGTCTGCTTCAACAAAAAATCCAGGCACATCCAATGTAATGGCATACAAGGATAAGTGAGCCACCATGTCCAACAAGTCAACTCATAATGCCTGCCTAGTCAAGATTTAATATAAAGATCCACTTAAATTTATCCAACACATTATATGAGCAACTCGTGATAGGAGTACTCGTGAATCAAGCAACACTCATTAAACCCTTCTTCATCTCCCAAACCGAATTATTCTCGTACTCACATTCCTAAAAAAATCATGAAAAATGTGAGTACAAAACACATATGTTTTTACAATACTCATTAAGCCCTTCTTTATCACCAAGATCTGAATTGTTATGTACCCCTGTCATAAAAATTCATGAAAATGGTAATTACAAAATCCGTAACTAGAATAAGGGTGGCGATAATAACACCAAGCATACAACACTATCTACTTTTTTTCTCTAATGTAAGTTTATCCAAGCGTCTCAAGGAAATAAAAAAATTATACAACACTTGTCTACTTTTTCTTCCATTTTAGTTTATCCAAGCATTTCAAGCGAAATAACAACAAAGAGGTTCAAACATTTCATATTTAGGAGTTGGGGCTCCTCACGGGAAGGATAGAATGAACTTTTTTCGCCAAACAAATTGTATATGATCTCTTGCATCGCCCAATAACTAGACACTCTCGGCGGGGAATAGTGGTTTCACCCAAGGTAACGCAAGATATCATTCCAATTTCCTCGCTAGAATATCCCTACTTACCAAGTCTACCCTTAAAATAGTTCAAAATAACCCTTCTTCTTTCCCAATGTAAATATTGAAAAAAAAATACAACTATTATTGTTTTATAATTATTCATTAAGCAGTTAAAATCCCCACACCTTCTATCTAATGATGTGAAGGATATTATATTAACAAACTCTCCTACACATAAATCTTCTTGTGCAAGTTACGTTTATCCTCTTGTTACACGTTATTTTTTCACCATGACATTTTACCTGTCAATATAGGTTCATCATCATCCATATTACGCTCCCTTAGAAGTCAAAAAAACCCTAATGTTCCTAAACCAAGTTCCTTTGAATTCGAGAAAAGCTCATTAAAACCCTAAAAGTCTAACTCAGCACTTTTCCTAGCCCTTGTATCGCGAATCCACGAGATATTTTCTCTATAGCTCATGGCACATCCCGCATATTTTGCATATTAAACCTACGAAGCCCCGTAAACGAGTCAAAAATAAAGGGGAAAAATTAAATTCTAGAAGCCCACTCAGTCGAATATTCTCCAAGCTGGGAAGCTTCTAGAAACACATTCAATTCTAGCTTTATCCTATACTCATGAGCTCTATCCCTTTACTCATGGAGTTTATCCCTTGGTATATGCAGCTCAAATCCCTTCATGAGAGGAATCCATCCCCCTCTTCATGGAACTAAAACTACCTCCATTTCTCTATAAATTGAGCTCATGTTTCGATCTCAGGGGTGGACTATAGCTTGTAGATGGTAGACATACATATTAGTTCATGAAGAATTTCCTAAGAGAGCATACTCTCTCTACTAGCCATTTTTTATATGAGAATGATCACACACTCATGTCCATAACTTCATTCTAGTTCGGAAGCTTATCAATCTCGAGAGAGGACAATTTTTCAAGACCCCACGAAAGAACCTCGTATAACATCAAGGAAACAAGGTTGTAAGGTTACTTCTTATTATACAAGTTAATACAAATGGATTCTATTTTTCTCATTAAATTGTTCATGTATCTATTTGAGTAATTTAATTCTTGGATTCCTTGATCATCGAGATAGATTAGTGTTTTCTAAATTATTATATCTTGCGTGTGCTTTTAATCCTTCTTTCGTCCTTGATTGCGGGTCTCACATGCTTTAAGTGATCTCTTTTTGAGCAATTGGATATAAATATTACGTGTAAGCATTGGACTTTAGGTGGGGGCATGCCCTCATACTTTGTTAATTAATAATTCTCGAATCAAAAATGATCTAGAGAAAATGGTTTGCATTTGGTTGCTTGTTTCTAGATATCCTTTAGGATACTAGGGAGATCGATTCTTGTCCTCAAGAAGGATTTATCCGCATAACAAAATGGCAACTCCATCTGGGGAATAGAACTTAGTTTTCCTTTTTATTTTTTCAATTTGAATTTTAAGAGTCTTCTAATTTTGATTAATCTAAAACTAGGTTGCGTAGATAACTTATCAGAATCCCCTGAAGAGAAAATCTGAATTTTTTATTTTTTATCTCGTATTTTTTTTCCTGGCCTCCGTTTTTTTTCTTTAAAGACGGTGCGGTAGCCTCCACGAGTTTTTAGTTCGGAAACGAGTTGTAGTACCAAATGTTCTCCATTAAAACTTGCGGACTTGTTTAAAAATTTTAAAAAAGTTAAAATTCTATTTTTAGGAGCCAGATTACTTGATTCTTTGTGTTTTTCCCCCTATCCCATTTTAGCTATCAAAATCTTATGTGTGAGTTTCTTTCAGCAACTTTTTGTGTCGGACTCTGTTAAGTTAATTGGGTGTTTTGAGTTTCTTTTTTTGAGAAATTCTTAATTTGATTTCCTTTGGTCATTACTTCGAGGTTGTTTCACTCTCTTAAAAAAATTTGCATCTTTTTTGCTTTCGTTTTTTGCATTCTCGCTCATTTGCCGGGGGGCTAAATTGTGTCCAAGTGTTAATCGCCTTTCGGTTTTTTTATTTTTTTGACCTTTGGAATTCTCACCCAATTTTCTTTACTTACACTTAATTGGTTCTTTAGATTACATTGGAATCACCTTGTGTTTGATAATTCTTTTGCATAGATCACATTTATATAATTAGAATTCTCATTTTCAGAATATGAATGAAAAATGTGCATAGATTACATTTGCATGCTTTTCAAGTGAATTGTGCATAGATTACAAAGTCGCATAGTTTAAATTCGAAAAAAATCAATCATAGATTTAGATCAGTTTCTTTGATTTGAATTTACATGTTTTTATGCTTGTTTTAAAAACATAAAAATAAAAAATTGGAATTGATTAACATTAGTTTTTCTTGATAAAATTAGTGCAATAGAGAATTTGTTATCAATTTTGCATTATTGGAAGTGAATGGAAACTCTCTCCTTACTTTAGTTAGGATTCATAGAATTGAAAAGATTACATTATCATATTCGATTGCATTCGAGCTTTAGGTTAGGGTCATAACACCATTGCTTTCATATCTATTTACCCTGTGAGTAATAACGGCTCAAAATGACACGGTATTTTTTTAATAAAATTCATCTAGAATTTTTTACATTTTCTATGGCTCTTTCCACCAATCTAGCTTAGGCTAGTGCTTTGGAATAGGTTGTAGTTAACTTTCCAAAAGAAACAAAACAAACAATAGTAATCTTGCGATGAAGGGAAAAAATTCCAATTGTTGCAATTGATGCTCTGGGAAGCTCTTCTTAAAAGAGTCAAGCACGAGATCATGTCGGAACCGATGAGGTAATCGTACCTATCTCATTGGGAAAGATAGTAGGTGTGCACATACTAAAAAGCGTAAACCTCGGATAGACCATTGTCGAGGCGCACCGGGATCACTTGTTGGTAAACCTTGGATTATATCAACGAGCCTTCGAGGAGATTGAGCTTGTTACTCTTCCCTTGCGTGTATATCGGATCGTAGACTTGTTCCCCCGGGTGCATTTGTCTCGGTTGGTGACCTTAGTGGCCATAATCTTTAGGATTTTTCCCAAGGTGACGGTGGAGGGAAGGTCCCACTCGTACACCGGGAGCGAGATGTTGACTAGACTCACTTGGACTTTCTAAAGGGTACTCTTTACTTTGAGATGGCATAGTGGAGGTACTTGCACCAAAAGCTATTTCATTAGCGAGGTGTTGTCGTGGGTAACTATTACGACCGCTAGTTTTTCAAATTGATCACTACGACATTGGATTCCATCATCAACTAGTGATTTCCCTATGAAAACCAATTGTTTGTGTGTGTTTGTTTGACTCCTAGATTTGATAGTGTGTGTTCATTTGTTTGTTTTTTTACTTTTTTAGAGACCTTAGGTGTCGATTGTGAATTTGAATTTTTAATCAAATTCACGAGGTTGAATCTAATGGCAAGCTGCTCCAATTTACCAACCAAGGAACCCCCTCTTAATGATAATCCTAGTATTTTTCCTTACTTTGGAAATGCTAGTCCTCCTTATTTGGCTACATTGACATTACCTATATTTACCATAGGTTTACCGGTATGGTTATTTTCAGCTTTGTTGGCCTCAAATACTCAAATTGTTCCACCTCAATTGGATGCTTCACCCCAACAGAGTTCACCATCTCAACATCACCAACCTCAAGTTGACTCTTTACCTTCTTCGCCCAACATGTCTTCCTCCCTTTCTTCCTCTTTGCTTGGTAAAAAGCCTTGCACGCTAGTAACCGAGGGTGGCTAAGAAGAAGGAAAAGAAGCAAGATAAGAAAGAAATAAACCAACCAACCATGGTTGTAAGTGTTGGTAATGTTGAGGAAACCTCCAACATGCATCACAAACCTAAATACCCTTCGCAAACTTTGTAAGGATGACCACTTCCCTTATCAATTTTCCCTGGTATTCCAAAGGTCTTGGAAGTATGGTTAGAAAAATCTCATCGACTTAATATTGATCCATCGACCGGTGATTGTCAAGTTCCGGGGAAAAAAAGGTTAAATTTAGGTTTCCTTGTAGATTATGCAAAGGGAGTCATCAAACTCACATTTTCCTTGTATGGATGAAGCCTCAAAATTGTTGGAAAACCTTACTATTCCATAGCAACAACTTCCAACGTTGTTACGTAAACTTTCTCCCAACCTACCATCAATTGACGTAAGTGATTGATCTAATTCCAAGTACGATCTAATCCCGCTCTTCCATTGAAGAGTGAAAATCATATCACTCGGAGTTGATGATCCATTAGTCGATCAAGTGGTCGACTTGATTTCACATCCGATCGATCCCACTCTCCTCGTAGAGAGTGAAATTCATACCGCTTGAGTTCTTTTGTTACATCGGATTCTTTCTATGCCGGGGGGGGCATTTCATGCTTTCTTCATAACCCCCTCCAAGTACCGAGGTATTTTCCTTTGATTGGAATAGGTCGATAAAACCTCGTCTTCCTCCATCCCTTTCCAAATCATTGTGAAGGTTTGTGGTAAGAATGTGTGTCACACAAATATAGATGAAGGTGCTTCGAGTTATTATTTTATCCTCAAGCTGATTGGCAAGCTTTGGGTTCCCTCTCCGCTTGTACTTGTTACGCAGAATCTATCGGCTTTTAACATAACCATTATTGAACCTTTTAGGGATCCTTCCTAAGTTTCCTATTACCTTTCGGAAGGTAAAATTGTTTGTATTGATCTTATGGTAGGCTCGGGGCCCCTTGGATTTCAATTTACTCCTTGGGCGAGACTATGTCTATGCGAAGTAGAAAGTTGTCGTATCGACACTTTTTCGCGTGATATCTTTCCCTCACAATGAAAACATTGTGACTGTAGACCATTTTTTCGTTTGTTAATCTTGATTCAACTACCAATAATCCAACACCCCCTGAATTTTCCTTATACGGAAGTGATATCTACCCCGCCACGAGTTAATTATGTGGCAACCAATCCTGATGTTTTCGAGTTTACCAATGCAAGCGAGCCTCTCAACGTTTGCTCGAATTCATTTGACTTAGATCCGATAATTGACATGTTGAATTCTATGGGAGTATTTGAACACAATGTTCTTATCCCTATTGAATCCCTTGACATGTGTGCCTTCCGGAGAACTTGTTCTTCCATTCGAGTGAAGACCTCTTGGAAGCCATGATCGAGGATTATCCCTTGACATGTGTTTCTTCCGGTTGGAAAGCCATGACAAGGTTACTATGAGGATGGTTCTTTCTGTGTCAACCTCGTTAAAAAATGAAACAAGCCCTTATGAGGATGGTTCATTTTCCTATGTCAACCTCGTTAAAAAAATGAAATAGATACCTATGAAGATAGTTCTTTTACTGTGTCAACCTCGTTAAAAAAATGAAACAAGTTCCTATGAGGAGAATCTTTCACATTCTTGTGTCAACTTTGTTAAAAAAATGAATCGAGTTCATTATGAGCATAGTTCTTTTCTGTGTTAAGCTCGTTAAAAATGAAACAAATCCTCTCCTCGATTAAGTCGATTCTTTCATCTAATCTCGTAAATGAACCTTCATTCCATCCGGCTATTAGTAACCGAGTGGTCTACTTAGTTGAATGAAATTAAGCTTGGGGGGGGTGTATGCTCTAGCAAGTTACGCTTGGGGGGCATCGAAACCAATCTCAAGCATAGTTTTCCTTTGTTTTAAGCTTGTGTAAAAATGAAACCACTCTCAAGCACGCTTTCCCTACGTTTCAAGCTCGTGTAAAAATGGAAAACCACTCTCAAGCATAATTTTTCCTATGTTTCAAACTTGCATAAAAATGAAACCTATCTTGAGTCCATTTTTGGTTATTATTTTCAAGACTCATTAAACTCATGAAAATCATTTTGCTATCTTTCATTCTTGTAAAACACATCAAAATGTCGAATTCTTTCCATCTTTTCTGCTCGTAAATTAAATTTAAAGTCACTAAGCGAGTATAATTTTATCACTTTTTTGGGCTCTTTTAAAATTACGAAAAAGTGAAACCCCTAGAGTTTTATTTTAAGCCCAATTCGGACTCTCTAAACATGAAAATGTCATCGAGTACTTGACTATTCGAACTCTTTAAACGAAATGAACGGTCGTCCTTTCAGAGTATAAGTTTACCCCTTTTCCGGACTTAAATGGACTATTTACGAAAAAGGTATACGTTAACTAATCATGGTCAATAGAGTTATCTCTTGTATTATTTTACCATTTTTCGGGCTTGAGACTAAATTTACAAAAAAGTACAACCATGGGGTTTTCTTATGTTTTTCTTCGACTTCCTAAAATTGAAAAAACACCGATTTTCACCTATACTAGACTCTTATTTAACGATGAAAGGACCCGTCGATTACAAACGAGAACGAACCACTCCTCCTTAGGGTTTGATTTTAATACTAAGTTGGACTAATCCGAAGGATGAACTTACACAATAAGAAAATGGTATCCTCCTCAAACTTGTAAAAAAATAAAGAGGGTACTTGCCGTAAATGGTGGGGGGAAGAGAGAAAAATGAATCAGCGTTGTTACCCTTGTTTTAAAAGCGAGTGATACCACTATTGAACACAACACTTTTTTGTCACACTTGTACACTGGGTTGGGAAAATCCTTTGTCTAATGATTAATCAAACAACATTGAAAGTCTTCGGCGAGTTTTCGATTATTAGCTTTAGGTAAATTGTTACCAAACCATCTGCATGGTGTCGTTATGTGTTCAAGAAACAGTTCAAATAACACCATTCATTACAAACATTTGTCTCCATTCGCGTTGACCATCCACGAGTTAGTCATTGCTAAAAATTTCTTCAAAACTTGATCTAATGGTTTCTCGTGTCGTGGGCTTTCTGCCGACGGGTCACTTTCTATCGACGACGGCTCATGATTTAGAAAGTTGATCTAGAATCCTATCGGTACCTTTGGATCGCATGCCCTAATGGCAAGTTTCTCGCCTTCGACGACGGAGTTGCATCATTGACCTTCGAGTAAAATGATTCTCGTGAAGTATTGCAAATCATTTATTCACACTTCATGGCTTGTGCTGAGTACTTTGAGAGCCATTGTCATTGATGGTGGTTTCTCTCACACTTGTTAACGAGTTCACATCATTGTTCACTTGTTAACGAGTTAACGATTCACAATGATAAGCGCAACCCTATATTGAATTGGGTGTTTATAAACTCACACTCATCTTTATTTTAGCAACAACCACCCTTTTACTGAGTTGGCATTCATACAACCACTCTCATTTATGCTCACAATCAACAATCTTATATTTAGTTGGGTATTTATACAACCATTCTTTTGTATTTGTCATTTTTCTCCATGACCTCTCACTCATCTTAAGGGTAAGTGCCAAAACGAGTGTTAGCTTCACTTATGGATCTACACATAACCCCTCAAGTGGGACCTCCACCACAAATTTCATTGAGCCTTTGGAAGCTACAAGTAGAAGCATTCCATCTTGATCAAGAAGCCATCATCTACTTGAATCTAGGACTTCTTGAGTAGTATGGTTTGATTTTTCGTTATTTTGTTTTTAGTTTTGAAAATACGTTTCATTTAAGTATGCTTTAAGGGAAGTTAAATTTTGTATGTGGTGTCATGATTGATTTTCATGTTGATCAATGAAGTAATTTGAGAATGTTAAATTAATTGAAGGATCAAAGAATGATTTAAGCCATGCAATTTTTTCCTTTAAAGACAACTTATTTATCTTTCTTTCATGTAGCGTATATCACTTTGAAGCTAACAAATGTCAAGCTTCACAATATAAATCTATCTTTTCATCGGTTAGCAAGGACAAATAAGAATTCAATTTGGTTCTTAAGTTGCATGAACTTGTTGAAGTGCCCCTTTCAAAACACAAGGCAAGTGATATATTCGTCAATTAAAGCATAAATTAAATATCATAGTGGGAAGAAAAGCACCCAATCTAATAAACCAATAGCAAACAAATCAAAAGGTGCTTGCAAAATTCAAATTTCATTAGCTTCCTTGATTCCACCTTAAAGTTCATTAGCGTCTCTCTAGCTTCTCTTCATGCCACGATCATTACTAGCTTATCTACATTGTTAGTAAAGTTATTTTCCTTGTGATATGCATAAAATTTAATTGTTAAAAACACAAAGTTAAAAAAACCATATTTTCTACTCTCATATAAGTTAATGTTAATTCACTTGTATTGATGGTTGAATGCCCTTGCTATTAAGATTAAATCTTTTACATAGTAGAGCTTGCAATGTAGAAAATTTTGTCTCAATAGTAGGCCAATGGAAATTCAATATACACCAATTATAAGTGATGTCAATAGACAAAATAAAATAGATAATATATCTAAATTGGCATTTCAAACTATTTAATTTTTCACGTGACATATATCACAAAGAAATTTAAAAGATGGGATGTTATAAGCCTAGTATGTGTTCAAGCTAGTCACTTTGAGAAGCCCGTTCCTCCTTACATAGGGGAGCACTTTAGCACAAAATTTTAAGCATCTATTGCAACATTTTTGTTGGCATTGTGCAAGAAAAAGGTGTTAAGCATTATATCTATTGATGTTACTTACATAATCAACTCACACAATCATCCAATATTGCTTTACGTATTGTGGACGACCATTTACTTGGATTTTTTTCAATGGATTACCTATAATATATAGGAAACATACATGTGTTTAGTCATAGTCTTGCATTTCTCCAAAGCTTGGTTATTCTCAATCCTACAACAAAACCTTGTTGCACCTTGGGCTACAAATATCTTCTACCAACACATATGGTTGCATTGTGGATTGTGAATTGTCATTATTTCTAACTAGGATTCACATTTCCTTGGTCATTTTTGGTAACCATTATCATTGATATTCGGGTTCGCCGGTTCAATATTCCACACCATGCTTTCAGAAGTGATTTCCCTTATTCCCCCTTCCCTTTCATCCATAAAATCCTTTCTATAATTGGGGCCAACAATTAAATCTAGTCACTACGGTGAGCTGCATTGCTTGGAGGGAGAGGAGAAGTCGGGAGGATAATGCACTAAAGTTGGTATCTACTACAATAAATTTCAGCTACGTGGTGCCTAAGGAATATCACACATTTTTTTTCTACGCAACAACTACTTCCACCAATCGTTTGCATAAGGAAGACCATAGAGGTAAAAGGTTGAATAAGTGACTTCGATAGACCATACGGGTGCTTCATATTTGCGGTAGAAGGAGAAATAATTTTGAATAGATATAATCAAAATTTGACGGAGTGTAAAGGATTTTGTCATATGAAGGGTTTTCTCTTTTGGTCTCTCATTGTTTTACGATTCTGAGAATGTCATTAGAATGATAAAAGTTTAAAGAGTGGGTCACTAGTTTTGGCTTTTGTCTCGGCTCCATATCATACTATAATCTACTATGAATTATGGAGTTGTATTGTTACGGGCTCATAACTGCAGTGTATTAAACAAGACAACGAAGTATCGGGGAGCATTTGTATAATGGTCCGGGAACAACTCTATGTGATTATCTCGGATAGGAGCCTTGATAGTGTCTGACATTCTCATATTAGGTGCTATAGTTAATACCCATTTCATAGCACATAGTTCCCGAGAAAATGAAAAATAGAGGGGGTTAGGCTATCCTCCCACGACTCGCAAAGGATTCGAAGTCATCACATTCTCCGAACCAGTCTAGGTTAACATCCCTATGGCATAAGTGGATCGACTCGTTCATTATTTCTCGTCCCCTGTAAGGATTTTGGGTTTCAATGTTGCTTTAGATGGTAGCATTGTAGTGGTTGTCGCTGAGTGTTGTTGTTGCCATCTTTGAACCTTTGTTGTTGTCCATGTTCACCCTCCGCACTTTCGTCGCATTTCCGACCGTCACCCTACGCTTCGATATCCCAAAGTTATTTTCCGGGGATAGGTCTTGTCCCGAACTAAAAAAATTCTCCGTCAAGCTCATCACTCCTCGGCGAAAATGCGACATCACACCCATATTCTCGCCATACCGTGGGCATCGGGATCCCTACCTTGGGTATTTTCAAAGCTTTGTTGGTGGATCGGACAGAACATTCTCGAGGCTCTTTTGATCGGGGGTTTCCACTAGGCATGTCGACATAGTTGTAGGATGGCGGCTCCCATTTATGCCGCTTTATTCTTTCCGTGCCTGTTTTTTCATGTTTAACCCAACTTAGTCATCCGTTTATGCACGTTGCACACTATGGGGTTGGTGACGCATTAATCTCCCTTCCGAGATCCTAGTCAAGACCTAGTTGGCAACGAGTAGATAGTTGACACGGTGGATATACTTGCATTAGACACGTCAACACATGAGGCCCCTAATTGCGGCCACGGCGAGCGCAGAGCGGGCACATGCGGTTGACTTGGGGTTTGGGTCACTTTAAACGAAGGAGCCACATGGACGGATGCATGTTCGCAAGGTTCCACGACACAATATTCAGTCGAATGGCCGAAATCACAATCATCTACAGGCTCCTTCCTCAGACCCCATGTACGCGGAGCACTCGTCAACCAAGTATTTAAACTCTATTTGATGTAAAATTAGTTAATTTCAAGTACGAAGACCTCTCGGGTAGGGTCATGAGCCTCCAAAATAGGGCACTAGTTGGGCGCCGGCTATTCTCGGACAATCTCAAAAAAGGACATGGATACCGGGTGAAAAACACATGGGCGCCTCTTCTAGGGTATTCTCCAAAAGTCAATTGGATATTGAACTCATGGTTTAGCTTCCATTTTCTACACAAGGATGATTGTGAGAAGATACTAAAGTGCACTTGTGTTTGTGGTCTGAGCTTTTATGCAACTTATCCCGTGGTACCCGGGATTTAACCCAATTGTGAAACTCCCAAAAACTCCGTCATCGCGGGTCAAAATTACCTGAGCTTCCTCTTTAATTATAGACTTTTTTTGTACTTGTACAACAACCCTCACCATTTGAAAATTTTTAGAATATATTTTATTTAGAAATGGGTCCCCTTTCTTTTTTAGATAGAAATAAAAAACTTTGAGGAAATCCGATCATCATAAAAATAAAACAATAAAAAGATTTTTGATTAATAAAGCATGTATCGCATATCGCATATCTCAATTGCATATAAACAAATGTAACAATAAATTTATTCCGACCCGATCAACTACAAAGCTTATATCGTACCGGCACAAAGTATAAAAGTTTTCATGTTAAAAAGTCCGATGCGATAAATTAAATCGCAATCGCAAATCGATAGAGTGTTATGTTTTCATATTTTCTTTGCAAAACTCCGATGCGATGTGACTTATCGCAATCGCATTTTCGAATAAGTTATATTTCATTCGAGTTCTATTTGATAAACTCCGATGCGATGTAATTTAATCGCAATCGCATTTCGGCGTATCAACATCATGGTTTTCTGCTTTATAAATGTTCCGATGCGATGGACCCCACTACAATCGCGGTCGCATTTCGGCAAAGTCATATTACAATTCCATTTCTTTGGAAAGATGCTGATGCAACATGACTTTATCGGAATCGAAAATCGGTTATCATTTGTGTTTCCCTCTATTTTTTATATGTTTTCACGTTGAAAGTGTATCAAAGGTGCAAGCTAGTTTAAAAGTACTTACCGGATCCTAGTTTACTTTCATGTCTTCTCTCTAAGTGTGTGTCAAAAAGCTCGGATAGTTTAAAAGTACTTACCGAGATCTTAGGGTCGCTCTTTGTTCTTCATATGTTTAAATTCCCCTTCTTATTGTATCATTTCATTCCATGAATCAAACTTTCAAGAGATCCTTAGACATATATGACTTGCCCCATGGACCACTCTTGCCTCTTGTTGTTTCAATTAAACCCTATTATGACTCCATAGCCCAATGGACTAAAACCTACAATTATCTATCTTTTCACGCCAAAATCTTGTTCTATTTTCTTGCAACTTCACACCTTTGAAACTATTTGCACTTAGCACTTTCCACCTCAAACAAAAATCATGCTCAACCATCCAAAAACAAAACAAACTCTCGGCCTTCATAACTAGCCTAATATCATTACCCCAAAAACTTCAAAGACAAATCCATCTTTGCACTTATTGGAGAGATACCTCTGCGGATTCAGGGAGGGCTAGGTCCTAGAATCCAAAAGTGGTTGAAACGATGTTGTTTCACGTGATCGGACTTTGCCAATCTTGGTCGATTACAAATTCCTAACATTTCTCGGCGACTCGGCGGGGACTCGAAGTTGAATTTCTCACCTTAGGTTCCCTTAAAAAACTTCATAAAACCTTGTGAGTAAAAGCAACCTTTTCAAGCACTACCAAGAAAATGGTAATCATAGTAAAACTTGTTTGAATTAGTGAAAAAACTAGGCAAACCCTAGGGTTCTCATGAATTTATCTAACCTTGAAAAATCGAGCTTGTCTTAGCCATAAGAGTACACTTGTCTTTGTCTCATAACGCAGTAGCTAAGTTTTGGAATAGATTTAGCATACTCTTAACAACCAATAGAACCGAAAAATAACTTCGAAAAACCCAAGAATATTTCGAGATTGGTATCCAATAAACATGGTGATGGACCATAAAACCTTTTACCTCCCTAGGAGCTAAAACTTCCACTTGGCGACTCCACAATCCCGAACAGACCTTAAGACTCTGCTGGGAAGAACCCTTATCATTCTAATATCATTCAAACTCGGTTAGAGGATTTGTAGGATTGGAATTGGTGTAAAAATATTAGTTAACCTTCTAAAAGACTTGTCATACCCTGGTTGAACTTTTCTTGTTTATTTGGGTCTGAAAAAACACGAGCATAGTGGCTCCTAAAAAAGATTCACACTAGAGCCTATCACGACCCTCCCCGACCCACACTAAGATAGTTGATAACCCTGTAAAGTATCCTTAGGAAGTCTCCTAGGATTAAATTATCAATTGTTCTTAGATCACCCTTGAGAGCTAATTCGGTTCTGAAAAATATTTCTACCTCTACAACAATCACAAGTTGACTTAGTAAATCCCTTTAGAACCGGGTCTCTTGATGATTTAGATCGGTTAGATTACGAGTCTTCACTTTCATCTCCCGAAACAAGTGAACATCCCGGTAGTAGAGAAACCACACCTCCGAGTTTACATTTCCTTCACAAATTAGGTGTCTCTCATCCAAGATCACCCTGACGAATCTACTCCCGGTCCATCCACTTCTTCTCACCCTACATCCATTGTTCAAACCACTCCACTTCATCCCACTTTTCCTTTTATTAATTCACCTCTTGTGAATCCACCCCCACGACATATCATGGTAGCATGGTATGCTCCTTAATCCTTCCTGTACCATTAGTCAATCTTCCACAAGACTATCAGTCCAAAATTCCATTGTATGATGCTAGTAATGTTGCAAGCTGCATCACAACATGTGGATAAGATGAATGACTACTTTGACGAAATGAAATTGATGATGATTCTATCAAGCTTAGATTATTTGCTCAGAGCTTAGGGGGGAGAAGTAAGAAAATGGTTTAAAGGATTAACCCCCCCCATAAGTATCAATGATCTCCAAAGCCTTCCATCGGACATTCTTAAACAAATGGGAAGTAAATAATAATCCTCTCCGTGTCCTTTCTAATTACAAGAACCTTCATAGAAACACGGGGAAAGTGTACAAGCTTATTGCTACCGGATTTAACGAGCGTCTATAACGCCCTCTTTCCCCTGCATCTCGAAACCTCCACAAGGCTCAGCTTTAAACAAGTTTCATGAGGGGGTTTGACCACAGATGGGCTATCAGCGCGAGAGAGGGATCCCTGCAACTCTTGAAGATATGCAAAAAGTTTCTCTTTCCGTGGAATTCAACTTGATGGAGAAGAGAGCAAGAATGAAAAAATGAAAAGAGAGTGTCCTTTAGAGAGGAATATACACCCTCTACTTCCAACTCAAAAGATGGAAAGAATGATGGAAGAGATGATAAAGAAAATGAGCATCCTTGAGAGAGCACAAACCACCAAAACCAAAGCTCGCTCACCAAAATCGAGAATTTTATAAGGAACCAACCTCCAAACGGGACTCGGGGAAGATGATCAACGAGATCACTCCTCCCTTTCATCAAAACTATGTAAGTGAGGTTGAGGAAACGAGATGAGATAATAGAGGAAGATGATATCAATATGCTGGAGGTAGATAATGATGACTTTGAGATTCATTATGATAGAAAAACAAGGTCTCTATACACCTTATGGTGACAAAAGAGATGATGATGAAATTTATTATCAAGAAATGGAAAATTTCATCATAGAGTCTCAAAGAGAATATGACCTTAGAATTAAAACTGACCAAAAAAAACTCCCAACAACAAAATCTCTGACAAATCTTCACAAAACAAAGACCGCAACCAAGCCTAAAGTTCTCAAACAAAAGGACAAAACGAGTGATTGTTAATTACGATAAAGGTAGAGAGAAGTGCACTCAAAACGAGTGAAAAAACGAGTAGTGCAGGACATTAGTAGTACTAACACTTTGGTTGGTACTCCTATTAAGACCATTTTGTCAAATGCAAATAGAACAAATCAACAAGGCTGATATTGTTGATAGAGTGACGACTCTAATAGAGAATTTGAGACAAGTTCTTCAAAGAACCAAATTCCTTTCGGCCTAGAGAAGGAAATTTCAAAGATCAAAATCTATGTTCCCTTCATTGAGTTAGGTCGCCCGGAATGTATATAGGACCCAAATTTTGAAGGCTTTAAAATTAGAAGAGAGCAATGATACATTCAATCTTAATGATGACCAACCGTAGCTGATTTTTGGTCCTAAGATTGAAGGTAGATATCAAGAGGGACCCGTTCCTCCCTTCTATGTAAGTGTAAACGTTCATGACAAAAAATTTCACAACGCTATGCATGATTCTAGGGCTTCTCATAATTTAATGCCTAAAGCCGTAATGGAGAGCCTTGGTCTGAAATCACCGCGACCTTACAAAGACCTTTACTCCTTTGACTCAAGCAGAGTGAAATGTTTGGGATTAATCAAAGACCTCTGCATTAACTTAGCCCAAATTCCATCCAAATGCTTAGTAATGGATATTGTTGTGGTTGATGTTCCCCCCAAGTATGGAATGTTATTATCAAGATCATGGGGGGGGCTAAGTTACAAGGACTATGCATATGGACATGACCTATGTGACTATTCCTCGTTTTCAATCAGACTAGAAGACTTTACTGAGGAGTCTCATATGCAATACACAGTTACAAGTCAAGACGGACCACAAAATTCTCCTCCTCGTATTCTCCGTAAGCACGGGCCTTGATTCATATATTCTTTCAATGATGAAACATTTAGTGAACAAGTCACTTTAACGGGATTAATGGCCGATAGGGAGAAAGAGGAACACAACGCAGGAGTGTCGAAAGCAGTCACTTTGCATTTGAAAACTCTAGCAAACAAAACATAGGTCTTGGGCTACAAATCATGTGTCCTTTGCTTTTAAACATTTAGAGTCAAGAAAGAGTCCTCAACCCAATAAAGGATCTCGAGGAGTTAGAACAAGTTCAACTAAGTGCGCTGATATTCAACAACAATCGAAAGCACGTTAGTTGAAGAGGACACTAACCAAGATGAAACCGAAAATAGTCCTCACATGGAGTAATGTATGTATTGATGAGTCATGCACTAAAACTAATGTTGGTGCAAAGGTGTCCGGATCTGCAACACCAAAACAACCACACAAAAATCATTTCGCAAATTAAACTTTCAATGTTCTAACAACATAGCATAATATGAATCCCTTCTCTTAGGCTTACGATTGTTGAAAAAAATTAGGAGCCAAAAGAATCAATGTATATGGGGATTCGAGTTAGTCATTAGGAAAGTCAATGGGGAGTATAACGCAAATCATCCCTGGACTTAGAGCCTCAGAAATGATGTCATGGATCCTTTTGAAAAACATTCGAGGAGTCCAAAGCTGATTTTTGTCCCGAGAAAAAAGAAATATTACCGCCCACAATTTAGCCTTTGCAAACTAGAACATGCTTAACGCCATACGAAACCAAAAGATCGCACAACTCCCAGATAAAATTTTAGACCATATGTGCTACGATAATGAAAAGTATTTGCAGGTGTTTGACGGAGACAAACAAATAGAAGACTTCATGCAATTCGGAAATGAATTCGAACTAAACAATTCGGACTCGGATAATGATACAGATCTGCAGTGAATAAAATTTTCTTGGTGAAGAAGAGTTGTCTCCCGAGCTTGTCAATATTAATCTTCGACTAGCAAACTTAAAAAACGAAAGCAGAATTGAATGCGAGTTAGAAACTCGCACTCTAAAGATCAGATTTTTCCAAGTGGTCCGGCCCCTTTAGAAGAGTTGTTCGATTTTAATGATGTGGCCAAGAAGCCAAAATTGGAACCCCGTAGAGGCGAAGTGGAAGAGTGCAATATAGGCAAAGTGAACTTAAAAGTCGAAAAATGATAAAAGCTGTCTCTGAAAAACGTTACTGGCTCACATTAAACTCAAATACATAGAGTTGTTTAAAGATTTTTATCGATGTTTTTTAGCGTGGAGTTACGAAGATCTCGAAATCCTATGACACCCTGAAAATATATACGACACAAAATTCCCCTCAAAGAAAACCAAAAACCATTCAAAGCAGCTAAATCACGAGAATAAACCCTCATTTGAAGTTGCCTTTAGTTCGAAGGAGATCATGAAAATCTATGAAGCTAGTATTATTGTCCCTATTAGATATTATGAGTGGGTGTCTAATCTGCGGTGTCGGGTAGGAAGAAAAGTCTGGAGAAATTAGGCTTTGTATAGACTTTAGAGACTTAAACAAAACTTCATTAAAAGACAACTACCCTTTACCTAAGATGGATCATATTTTACAAGGGGTGGTAGGGTCTAGAAGAATTTCTTTGCTTGATGGCTACTCGGGGTACAATCGGATCTTAATTCACCCTGTTGATCAATTAAAGACCCGACTTTTACTACCATGGGGCACTTTCATGTATGTGAAAATGCCCTTTGGTCTAATGAATCTTTGAGCAACTTTTCAAAAAATCCATGGACATAGCATTCTCGGAAAGAGCTGGGTTTTTTCATCATTATATACCTTGATGATGTTACGGTGTTTTCAAAAATAGATGAAGAGCACTTAGAACATTTAAGAAAAAGTTTTCGAGAAATGCAGAAAGTTTGGGATATCTTTAAACCCTAAGAAAACACTATTTGGGCTCCAAGAAGGTAAACTTCTTGGGCACATCATTTTAGAAGAGGGTATTAAGGTAGATCCCAAAAGGATTAAGGCCATATTGCAAATCTCTCATCCTCGGAACATCAAGGAGTTGCAATCTTTCATTGGAAAGATTAACTTTACGAGAAGGTTCATCCCCAACTTTGCTTGAGCTCCTTAGGAATATAACAAACATGTTGAAGAAGGAGCAAGGGGTAAAATGGACCTTGGAAAGCAAATAATTCCTTTGAGTCGAGTAAACAAGCGTTAACCAAAACACTAGTAATAATAAGTCCTGCTTTTTTCAAAAAGATTTTTTTATATTTTTTCGCTTTACATCGAACATACCATAGTCAGTGTCATGTTACGAAAAACCCACAAGGACAAGAGCGACCTATTGCATTATTTAGCAAGGCATTGAGGGATGCCCCTCCGAAGTATAACATTATGGAGAAGCAAGCTTTTGCTTTGGTTAAAGCTTTGAAAGACTTCGGAGTATACATCCTTCATTCACACATCATTGCCTTTGTCCCAAACTCGGCTTGATAAAAGAGCATTCTAATGCGGGGACCCGGATGGTAAGAGAGGTAAGTGGATTGTTGTTATCCTTGAATATGATTTAGAGATAAAACCCACTAAGCTGATCAAAGGCCAAGGTCTAGCTAGATTAATGGTCGAATCCAATTTTGAAGTTCTTGATATAAATATGATTGACGCTTTGGGTAACCAAGAAGGAATATCAACTCCTATTGTTGAAGACTATTTCATGAATTCCTCTTGGTATGCTGATATTATTTATGTTTTTCTTAATTTAAATACACCTCCTGGTTTGACAAAACCAAAGGCAAGGTTCCTAAAGTTAAAAAGTACAACGAACTATTGCATTATAGATAGATGTCTTTATTGGAAAAAGTGAAAGTGGTCTATTGCTTAAATGTTTGCACGAGTTTGATGCGCAGAGAAGGTTAAGCACGAGTTCCATGAAGGAGAAGTGTGGAGGTCATTTGTACTGGAAGACAACAACAACAAAATTTTAAGGGTTGGTTTCTATTGGCCTACTCTCTTTCATGATGTGCACAATATGATCATTTCTCGCCATAAATGCCAACTCTCCGAAGGCAAAAGAAAAGCTGCCACCCCTACCTCTCGCATCCAATCATCATTTGAAGCCCTCTTTCAACGGTGGGGACTTGAAACTTCATAGGAGAGATCCATCCACCATCTTCGCAGCATAGATGGATTCTCACCGCTATAGACTATTTCACTAAGTGGATAGAAGCCATACCTTGTAGGCGTGCCAATGATTCGGTTATTATAAAGTTCATGGAGACTAACATTCTCTCCATATCTCAGTGTTGTCCCTACCAAGATCATCAACGATAATGCAAGAAAGCATTTGGATCAAAGAAGGTTTGGGATGAGTTCCGCCACGGATATCAGATAACATTGGGGCATTCCACGGCTCTATTACCCTCAAGGTAATGGACTTCCAGGTGAATCCTCAAACAAGATTTTAGTGAACATAATCAAGAAAACTACTTTGCGGGACAACAAAAATTCTTGGCACACAAAGCTAGTTCATACACTTTGGGTGTGACGATTGACTTTGAAGAAATCTATTGGCATGTCACCTTTCCAAACTTTGTGTATGAGTACTCAATGCAATTTTTCCAACCAGCCTTGGTGTTCCGTGTGATGAAGTTGATTCAAGAGTTCAAAATTGAAGATAATGACATAATCAAGAATAAATCAGACCATTCATCTTCAACAAACCGTAGAGAGGAGGTTTATAACAAAGCATTGCGGTACAGACAGCATTAAAAAAGCTTTTTTGACGGAAAGAACCAAAGCCAACAATTTCAATATTGGGGACAAAGTTTTGAAGTGGGACTCAAGGAGGGAATACAAGGGCAAGCATGGAAAATTTGACAACTTATGGCTTGGCCCTTACTCTATCCATTCAGTCGCTTCGTAATAATGCATATTTCTGCAAGAGTTGAATGGAGGACGTAGTGTTTGGGGGTCCTGTCAATGGCCAGAATGCTCAAGCATTACTTCTCTTGATACATTGTTATGTTCAGAAAAGCCTTTTTATCTTTTTCTAATTATAAATACTCCACCCATCATTGCATTCAAAGTTATAAAAATCAAAAACACAAAAACAAGGAAAGAAAGAAAAGAGGGAAAATTGTAAAAAAAAGGTATAGCCCCATACCAAAAAAGAGAAACAAATCGAAAGTGTGCGAAGCTTGAATGCCACTCTCCCGAAAAAACACACTTCTAGTTAGTCAAACTGACCTAATATTGACTAATTAGTTTTAAATTTTAAATCTGTTGATAGGATAGTGAATTCGATTTGCCAAACTATTTAATCTTGGCTTATCGAGTAGGTAGTTTAGGCTAGAAATTAAAGGTTCAAACATGTTCAAAATCTGAACCTAAGTTTCCAAAGAGAGTGACTCAAATGCGTTTCAAATTCAAGTCGAGAAAGATGTAAATGCGGTTCCAATTAGCTCAAAATATGAACCGGCTTGACAAAGGAAAGACAAAACTCTCAAAGCAAGAGTCAAAAACGAGAGAGTACAGTAAAAGGGTGAAGGAAATGCTTTGAATTTTTTAGATCTCAAGCCTTCCATTTTGTTTTAAATTTTGTGCAAAATAATGTCTATGTGCAGCCTTGTTTTTATGCCATAGACCGAGCATCGGAATTAGGCTGTTCAATCCTGACTTGATTGCTTTTTAAATTTTTGTTGTAGAATTTAGTGAATAAAATGCGTTGGACATTTTAATCCCAATAGACGAGTAGATTAGGTAGAGAATCATATGGGCTCAACTGTTTAATCCGATTCCGTGGAGAAATAAGGAGTAGAAATAGATTAGATTTCCTGCTTTCAAAAGAATAAAATGTTGTAAAAAGAGTTTTCCAATCTAAGTGCACTCTAAAGAAGAAAAAATGTTAGATCGTAGAGGATTGGGTAGGTAGAGAGCTTGTTGATGAAAGATCCATTGTTTTTTATGGTCTGCTAATATATTTTCAGAGCAATATCATCCCAAAGCAAAAAAATATAGATCAATGGATGAGGCAAGCCCGATCGGCCTCCCGCGAGAATGCAAGTACGAAGTTCTTGATGCCTTCAAGAAAGCACCATCCCCAAGTGGAGCCATCCGTTAGCCACCTATAAAATGTGTTATACCAAAAGGTGGCTAAATCATTTTTTGGAGTCTTTCAAGGAACAGAATTTCATTGCTAAAAAGTGTTGGCTCTTGAAGATTCTTGAAGGGCCTCATGCTCTGTTCAAATCTTCAGCGATGGGCCCATTTTACACTCGAAATTCTCGTTGATTTCATGAGAGACTACACATAAAAATCCCTCTTTTTCCCCCTCCCCCTCTTCCAAGACTAACCTCATTTCTTATCCCTTTATTTCCCACAAAATTCCTTCATTTTCATATTTTTCCCCCTTTCCCCCCATCGAAACCCCCTTTGATAAGGTTTAATATTCCTTCTTTTCCTTATCGAAACCCTCAAACCCTTGAAAAAACATTGGAAACTTTATAAAAATACATATACTGTGTAAAGGTTTAAGCCCCCCATGGGCTAAGTCCTTAACCATTTCCACCGCACATGCCCACAGTGCGGAGCAAGGCGCTAAACCATTTGAGCTCCTATCACATCGCGAGAGAGCCGAGTACATAAATATTTTTCCATGGTAAAAGCTTTGATACCAATTAGCCCCCGCGTTAAAAACCCCCAGTCATATTGCTTTCCATATAACCCACGACCCACGCGGGAGCAGGGCACCGAACCTTATTGCAAATATATTTTCCGCCTCCAAAGATTAAACCTTTTTTTTATATTAAATTTTTTGGGTTTTAAATATTTTTCGGCCATTAACTATTCAAAAGCTCGGGTGGGTTGATCGCACGCTTTTGAGAGGAAAGCGGTTTTACCCGATCGGCAACGATCAATCGTCGCTGCCGGACACGTGACGCTAGAGCGTATGGCCATACCGTTTTCCCGCGCATTAAAGGTCGGATGTGGAGTGAGCGCGATATTGAGGCGTGCTGTCCGTCCGAGTCCGATCTCATTGGACGGTGATCGCGCTCAAGAAGCTTATGCGAAAAGCGAAGGTACGGCACACGTCATATAAGAATCTCGCGTCGTCGATTTGATGCGCAAATCGACGGTCCACACTCGATCGCCCCGGTCCCCGACACCACATCGGCGTCACGCGGCAGAATTTAATTGGGGCGGGTCTTCTTTTTTCCCAGACGTCGTGCAAGCCTATTTTGTGACCCGAAATAATTATACAGAGTGTGGTTTAATTAAAGGTTTTGAAGTCCGGGGCATGTTTCTAAGGTTTTTGTCTTGCCGATCTCCACCGTTGATCGCGTGGGCCAATCTCATCCGACGGCCCATGTTCGTCCCAAGATCCCCACTCATTTTTCAACCATTTTTCAACGAAACAAAGGTTTTAAAACATTTTTCTCTTTCGCTTTTATTTTATTTTTTCCGAATAATGTGACCCCTTAACGTTATTTATTCACCTCACGCTCCCGACCATCGATCTTTGCACGATCGATGGCTCCGATTTAAACTCTTATTTCGCCTTCCTTTGACTTCTCTCGATCGATCTCGGCAGTTGGATGATGCCATCCAACACATGCTCTCCCCACATGTCCTTCCAAAGCGGTAAAACTATATATACGCGAGGATTTCATAATGTTTTTTGTATTTTTCGGGGTTTAAATGGTTTTTCCACCATGTCGAAGAAAATTCAAAGGCTAAGGGTGACAGATCCCTCCGCCTTCGATTCATTAAAGAGAATCATTCGCGGGGTTTAAACTCCACGTTTCATCGGTGTTTCATGAGGCATTGATGCCATATCACCCTTGCGCGAGCCCACGCACACCAAAAAACACGGTGAATCGAAGCCCAAATCAAAGAGTATCGGTGTCGAAGACAAAAATATACCGAACAGGAAGATTGAAGACGGATCTATGGGGGATTGCATCTAAGATGGTTTATCAAAAGCCTAATCCCCAATTAAGACATAGTTAAAAGGTAAATCATAAAGGTTCATCAAACAGAAAAGCCCTCCACCGCCACATTCGAGGAAAATTGATTCCTCCCAGGGCTACCACGATGCCACATGTGCCTCAAAGCATTAAAACAGAGGCCGAAGTTATTGATCAAGATCAGGTATTTGCCTCGAGCGCGGCGGGGAGAAGTTAATTTCGCAAATAAAATTAATGACAAAATATCGAGCAGAGTTACTTTAACACAACACCGAGCCTCAAAAGTCAAAAAAGAGCTCCCACACGAGCTTAAAATCTTAATGTAAATTATTTAATACAAAGGACACCTATGTAAGCTTCTTCATCGATCCCCCCCAAAGGCCGAGAAGCCATTAATTATGTATTAATTATCTTTATAGATCTTTTATCGTATCTCACCTCCTCACTTTCTTCTATAAATACTACTACGTAAGAATGATGAGAGGGGTTGGTTGAGTTAGGGTGATGAACATTTTAATGTAATTGAGCTTGAGATTTCTACTTGTAAATAGTGTTCTCTTGACTCTTGGAGCTCTAATTGTGATAGGTAGGTTAGTACGGGAAGTGTAGATGGTTGCTACAACTAAAGCATTGGACTTAAGGCATGAATCGGTTTGGAGCATCAATACAAGCCGATTTATGGGATCCTGGGTCTATGTCGACGGTGATGTTATTTCTTACTATGAATTGTTGTTTTATTTAATTTTCACCGTGTTCTATCTTCTCTTACAAAGAGCAGCATGCATAGAGTTAGGACCTATTGTTTATCGGTACCCTTCTCTGATTTGAAAAATCTCTATCTAAATGTTTTTCTTCAATCTGTGTTATTTAGGAATGATTTAGTTCGGCTTTAAGCATAGGAATGTTGGCATTCCCTCGTCTTATTGTTTTAGCTTTGAATATTTTTTCTTGGATGTTACTTTCATTTCATGTTAAGTAGAGATGAACTAAGGAAGATATGGTGTGCCCTGGTCCTAGTTTTATCTCCCAAAGACTGTCTAAATGTTTCCCTTGGAATGTGTTCAAAGTCTGGCTAGTTTAGAAGTACTTACCGGATCTTAGACCATCCTTTGTTATCCATTTGTGTTTCCCTCTGTTTTTATATGTTTTCTATTGAAAGGGTACAAAGGCCTGGCTAGTTTAAAAGTACTTACCGAGCCTATTTTACTTTCATGTCTTTCTTAAGTGTGTGTCAAAAGTTGGATAGTTTAAAAGTACTTACCAGATCTTGGGTACGTTTCTTGTGTTCTTCATCTGTTTAAATTCCCCTTCTTATTGTATCATTTCATTCCATAAATCAAATTTTCAAGAGATCCTTAGACATAAATGACTTGCCCCATGGAACACTCTTGCCTCTTGTTGTTTCAATTAAAACCCTATTATGACTCCATATCCAAATGGACTAAAACACTCATAATTATCTATCTTTATGGCCAAAGCTTGTTATATTTGCTTGCAACTTCACACCTTTGAAACTCTGCACTTAGAAATTTCCACCTCAAACGACGATGATGCTCAACCATCCAAAAAAAAACAATCCCTAGGCCTTCATAACTAGCCTAATATCATTACCCAAAACTTCAAAGACAAATCCATCTTTGCACTTATTGGAGAGATCCCTCTCCCGATTTAGGAGGGCTAGATCCTAGAATCCCAAAGTGGTTGAAACGATGTTGTTTCACAGATCGACTTTGCCAATCTTGTTGATTCTGATTCCTAACGAAACAATACTAGAAAATGTCAAAAAATCTTAAGAAATCGCGAGCTTCTTGCCATCACAAAATTTACCATCATGCCAAAGGAAAAATCCGACCAAGATAAAGCTAGTTACGGATACTACTACGTGCCAAGGTCTCGGGAAGATTTCTTGGGAAGAAGTTTATAACTTGCTTGAACGAGAAAATCCTACGATTCACGATAAAGGTGACGAAAGTGCTATATGAAGAATCGGATTCGGATGATAGTCCTCTCGAAAAGGAACTTGCAAATTATTGTCTTCATAGAATTGCAGCTCCGGCGAATGTATTCCCATATTATGACATAATACGATGGGTGATAGACAACACCACCATCACAAACAGAACATTCGTAACAGTTGGGGGAAAGATGTTTGGGTCCTTTAGAGCATAAGACATCAAAACAATGTACCATCTGCCAGATCCTCAAAAGACCTACAACAAAGCCTTCATAGAATATTTCACCTCAAGCAATGAAATTGAATCATACCTAATTAAAGAATGGAGACGAGATCCAGACAAACATAAGCATGAGACCTTAGGTATGTATTCTATAGATTCTCTCGCACCTCTGTATTGCTATGTTGCTGCCATGATGTGCAGACTTTTTGGGAATGATAATTCTGCAAGGTTTTCTATTCAAATGGTACCCCTGAATGAGGCCACTGTTGGTTCTGTTATTATGGATTGGTCAGTTATTTTATCCAACAAAATAGCAAATAAGATTCTGGATTATAGAAGAAATAAGCATGATGGAAATGTTTCCCCATTTCATTTATGTGCTTATATTTTAGATGTCTTGTGTTTTAATTCTGAATTTCCTATTCTGGGTTGGAAATGGACTCCTCAAGATCCTATCCCTATACACATCTACCATAAGCATTTGTGGAAAGCCCATTCCAAGAACCATGTATACATAATTTTCCATGGCTACATGTTGCCTATTTACCAGACCATTTTTAACCAACCCCCTCCTCGGCTCTCTGATAAGGAAAAACTTGACATATCCCAAATCGGAAATTGGTTTAGTGAAGAGAAGTTCACCTATATTAGAGTATTTGGAAGCATTGTTGAGCCTCATGTCTTACCTCTATATGTACCTGATAAAATTTTAGCTCAAGAGATTTCTTACCAGTTAACAGAAAGAGGGATGTCCAGGTGTTTAAAGAATTCCAAAAAATTGATGTGGCCTACCTTTCCTTTCCATTGTGGAACCTATACCCTTAATGATTTTAAGCATGCTGAAAAATAAGTCCTTAAGATAAGAGATCTTAAGCTTGCAACTGTTCCAGGCAGACAATATGATCCAAATAAATTAGCTTTTGATTTCACAACTTTGGTCCAAATTGCTAATTTTGAGCATGAGGATGATGAATTTGATGATTTATTTGTCTCAATTGATAAATTTTCTCAAGTTTATGATCTAGCTAAATCTAAGTTTCAAGCAGAAGATATGAATAAATTTATGCAGTTCAGAAGCCAGAGATTACTTAAAGTTCCCCTTGACCAGTTAAGGATTCCTTTACAAGAAAATAAAAGTATTGAAATAGAACAAAAGAAAAAGGAAGATACAGCCAGCAAAATAGAGAAAGAAGTAACAACCAGAAAAATTAATGTGCAGTCAGAGAAGGAGAATACAGGTAGCAAGCCTGATGTGCAGTCTGAAAAAGAAGATACAGGTAATAAGCCCGATGATCAACTTGAAAAAGAGAAGACCAACGAGAAAGATGGAGATTCTGCTGAAACTCATATAAAAGAACAGTTGTTAAAAGAATATGAACAATTTTCTCAACAGATAGGAGACCAGGGCAATTCCCAAATTAATAACAATGACTATCAAGATATTGAGATCATTCCTGAAGACCCATCTGAAGAAATTGTGTTGAGAGTTGAAGACATACCTCCTATGGATATCTTTTACAACCCTAAGCATAGGGTTGTTGTCAGAAAACAAAGAAAGAGAAGGAGGATTGATCAAGGACCACTTGCAACTCCACAATTTGAATTAATGAATGTTGTTTGGAAGAACACTGAAGTAAATCCTTCAGAGGATCTTACAAAATTATCACAATATGCAGGTGCTTATAGTGCAGCTACTATAGATAAAGCTATTGAAGTCACTCAATTGGTAAAAAAAAAAGACTTACAGATAGCATTATTAGAAGAAAGAACAACATGTGACCAGTAAAAGATATTACAGTTAGAGCAACAGTTGGAAGAAGAAAGACTTAGAGTCAAACAATTAAAAGAAAATTTGAGTATTGAAAAGAAGAAGCTTGATCAACAAGCTTTAAATAAACAACAACAGTTGTCTCAAGAGGTATCCAAATTCCAGACATTGCTGCAAAATGAAAAGGCTGCCAAATAGGAGAAAAATAAAATATTTCAGGCAAAACTGGATAAATTCAGGGATTATCCTAAACTCGACCAGTTTGTTGTCACAACAATTGAATGATCTATGCCAGAAAATATCACAAGATGAACCCCTCTGTGAAATAACATCATCTCTCATCGACGAATCAGTCAATACAAGGTTAGAAATTGAAAGCGTCAATGAGAAGATTTCAGAATTTATCACATGGCAGGAAACAAAATAGGGTAAAATTGTGAATCTTCCTAGAATTGAAGCATCGCATAAAGATATTTTATTTGTTGAATGGGAAACACAGTTGATTAAAGAAGAACGTGCTACATCAAGAGCAAGAGCCATAATGAAAAATCTGACACAATTGGTTAATGATAGTCTATATGCAGCTAATTTAATTTCAGATTGTACTCCAGGAAAGCTGCCAAGGGTAAGGGAAACTGATACTAGGTGGAAGCAGGAATCAATTAATAAAAATCAAAAAATCAGTAAAATACAAGAAATTACATGGGATGTCCTATGGACACATTTGATTAAACCACACAGTCAGCAGATGGCAATCAAATGCCTTTCTAATGCCATCAATTTCATCATTCCAGAGCTCTCTGATGCCACATACACCAATCAGTTGCATTTGAGGTTGAGTCATCCAAAAAAAGTGAAAGATATGCTCAAGATCTGCCAGCTTCGCACATTGGATATTATGGAAATCCAATGAACCTATTTTTTTGAAGATCGCAATTCTATTTTTGGATCTCCGATAATCTTTCTTAGCAATAGTTTAGTTAATTTTTTTTTGAATTTCCTATTTAAACCCCTTTCAAGCATTTTAGAAAGGGTCCTGAATTTGTAATATTTTGGGCTTGGACAATAAATTTATGTACTCCTTGACTATCTTATTTTTATAAAGGATCATATCTTGTGATTTCATGGTGAATTATTTTTTAGAGTTGCATTTCTGTACCTTGATGATTGTTCTAAGTTAAAGCGCAAGATTCCTGTGATTTCATGGTGAATTATTTTTTAGAGTTGCATTTTTGTACCTTGAAGATTGTTCTAAGTTAAAGCGCAGGATCAGAATATCAAATTGCATCAGGAGGATATCAAACGTATCTGTTATTTCTATCGATATCATTTTATTTTCTTTATGTGATAAAATATTCTCATTAAAATTTGTTATCGCTTATATATACTTGTTTCTCAAATATTTCTTTATCATATCATTTCTGAAGATAGAGGGATATCATCTTTCATAGTGTGTGTAAACGATATAAATTTATGAATGCGATGTGTTATTATAACTCTGTTTAATTTCTTAAACAGAGTTATCATTATATGATACTGCATCTTTCTTTTAAGTAAATAATACATTTTCATGGTTATTTTTTAATTGAAACAATCTTTAAGTTGTATTCATATTTAATACCCAGGTTAGTTTTAGAATTATTTTCAAGTCATATATTAAGTTAGACAGATTAGCTCAGTTAGTTAGTTCCATTATTCACTACACAAACACCTCATCACCAATCTTTTTCATTATTAGGAAAATGGTCCTATAAATCCATTCGGAGCCACCATCCCAAACGGATAAGGAGTTGTTCTAAGGTCTGGACTGGGTGGTTTTCCCCCAATGTTTGAAGCAACGATTTTCGAGGCTTCAACATTTTTGGCGCTAGAAGGAGGGCCTAAGCTATGAATGGCAAGTAAATACAAATCTACAAGCCATTCCAAGAGCAATTCACCCTCATCACCTTCTTCAATTTCCTCTACATCTCAAATCTCTAGGGAATAAATTGAGAAGAACATCAATACACCCACTACCAAAGCTTTAGATCTGTCAGACAATCAACCTCCTGAGTCCCCTGAAATACAAGCTTTAGTTCATAAACTCCAAGGGTTCTCATTATCTTTAGAAGAGTCTGAATTATCCGAAGGTAGTGTTACTTCACAATTCATATCTTCAAAACCTCTTACTAGGTCACAAAATGAAAAACTTGGTATTCCTCCAAAGGAATTTCCTTTACCTA